>VWYP01029828.1:0-16588 GCA_013400435.1 Pycnonotus jocosus
AAAGAAAAAAAGAAAAGGAAAAAGTAGCCACTTGCATCATGTTAAGTGAATGGCACCAAAAAACTGAAATTAATAGAGATATAGGAAAAAAAGAAGAGTTTCTCTGATTTTAAGGGAAAGCATAAGCCAGTATGTGCAAAACATAGAATATTGAAGGAAACCACGAGCAACTTTGGTACAATTTTAAGGAAAACTTAGCCTTGTCTACATGAAATGGGATTGTTTTGCTAATAAAAAGTGTTGATAAGCTCTCAAAAAATGCAATATTGAATGCCAATGTAGACATTTTGTTTTGATCATTAAAAAATACAAACACAATTTCATCTCTGCACTGCAAGTATCTACCAGAGAATTTAAAAAATAAACAAAGTGTTTTTTTGAAGAAGGAACTGAGAAGCCTGACAGTACATTTGTTACCTGTGCCTGTGATTCCTATTAATATTGAAAAATCAGTCAGTTTTTTTTCTTAAAATGTTGGGCAAGAATGAACTGTTATCCTTACTGGTATCTTGGGCAAATGAATCAATTTTGCCTTACTGAAGACAATACAGACACAACCTGGAAACCACAAAAGCAGGGTCTCCCAGGATCACAAAGATGATGTGGCCACTGATGACTGATTCTGGAAGAGATAACATGAGATATATAAAGCTCAGTATTCTTGTAATTACTTAGTAATTTTTACAGATTTATTTAGAACTCTGATTATTGGAATATACATAAAAATAAGGGAAGGTTTTTATTCTATTTCATGCAAGCCTGAAAATTGGATCCCAGTGTAAGTAATTGCATAATGCCCAAGTGCAAAAATCTAAATAGCTATTCCAGTGTTCTAAAAAAGAAAATAAATTATTAAATGCAATTTCTCTTCTGAACTATAATTTATGTTACATATCCAATGAAATGTAGAGAATGTTTTAATCATGTAGGCTTGAGATTTTGTAAATGTATACAATTTTGAGAAAAATATAAGATGTGAGAATTATATTGATAAACATTGGGCTACAGTGATGGCGACATACTGTACCCAAATATGTATTTACTTTTCTCTTTGGATTCCAGTAGGAATTACTGTTGAGTTCAACTAATCTGAAGATATGGAAAAATAATTGGATTTTTTTTGTATAATTGCTAGAGAATATGGAAAAATGTCACATATTATAAATATGCTGTTCTAGTTGAATTATCACCCTTTCTCTTCCTGCTCTCGAATCTTTTCACTTAACACAATTTGGATTCACCTGGTGAGTAAAAACTCATTTATTTTAGGGTTGTGTCTGAACTTCAGGCTTTGAGAATATTTCTGTCTAACATTGGTTTGGATGTCACTGCTTTCAGCTGAGAATAAGGAACTCTGGCAATAGAATTAATGTAAAGCATATTTGGCTCATTAGGGGAAGCATGAATAATAGATCTGTTATCAATTAGCTGGTTTAATGAACTACTCCATATGTCAAGGCACTGAAGATTTTTCTATATTTGTACATCTCTACATCTACCTTCATGCTTGGTCTCAGGGTCCAGAGTATTTTTAAGCTGGCTTTTTCTCTTTCCTTCAGCCAATCTCAGAAATCCTACATTTTTTTAAATTAGAGATAAAGCTGTAGTCCTTTAGAATGCCAAAATACATGGAGATTTTGTTTTAAATACTTTGAGAGGAATTAATTTTTAGTAGGAGCCTAAGGCCTTGAAAAAATATCAGTAATTTCTGAAGACATAGAAGTCATTAACAAAAAATCTCAAATACTGTTTTAATTCTAGGGTATTTACATTTTAAAAATGAGGAAATGAGGTACTGAGAGGTTGAGGCCATGAAGCCTACTGAAATAAAATAATTTCAGTAAAAGATTGGCTGTCTGGGGAAGAAAGAGCTCCAGAGTGTGAAAACTGAATCTTTTAATCATAAAATTAAAATTGGGATAACAACATAAGTCACAATTCATCATGGCAAACCAACTATTTTGAGGAGATATTGTCTGAAATATCTCCTTTAGGTGGCAGAATACTTTCACAAAATATACCAGAGCTGAAGCAACACACTTCATGGATCTGAGGCAGGAGGTACCAGTATGGAGCAGGATTGACTTTGCCGGTACAGTGTGCACATCAATGTTGTGACTAAGGACATAATAAATGAATAATAGTGAGCACCCCATTAAACTTCATTCATGGATTTGATATCTCTTCAAATAAATTTTAATTTTGCTTATTAATAGACTGAGACTGAAAAGAAACCTTATTTCTTTCTACAGCTGCCTGTTGGGTTGTTACACTGGAGGTGGAGCCAAATTCTTCCAGGTGCACAATGATAAGCACAAGAGGCAAAGCAAAGAAATCGCATTCCTCATTAGGTACAAGGAGAAAGGAATCTTCGTAAAAGGAGTGTTCAGACACTGAACCAGTGCTGGCCAGAGAGGCTGAGGAACTTCCTTCTATGGAGACTCTGGGCCCATATAGGCTGCCTGAAAATACGGCTGTCTTTTCCATCTTTTGTGGACTTCTCAAAAGCAGTCAGTGAACTTCCACGGAACTGAAGATTGCAGGTTGAAAACAACTGGAGCAGACTGAGAGAGATTGGCCTTTCAGTTCTTTACCACAGCTTGTAGCTGCTTCTGCCTAGATAACACAGCTATAAAAGGCTGATTGCTTCCCAAATAATGTATTTATTTTACTGTGATGTATTTAGGAAACCAGCTCCTAAAGACAAGGCAAAAAGTATCTTTTATACCTTCAATAAGACATGAATTCTACAGAGGCATACTCAGAAGGAAGTTGTTTACAGGTTTATTTTCACTACTCCATAAAGAAGCTGTTAAAGCATTTCTGTCTTCAGCAGCCTCCAGTGGTGGCACATGGCTTCATGGACTGATTCAGAAATGCCTCCCTTGCTGTGCTCACACTGTGCTGCTGGAGGGAGCTGTAGATAGAGAAGTCTTCAGCCACTCTGACACTCCATAAGTTCAGACAAATCTCACATTCCTGGATAGTTGCAAAATTTGTTTTAAGTTAATGATGAATATTTTCAGAAGGAGGGAAAGGGCTTTCTAGCTGTATGTGTCATAGGATCCTAAGAGCATTGGTGTGTTGGATGTTTAAAAATGCTCAGGGGAACTTGTTCATCCAGTCTGAGCAGATTCCTGCAACTTATGCAAAATATGACAGTATTTGAAAATGGATTCTGAACTAACAAATTTTGTCACTTTTCTCAAGCAGGACTAAGATCTTAATCTCTTCCCTTTGGTTGACCATCAGTATCAGTCTGACATCTCTGATTATTTTTAGAATGCTACTGCTGCCTCCCTCCATCCCTGTTCTTCTTTCCTGTAATAAAGAGACTAAAAAGGCCTGTATGGCCAAGAACTGCATGACTTAAACCCACTCTCAGTGTGATCACTGTTACTGGAAGAGAATAAAGCCTTTCTAATATGTGTTTGAAAGCTGGTACTAGCAAATAAATCACTGATTATTTTAACATTTCTGATCATACATTTCTTTTGATAGACAACCTTTTGAAAAAGAAAGTGTCTTCTATTGTGATGAAACTGCCTTTTTTTTTTTTTTTTTTTCCTCCTTTGGTCATTAAGGTTCTTCATAAGTCCAGAGAGATCCAGCATATTAAAGATTAAGATGGATGATGGCACATCTTGATTAAAAAGCTTTCTCTGTAACAGTAAAGTCTTTCCCTTATGCTCAAGAGACTGAGAATGATGAGCCAATGAGCTGCCACGTGGAAGCATCATCAGTCTGCAGAGCTCAGACCCGCCTCTGAACATATTTGAAATATACTGCAGAAAACAACTTCGGGGAATTTTACTGGAAGCCATAAGTCTTTATAAAGCTCCAGCTAAAACATGTCCTTTCCTTGCCCTTTTGCTTGATTGATAGACTCAGCTCAGTGTGATCTGAATGTTTAGTACATCTGCTCTCTAACACTCTCTAACAAAAAAAAGTTGATGGGTTTCTTGATTTTGTGGTATTTTATGCTCTTAAATGTGTGACATGTAATGAAACAGATATTTCAGATGAAGATACTAGAAGAAATGTCACACATTATCGTGTTGAGTCTGCTGCTATAAAATTCATTTGAATTCTTTTTCTCCTTGGTAATTTTCATCTAACCTTGTTTAGCTCATAGTTAGAGATTTAACAGTCCTCAATTAACACATGTTGCATTTGAACTTGACCCAATTTCTATTACACTATTACTTTAGATCATCCAATTTAATGAAATTGTTAACTTACACTGTTGACAATGTCTCTCATTTTGACCTTCTCAGCATTACCTACTCTCTTATATTTACTAAATTATAAATGAAATTGTTGTTGAGGTACTCAGTGGTGGTATTGAATCTGTGTTCAGACTCCCTTTACCCTGATGCTTTAACATGACCCTCTATCACCTTCCTTTAAGTTCTTAAGAGATCTAACATTTAGATCCCTGTCTTTTCCAATGTAGCTGAATCGTCTTGCAGTAATACATTAAAAGTTTTTTTTATAGAAGCTATTCTATTCTGCAGCTATTCCAAGTGATATATATAATTTTATTAATATTTTAGATCTTCTCTATAAGTTCCCCAGAAATTCTGTAATGGGTGTGTTCTGATACAAGCACAGAATACCAATATAGGATTTTCTCATCCAATTTAAGATTCTGGGATCTCCCTGTAGCCACTCCTCAAAACCTATGCATTGTACAGACCACTTATTAAACTGTTTTTTCCCTTGCTTGTTTGTTCAGACACTTGGGGTTTAGAGTCTAGGAGAATAAGAATGCAGCAGTTTATCTTCGAACAGGGGATTCATTGAGAGAAAGAGCAATGATCTGCTTGATTCAGTTAGCAGCATTTGGTGTTAGGTATTTGGTATATTTTAGAGAGGTTAGTTGCATAAACCAGAGTGGTGCCTCTTCAGGGTTCTACAAGGATTTATAATTCTTTTTAAAAAGATCAACAGGCAGTTGAAGTTCTGTCACCTTGACCATGACAAGGTGCTTGGATTCTCAGCTGTTAGAAGAGGCCTCGTTCTCTGTCTTTGCTGCCCCTACTCTGTCTAGAATCAGAACAGCCCTGAAGTAGCACTTGGACTGGAGGAGGATTTCCAGCAGAGGTAGCTCCTATTATGTCCTTGTGCTCTTGGCCTTGGTGTAAACAGGACACTTGAGAAAGCACAGACTGGAGTAGGCAGGGATGTGCCAAGCACCAGCTGGATCTGCTCCCTGATAGAGTCACAGAGGCAGGAGAGCTACCACTTGTAGCTCTCCCTCTGGGCATTTTCAAATAAAGAGCTGGGACCACTCTGCAGGTAAGGGAGAAAGTGCCATTGTTTGAACAAGAGAAATAATAAAAACAGTAGAAAAGTTAGGGGATGCAGCCTGAAAAGAAAATGTTCTTTGCAAAGCACACATATCTCAGTTGCATTCTGCCGTCTATGTTGAAACCTGGCAGAGAGAAGTTTTGATAAACCAAGGATATATGCTGGCTTTGGGCTGAGGTTCACGACTATCCTCGTTATTGTAACTGCCGTGTCAAGAGGATTTTGTACCTGATTGTAATTTCCAGACTTGGAGTCTTCAAATCCTCTAAGACACAATTAATTGTCTGCCATGTGATTAAAAAAATCTTCATGATAGGCAGAAGTCTCTTCTGAGCAAGTCTGAGTGTCTCAATTCTGACATATGATCACTTTGGAGGCTGAAAGTTATTTAATGTAAAGTCTTTATTAATAAAGCTGTTCTATCTGAATAATAAAGGCCTCCAATTTGCATCCTAAGCACATTAGCAAGCATTCACTTGTTGCTCATAATTACATTGAATGATGTGATTACCATGTGAAGTGATGCAGTTTTATGATGCTGATTTGCAATAAATAATCTCCAAATGCTTTCCAATCCCAAGATTAAAATCTGATCTTTTCTAAGACATTCATTCCACTACACTTGTGCCATGTCTTTAAGGAACTACAAACCAGTATAAAAAAATTAACACACAAGCACTTGAACAGTTTCTACATAATGTAAAAGCTGTTGAAGCAACCTCCTGTCAATGATTTCAGAAGTCTGGATTTCTGTATAAGAAAAATTGTTGTTTTTCTTTTGTTTCTGACATATGTAGTTGTAACTCTCTGTCCCAGTAGCAACCCTTTTTCATGTTTAAGAACATGGCAGTCTGGCTTAGGGAGGGACACAGAAGGAATGCATGGGATGAGCAACTCAAAGCAGTTCTGAATCCTTTTGTGTTTGTTCAACATAATATTTGAAAATATTCAGAAGCCATTAACTTCAAATGGCACCTTTCATTGGGATCTGGGTCAGTTACTAGTATCTCTGCTTTTACAACAAATGGCATCCTGAATCAGGGTTCAAGACAGTTACTAATATTTTTTCTGCACAAACACATGTAACATTGCAGCTGGGCTAGAAGCTTCCAAGGTAAAATCCTAACTGTGTCACTGAAATTACACAAGGGATGAATCAAACTTTAATGTAGTGATTATCTAACCAAATGTACCATTTAGTACTTGCACTTTACATTAAGTATTATGAAAACCTTTCATTTAGAATTATTTAGTAACAACACAGAATGATTCATAGGTGACACAAAATAGACAGGTTAGTCAAACCTAGAGATGATTGAAAGGAGCAACAAAAACTCAAATAAGCTGTTTTAGCAATCAAGAAAATGCTGGATAACCAACTGATGCTAAATGTAAAGTAGTGCATAAAACAGTAATAAAATTCATCTAGTTATATAAAAAAATAAAAAATTGACACAAAAAATTCAGTAGAGATCCTTGTTTTACTTTCAATTTCACATTCAGGAAAAAAAATAAAACAAATAAATATATTTGAAATATATTGAAATTTGAAATATTCAAATTAAAGCGAGGAATATAATTTCTTTGCTATGTAATAAGTGACCTGATTTTGGATGGAGTATGTTGTTCTTCATCTGCTCTTAAGGAGGATATTGTAGCACAGCTACAGGATCTGAGAAGTGCTGACAAAGGTCCAGTAACCTGGAACAAATATTAAACTAAAGAAGTGAAAACCACAGGGTTGTTTACTATGGAATGGAAATAAGTAAATTAAGTCATAAGACAAAATGTACATGTATTGTATAATCTGGAAAAGGTCAGACAAAGAATTTTGTTTCCCTTTTTTCATAGCAAGCATATGTGAGGCTGTTAAATGAAGCTGAAATGTGATGAACTGAAAATTGCAAAGAGGGAATACATTCCATTTCATACTGTAATTATCTGATAGAATTCTTTGCTGCAGGAGGCAGTTTTAGGCTGGAAGTAAGGAGGATTTAGAAAAGGACTGGTAACAATTTTGTCTACAAAACCCATCATTCATTACAGTTACAGCACAGACTTAGAGGGAAGTAAATCTCTTGCTTCCAGCCCTGAGTTAATCTTTGAATGGTAATCTGATTGTTGGGTTATTATGCCATACATTCAGCTGCTGCAAGTTTCTCATAAACTTCCCTAAACTTGTGCAGTTTGACACCAGATATCAGAGCAGTGCAATCCTACTACAATTCAGCATGGCTTTTCTCATGCTTTTAATACCAGTAATGTCTGTGAATCTGAAAGCTGAATCTAGGAAATAAGAAGTCTTCTCTATTACAATTCTCAGCAAAGCCAACTTTTTGCACTGAGTTTATAAACATTTAGATAGTAAAGTATCCCAGTGTCCCTATCTAGTTTCTGAAGTATTCAGAACAGTGCTGTATTTTCATTTAAACTCTAGCCTACACCGTCTACAACCAATCTGCAGCTACTCAGCCATTCAAAACAAAAACTTTGCTTCATTGCTCAGGATATGCAGTGAATTCTGGTATATATATATATATCCTATATATATCCATGAGCACATTTAATTTTAACACAGCAAAAGCCAGTACAAGCGTAATCACACATGTAATGACAGTGTTTTTCTAGGTGGGCTTGATGGACTGTGCTGTTTGAACAAAGACAAGTTTGGTAAAGCATTTTTCAGTGCTATCCCACCAACAGATAAACACGACATCAAAAGTTTTCTTACAGTATGAAAATAAATGGAATCTGTATCTTTGCCATCTTAATATCTTGTCTCTCAGCCTGTTTCCTTAGGAGAAGTGCTCCAGTTTTCTGGTCATCTTTGTGACCCTGTAAACAAACTCCAACAGGCCCATGTTCTTTTTATGTGTGAGCCCTAAAGTAGAATGCAGGACTCCTGGTGGGGTCTCATAAGAGCAGAATACAGAGGGAGAATATATATTACATATTCCTCGATTCTTCTGTCCCTGGGACTTTTGAAGCAGCCCAGGACAGAGTTGGCTTCCTGAGCTGCAAGAACACGCTGCCACATCATGTTGACCTATTATCTAACAGCTTTTCATAATTATATTTTCCATATCCTCAGAGTGATTAAATTAAATAATAGTTCTTACTGGAGTTCAGTGATCACATAAGTATATGTTTGGGTACACTATGTTACTATCACTACAGTGTAAAATCTATTGCTCATTTCTTATTTTTTTATACAATGCTCTTTTTTTTTTTTTTTGCCTATTTTGCATTCATTTGCAAAATCTCAAGCCTATGCGATTAAGACACCTGGATTGTCTAATGTTCTCTTGCAAGGCATTTTAGAGAGGACAGCTGATAGCAAGGACATTGCAGAGTCTCAAGAGTACCTGAATTTGTCTTGCAGATCCAAGTCAGCAGAGGGATAGGAGTCCCTCCAAGTCTGTCTGCTGCAAGGGCCTGGACTCTTCAGATAACTCTTCATTTGCTCAGGAAATAATTAAAGAACAAACTCTTTTTGTCATTCTGTTCAGTTACCAGCTTTTTGTTTTGTTTGTTTATTTATAAATAAGCTAAAATTGTGTTTGTCTTATGTTTTGGATCATCCAATCCATATTTACTCACCAGCACAGAGGATTAAGCTGCTGTATTACTGAAGCAGAGCTGAATTAACAATCATTGATCCATATGGTTGATTTACAATAGAAACTAATAGGAACATTTCATTGAATCAAATTATTTCTTGATAAGAGTGCTCAGTCAATAAGTGACTATTGCAATATCACTCTAATGACAAACATAACATTCACTTTTCCTTAATCCCCTGTCAGCCCATTGCAGGCACCCTTGAAATATCTTACATTGTGGTAAGTGTAATTTGTTTCACTTTAGGATTTAAAATGCTGCTTCTTTGAAGTGGAGGTCTAGTCTGACTAGTCATCTTGCAAAAGTGACAACACAGGTTTTAATGAGATGACTCAGTGAGTTCCAGATTGTGTTCATTGCATCACTAAATAAATGTCCCTGTGCAAGTGGGATGTGTTACAACTCACACACTGGTGCCTTGCAATGTTGCTGCTGGGGATGGCCAGCGAGTTGTGGGAATTTTCTTATGCAGGAAGGTTTCTTGCTTTAGTTCAAGAATATAAATATGAACTTTGTTTCTTTGCCCAGGGTACCCAAGGAGTGCATCAAGAAGAGCATTGCCAGAGAGGTGATCCTGCCCCTCTCCTCAGTCCTGGCAAAGCCTCACCTGGAGTGATGTGTTCGGTTCTGGGCTCCTCAGTACAAGGCAGACACTCTTGGAGTGAGTCCAGTGGAGGAAAAAAAAGATGATTAAGGGACATTACTGAAGAATCTCTCTTATGAGGAAAAGCTGAGGGAGCTGGGCTTGTTCTCCCAAAAGAGAAAATGAGAGGGGACCTCATCAATGCCTGTCAAAATATGTAGGGAGGTGTCAGAGGATGAACCAGGCTCTGCTCCATGGTGCCCAGCAATGGGACGAGAGGCAATGGGCAGAAACTGGTGCCCAGGAAGTCCCACCTGAACATGAGGAAGAAATTCTTTACTATGCAGTGACCAAACATTGGCACAGATTGCCCAGAGAGGGTGTGGAGCCTCCTCACTGGAGGTATCCAAAACCTGTCTGGACACAATCCTGTGCCTTCTGCTCTGGGATGACCCTGCTTGAGCAGGGAGGTTGGACCAGGCAACCCACTCTGTTCTCTTCCAACCTGACCCAGTCTGTGATTCTATGATTCTGTGACACCTACTAAATGAAGACTATTCCTTCAGGACCCAGCTATAAATTTTCCCAGCTGTTGTCTCCTTTGTTGTTTGTTAGAAAATGTGACGTGCCTTGACTGAATGCATCCATGGGCTCTCTGGATTCAGGTCATCTGTGATAATCACACAGTGGTAAGTTTATTAAAACCGGAATAACCTCACTGTTACATTAGGTCTTGTCATTAAGCAAAAGTAATCATAAAGTAGATTCATGATAGCAGAATCTGCATCTGAAAAGATATTCCCAAAGTAAAGAGTCAGTCAGATATTAATTTTTTTTCAGTCTTGGGTTAAAGCCAAGGTACCCATCTGCTGGTCTGACAGGGAGTCATGTGGGTTATGCTGCATTCCAGGACCTAAGGTCTGTGATGTTGTCCAGACGATGCCACAGCTTGTCAAGAATGCAGACTTCTATCCACTGCTACTCTTTCATGTGGGCATGAATGACATCACAAGCCAAAACCTAGGCAGAATCAAGGAAGACTATAAAGCCCTGGAGATGCAACTGAAAAATGGTGCCCAAATTACCTTTTCTTTCATTTTACCAGTTAGAGGAAAGGATGCAGCCAGAAAGAGATGTATAATGGAAATCAATATCTGACTTTGTGAATGCTATCATGAGTATTTTGACTTTGATGACAAGAGGGCATTTTTTGATGACTATAGCCTTTTAGGGAGGAATGGGATCAACCTGCCTAGAAGAGACAAGGCAATTTTTGGCAGCAGGCAGGTTAGTTTTGTGAGGTGAGCTTTAAAATGAAGGACTAGGGGGTCAGTGTCCAAAGTGACAATGTCCACACCATTGCATCCAACTGGGAGTGGGCCAGGCCAACCAGAGAAGCAACAAAATTCCTTAGCTGCCTCCCCAGATGAGAATCAGAATGCCAAGCACCTCAAGTGTGTGTATAGCTGTGGTGGATCCTCTTGCACCCTGCCTGGCAAATTTTCATGCTTTATTACCTCTCTGAAATACCTTTATACCAACTCATGCAGCACGGGGGATGAACAGGAAGAATTGGAGATCTGTGTGCAGTAGCACAGCCATATTGCAATTACAGAGACACGGCAGGATAGCTCACATGGAATGCTGGAATGCCACTGTGGATGACAATGTAATAATAAGGTCATGGGTTTGATCCCTGTATGAACCATCCACTTAAGGGTTGGGCTCAATTGTCCTTGTGGGTCCCTCTCAACTCAGAATACTCCATGATTCTGTACTTTTGTGATTCTGTGAGGTGGTTGATTTGCTCTCTATGTGCGAAAGAAACTAGAATATATTGAAGTCTAGGAGAGGATGGATAACTAGTTGAGAGTTTATGGATAAGGATTAGGGGCAGGCTAGCATGGGTGAAGCTGGGTGTTTATTACAGGCCACCTGATCAGGAAAAGGATGAGGCCTTCTACAAACAGCTGGGAGTAGCCAAGATCACAGGCCCTGGACTCACAGGAGATTCCAACCACCTGATATCTGCAGGGCATGCATAGTCCAAGAGGATCTTCCAGACCATCAATAATAACTTTTTGTCACAGGTGGTGGAAGACCCAATGAGGAGAGGAAAAGCATTTTTACTTCAAGGGTGGCAGAGTGCTCAAACGTGAGTGCCCAGAGAGGCTGTGGAGTCTCCTCTGAAGACACTCAAAACTGTCCATGATGTGATCCTGTGCAAGCTGCTTGACTGGGGTGGGGCTGGGCTAGATGATCTCTAGAGACCCCTTCTAACCCCAACCATTCTATGGTGCTGTAAGCACAATTTCCTCACTAATCTAAGTATAGAAAGATCTAGTTGTCTTACTTTAAAAAAAAACAACAAAAACCCCACAAAACCAAAAACACCCCACCAAAATCACTCATTTTTTTCCATTGGCTTCAGGTCTGTAATGATAAAGATTATCCAGATGGAAGTAAATAATTGTTTCTATGACAACTGAGCCAGACAAGTAACTCATTCTTTTAGAGCTCTAGTAGTGCCAAATTCAAGACTATTGAAAACCACTTGTTTTAATAAAATAAGATTTTATGGCTTTGAGTATACACAAAAAACAGATTTGTGAATTGTGTTTCTGGCCTGATTTGCTACTTTTTGCCACTTTTAGGATTTTTTTTCCTTAAATACTATGTAACCACAGCATAGAGACTGTCTGCTCTCTGTCTTAAGCAAATCTCCTTCATTTAGGTGTATATTTTCTGTTTTTTCATTTTGACATTTCCATTCATGTAGCACCGTAAAAACAGTAGCAACTGTTCCTCATATTTAATTTTCCTTGAACATAGTTCAAACCTCTTGTTGTGTATTTGTGGAGCTATTTATTGCTTAGTAAAACTCTAGTCTTTTTGATTCCATTCTAAAACATCACAGAATATTGATTCTGTATTTTGAAGTTCTCACAGTTTGGGTTCTATGGCTGGTACTCATTGCAGGAGTGCTGCTTAAACCACAGCACTGAAGCTTTTTTAATCCTGCTCAGCTCTGTCTGTGTACCCTATATCAAAATTTAAATGATGGATAGCTGAAGAATATAGCCTTGCTAACACTTGCATAACACTTTGTCTTCTATAAAGTAACATTTTCTGAGTAAGGAAAAGGGTCATTTAACATTAGAAGAGTAAATTGGGGTGCTGAGAACAGTAACTATTGGTTATAAAGAAGAACATGGAAAGGGCATATACAAGATATTGAAATGTACTTCACTTTAAAGAAAAATCTCAGTTGAAGTAACATAATCAAACATACTCTTGTTCATAAAAACATCTTTTAATTTATTCATTCCAGATCTCTTTTAAGAGGAAATAAAGTGATCCAATTGTATTTCCAATATTTATTTTTTATGTAAGAGAATACTTAGTCCACCAAGGGTCCTATGCTTATGAACGTGTAGGACAAAGAAAAGAGATTTGTGTTAGTTGACTGTAAGATAAAACTCTACTTCTTTAAGTTTCTGGGGAAAAAAATTCTATTACCAAAATCCTTAAAGAATATTAAAAAAAATGCCTTCAAAAGAAATATTCTGTGTTGTATACTCAGAAAAAATCTTATTATTTTCTGAGTATCTGATATATCTGAATATCTTACATTATCTGAATATTATTATGTGATAATATAAATTATCTGAATACTATTAGCTCTGTTATCTGAACACTAAATAACTGAAATCTTAGTATTATCTGAATTTTCCCATGCTGTGACCTGGAAAATGAAACCTGTTGCAAAACCAAGAGGATAACACAATTTACATTCAGTAGATTGATCAATTGTTAGGAACAGTCAATTTTTAATAGGATTTGAGCATCTTATATCTAGAAATATTTAGACATCTTTAGTAAAGGGGTTTTTTTCAGTGAAAGAAAAAGCCATTGTTGTCTCCAAAATACAAAAAGAACTGCCATAATCAATTGGAAAGAAATAGTTTCTTCACTAATTTTCTGAAAAAAATCTTTTATCCACACATGACTAACTCACTTTTCAAACTCAGATTATTTTATTCACAGCCCTTTTTTCAGTTGGTGCTAAGAGCTGAATCACAGACAGAGAAGCTTTTACCTACTTGCTTTGCTTATTGTTTTTCTTGGTGACATCAGTGATAATACTGTGCTGTAAAATGGGAAAATTCTTTCTCAATAGACTGCAGAACAAGCAGTGGTAAAAAGACAAGTTTCATCCTCACCAACTTCAGGCAACCACAACTTAAGGGACCAACATGTTTCCCCAACTCCTGATTTATTGAAGGTGTACAGATTTCTCCTAATAAGACAAAGACCTTTTTTTTTTTTTTTTTCAGTTGGTATATTTCTATTTAGTTGTTTAGTTGGTATGTTACATCTTACAAAGGAAAAGAAGTTCTCTCTTATTCTTTGACATTTAGATTTAAGAGGAAAAATCCAAAGGAAAACTTACTGCTTTTTACAGTAAGTGTTTTTTGTTTCTTCTACATTTCTTGTTTAGCTTTGAAGGCCAACACAAGGGAAGTCTGTTACCCTTTTCTTGGACAGAGAAGGTCACTTTGGAAACCCTGACATTATCAAAAATTGTTTTAATCCAGAAATTTTGTTTCTATAAACAAACATACAGAGTCTGTCTGTCAACATACCATGTAGGAAGGGGAAACAATTAACAACTTCACATAGCAGCAAGTTGTTCAATGCTTGTCCAAAGGCATTGCAAAAGTTATGCTTCAGACTCACAGTCAAAGATGAAAAGCTGACATTTCATAGCTCAATACAAAAACCTTTTTAAGTATTTCACTCCAAGCCCCTGTACATGTGTCAATACAGAGAACTTGTCAAATTAAATAGCGAAGATCAGAACACAACTTCTTTATCATCAAACATGTAATACTCACTGAAGTTTCATGTGATGCTGCACGCCTGAAACAACATTAATTCCATTTATCTAGTCTAGGTCTACTAGAAGAGAAACCTAAACAGCTATGACAAAGATATCAGCTCCAGAGATACAGAAAATAGAATAAGATTAATCTCTTTTTAATGCAATATGGTAAATAATTGCTGGGATTTGTTTCTAAACTGCAAATGCAATAATAATAATAGGGAAAAATCAATATAAATGATGAGTATTAGACAGGGTAAATAGCTATTGAATAAGGTTATCCAGCATTTTGCCAGAACAGAACTCTATAGCCTGCTTATTTGATGTTTGTTTTTTTTTAAAAAAATTTTGCCAGTGGTGCTTTTGTATCATCACTTGAGATACTAACTCAGGATTTAATAACTTCCTTGTTATGATTCCTGGTGGATGTTACCATGGGTGAAAATGACAGACCATAGCTCCAGATTGTAATAAACTGAATTTTATGGATACCCATGGATATCCACACATTGATTTTCATCATCTGCACTTTAGTTCTTCCTTTGTCTCCATGTTTGCTAGGTTTGATGGAGTTGTTGTGGATTGAGGTTTGTTTGTTTGCCTTTCTTCTTTCTTTGCTATGCCCTTAAATAGTTACAGAAAAACAAAGATTAAACAGATATTATTTAAGCAAGAATCAGTTAATTGCAATTTTACTCCAGAGTGACTAATGATTTGGGGGGTTTTGTGCTGGGTTGGGTTTTTTTTTTTTTTTTTTTTTTTTTTTTTTTTTTGGTTGTTGTTTATTGGTTTTCTGCTGTGAAATATATTAATTAATAACCTATTTCATAAAAATGTATAAATGTACTTCCACATCTTCAAGGAAATAAAATCAAGAGCAGAATCTATATAGAAATACCTGCAAGAAGGTTTGGCGGTTTTTTTCCCTTTCACTGTTATTCTGTCTATATTTCTTTAGTCCTATAGAAAATGTTACATCTCCACTAACATATTCGAGGTTTGTGAGTTACTGCTAAAAAAGGGAAGGATGAGTGAGTGGTGATAGCATCCAGAAAAATGGAATCACAGGTGCTTTACATGATTAGTGCAAATAACTATAATATTTGCAGGTGTAGCATATCCACCTATCTGACCCAGCTACCATGCCTTCATGAGCTGCTGTGCTGGGATGACCTTGGCCAGCAGCCCGATATCTACCTATCCATCCACCCACTCTCCCTTCTCAGCATGACAGGGGACAATACAGGAGGGAAAAGCTCATGGGGTAAGCTATGGACAGGAAGTTCACTTATCATTTACCACAACAGAAAAAGCAGATTTGACTTGGGTAAACTCAAGTATGTGGTTCTGGGAGCCACAATTCAAGAAGGACATAAAGCTGATAAAGACTGTCCAAAGGGGAGCTGTGAACATGGTCTAAGGTCTGGAGAGGAAGCTATGGGAGAAACAGCTGAAGCCACTTGGTCTGTTCAACCTCAAGAAGAGGAGATTGAGGGGAGACCTCATTGTGCTCTTTAACATCCTCATGGTGGGAAGCAGAGGGAAATTGATCTCTTTTCTCTCCTGACCAGTGACAGGACCTGAGGAAATGGCCTGAAGCTATGTCACGGGAGATTTAGGTTGGATATCAGGAAAAGGTTCTTCATCCAGAGGATGGCTGGGGCAGTGGAACAGGCTCTCAGGGGAGCTGGTCACAGCACCAAGCCTGACAGAGTTCAAGCATTCAGTCAATGCTCTCAAGCATGTGGTGGGATTTTTGGGATGTATTGTACAGGGCCAGATTTTTGTGAGTCTCTTCCAACTCAGGATATTCTATGATCCTATGAAAAGGAATTTAATTTATTGACATTTAAAAGATATTCAAGTAGTGAGAACCAAAGGCAAAATTAAAATGTTTTCCCCTCCTTTCCCCCCATCTCCCTCCCACAGGTCAGGCCCTTCCCTGGGCTGTGGCCCTTCAGAGACAGCTGCTCCTGCCAGGGTCTCCACATCCCTACATCCCACTGTCCTGAGGACAATCAGCTCAAGTTGCTCATTTCCTACACAGTTATCATCTCCTTGATGCCATTCCTGGGCTCTGTGTGTTGTACACTGTTCCCTGGCTGTACAGCTGTGCAAGGGCTCTAGGATATGGCCAATACCTACAGGAAAGGCAGAAGGTCTCAAAAAAACCAAAAACAAAACCA
>VWYP01029830.1:0-31590 GCA_013400435.1 Pycnonotus jocosus
CAAGAAAAGAAAAACCAAAAGCCCGAGCAAACTGCCTCCCCCCTTCCCCCCCAGTGAGACAAAAGGTGTAGCCAGGTTCCCTTTGGTCCCCTTTGTCTTGGCCAAAGTGCTCATAAGTGTCTAGTACTCAGTTACTTAGCAACATATGGGGAAAAATTCTCTGAGTAAGAAAAAAGAAAAAAAAAACCAAACAAAATCATACAGAACTAAACCCCAACAGTTGGGAAGGCCTGTGGTTGGCTGTCAGAATGGGACTAGGAGAAAGTAGGAAATACCCAGGGAGAAAAGAAAGTGATTTCAACAGGTACACCCCTAAGCAGCCCCCTGGGAAGTAAATGAACCCAGTGGAGATGTGACCCCAACATTAAGAGTGAAGATGAGGTTATGCAGTATTGTGTAATACAGTGGACAGAGAGAGAGATTGAGTCCAACCAGGTGTACTGGCTGTAGTGTGAGTTGAAGGAAGAGTGGGTATGTCAAGTTTTAAACATCCATATAAATATTAAAAAACAACCCCAGTACAGATCAAGGAGAAGGGATTTCTCACTGAACAACCCTCCTAGCTCTGGTCTCTCAATCCTAAATCTCAAAAGAAAGCTACTCTGCACCCTACTATGTTAAAAAAAAAATCCTGAATTTTGAGAAAAACATTGGCTGAAGGTATGCTTTTATTTCCTCCTTCCTTTTGCCACCTCCTACCTTTTTCTCTTTCTCTGTGAACACTAATTTTTAGTCAAGTGTAACACAGAACAGTTGTTAACACTAACATGTGCTACTCCCCTTTCAAATTAAGAGCTTGAGTATCAAAAGCTTTTTTTTTTTCCATGCATAGGATTTGATACAGTGATTTCGCCATTCCCTCTTTTAGTTCAAGATGAAATCTTGATGAAAAGAATGAAAACTTTGTTTTGAGGTAACTATCACCCCTGCCAAGAGGCCTAGAGCTTTTCTTACCATGTGTGCCTGATCCCCAAGAGAGCTGCTCTCCGCAGAAATAGGGACCACACATAGCCCCCCCTCACGTAAAGGGTGAGAGGTGCTCCTTGACAAAAGACAGTTTATCTTCTGTCACCCATACTTCCCCTTCTCTTCCTGTCCTAATGTAAGGGGTGAAGAATGCCATGTATCCTCCTAATCCTCTCCTTCACACTAGTCAAGCCCCTGGGGTAGACAGGACAGCAAAAAGGTGCTCAGTTTTGTGCCCTCCTACCCTTGTGGGGTAAGAGGGAAGAAGGAAGAATCCAGCATGATCTGTCTTTGACCTTTCCTTTAATACAGCACTACATATTCCCAGCCCAAAGGCAGAGAGGGCGCTCTTTGTGCCATCAGTAACATCAGTGTGTGAAACCAAACAGTTAAATATTGCCTAGAGGGGAGTAGCAGACAGTAGATGTCCTACTGTTTTCTTTCCAGAAGGGCTCTGGGGAATGCTGTGCACGTATGTGCCAGTGTGTGTAGGACTCTGTGCATGTGTGTGTCAGGGTGTGTGAGTCTACACATGCTGAGCACGTGTGTGCCAGAGTGCATGGCTCTGTGTGCACACACAAGGCTAAGGGACACATATGTGTCAGAGTGCATAAGCTGAGTGCACATGCTTTTTCTGGTGTACCTAAATGTGAATGTACACATCCTGTTTTGTACAGTATACAAATGTGCTGGTGTGCACAGTACTTTGCACGTGTATACACTGATGTGCATGTGCTGTGTGCACATGTGTTGAATTGAACACTCTCAGCTGTGAGCGGATTTAGACACAGCTCTGTGCTTGTGAGTGTGCACAAGCTCTGTAGGTTTGAGCATGGCCCTGTGTGAAATATGTGTATTGTGTGCATTGCTGTGTGCACATGTGTTGAATTGCACACTCTAAGGTGTGGGTAAGTTTGTGCACAGTCCCATGTGTGTGTACAGGTGTGTGCTGCTGACAGGTACCACTGTACACCGGGGCTCTGTGCAGGTGAGAAAGTACCTGTATGTGTGCACTGGCTCTGCACATATCCCTGGGTGCACACACACGAGCTGGGCATGCCCAGAGACACGAGTCTAGATACACAGCTCCCTGCATCCGGCTACTATCGCACCTGGGAAAAACAGATATGTGTGTGTGTGTGTCTATGTGTGTGACACTGCTGAGCACTACTGGCTGGAGTGGCCCCTGGCTGTCTTTGTACACTCTCTTGTTGTAGAAGAAAAGAATTTGCCTTTATGTTTCCCTTTTATAATTGTTAAAGCAAAGAGAGGCTGCCCGCCCTGGAAAGAATGGGAGGCTTCTTAGGCATGGCCAGTCCCTTTGTCCCTTTCTCTAGGAAAACTGTCCTTTTCATGATCTTGAAGGCTGGACAGCCTAGCCCAGCTGAGGATCCAGCTGGGTACAAGCAGAACAAGTGGCTGTAGCCAAAAAGCTTTTGCTAAACCCAGAAAGTTTTGGGTGGTGCTGATGGCAAATCCTGATGTTGTGTTGCCTTCTTCTAGTCACTGTCCCTGTACTGTTAGGTGGTAACTGTGGAAAATTTTCTTCCTCCCTAAACCTGCTCTACCTTGACCAAAAAAGAAACCCCTTTTGCCTTTTCAGTAGTTGCCAGTCCTATTTGTCACATTTCTCACAAAGTCACCCTCTTCCATCCTACGTGCAGCCCATGGTGTGAAGTAGCAGTGCCCCCACTGGTGACAGCAATAACCAGATCAGTGACAGATGCTGCTTGTGCCTTTCACTTGCCAGCACAAAACCACAGCATTTTCTCCTGTCCTGGGAGAAGCCCATGCCACTGGCACATCTCCACAGTCTAGAGGGGCAGACACCCAAGTCTTGCCAGCGCAGACAAGCCTAGACCATCCTAGAGACTCTGAGAACCAAAGGTTTGGGGGACGGAAGGCAGGGAGTAGGTGTGTGTGTAACTGGTGAACATTGCTGTGGTAAGAAATCAGAGCCCAGATAAATCCACCTGTTTATCAGAGAGAAACTACTTGCACTTTTAGGTTTTTTATGCTGATACCTTTTTTTTTTTTTCATTTGAGCTCAACTAGGATAACTGCAGTGTCTCTGCCAGATGTGATGGCCAGGGGACACTGTCCTGAAATGTTTTATATGCCAGCATTGCAGTTCTGGCCAGGCTAGCAAGAAGATTGCCTGCTTCTCCTCTTCGAAATACTCTCTAAGCAGAATTAAAGGCCCAGTAGAAGCACCCAAAGAATGGATTATAAAATCGAGACCAGGTGAGACAAGATTGACTCTTAAACAGAGACTGAGAGATAAGCAGAGAGGCACCAGGATGTCTGAAAAGCAGAGTCAAGCTTCCACCAGCCAGCCTGACTGCTTTAAGTAACATTTTGTGCACGGAATTCAAATCATATCAGTTGTTGATGTAATTGTTCTGTTTTAATGGATGGGGATTGCAAGTGTCTGTTGCAAGACTGCTAGAGGGGAAGTACACAGGAAACAGTAAGAGGTTTGGAGTAGTTTGCATGAGAATTGACAAATGGAGTAATACAAGAACTAGAAGGCAAGACTGGGTTGGCCCCTGTGCTCACCACCGAGAAGATTATATTATATAGCCCTGCTGTGGGCAGCAACCCCATAGGCATGGTAAGGTGAGGGCAGAAGCCATACCATTCCTCAGTTGTCTCCTCACTCCAGAATCCAGTATGGGTACAATTGACAAGTGGTGTGCAACAAGAACCAGAGAGCAAAACCAGGTTGGCCTCCATACTCATCGCCAAGATACATCTGCTGTAAGGAAGCAGCCCCATGGGCATGGTAGATGGGAGGAAAAAGCCATACCAGACCACTCTGATTCCCTTTTGTCTGCTCCAACCAATTCATGTCACCAACTCCACCAATTATTTTGCTTAAGGAAAAAAACCTGAAGTGTTTTGGTTTTTTCCCTGTTCTCACTGTTCTCACCCACATCAACAGATGCTATTATGATCCATCCAAAATTAAATTTGACTCAGGAGAAGTAGGAGTAGATCATCAAAATTGAAAATTAGAATTAATTGCTCAAGTCAAATGACTTATAGAAAAAGAAAAGCGAGGTTTGTTATAGATGCGTAATGGAAAGGTTGGCTCTCACAATTAAGGGATGAATATTATGAGTATGTTAAAAGAAGTTTTGTTGATGTACAGTTATTATGATTTGTTGTTTAGACATTCTCTGTTCTCCTCATAGTCCCCTTTCCCCTTGTATGATTGCCAAGAGATGGCCTTGGTAGGAGGGACATGTGGAAGGAGGGCGCCTACCTGTGCCCCTTGCATTGGGCATTTGGGAGGAGGGCAGGCTCATGACTAGGAGGCGTGGCATGCAACAGCTGACCTCCAATCAAATTGCAAGAAAGTAGTCTCCACCAATGGACAGTCACAGAGCGTTGACTGACAGACATTGGGAGAGGCCAGGGTTGTGAAGGTTTTAAAAGGCAGAGCAGTCATTTTGTGGGTAAGCACATGGCATTTTAGTTCTGTGTTCCGAGCACTGTAGTTTTTCCTTATTCAGTCCTTTTGTTGTATTTTGTTAAGGGTAATAAGCCTTTGAAATTTTTAAAAGTGAGTGTCATTTCTCACAAAGGCAGTTTATTTTTTTTCTTTCTTTCTTGCCCAGCATACCAGACTGAATTCAAGCAGGAGTAAAAGTAAAGAGCAAGTGTATGAAATGCTGCCCTTTTCCATGTAAATCTGAGATCGTAACCAGAATAGATTGAAAATGGAGTTTTCATTCCATACGCATATCCTTTTAATTTAGAAACCATTCCAAATGTAAAAGGGTTGAGGGAAGCAGAGTTTAAATTTAATGAGATGTTTTAATTTCATAGTTTCAAATTTTGTTTCACTTCAGTGACTTCAGTGTTTCTGTTGGATGGTATAGCACAGCTGAGACAATGGAAATGAAATGTTGTCATAGTGCCACTGAAACTGCGCGAAAAAACAAGAGCTCTCCAACAACATTTTTAGTGTTAGAGAATGGAAGCACTGCTTTATTCTGGCCAGGATGTTGTTCTGGCCAGGGTGTGCAACAGAAATCATTTCATCCACATACTGCCTGGGTTGTGCAGAGAAAATCCTTCCATGACACATGCATTTTACTAGATTTTTCACACATTTTATGCAGTCAAAACCCATAGAAATTAATTGGTTCAATGTTCATTGGTCCCAAAGTGCTATTCCTAGTATTTGGTTTTCTATTGTATACAGATTTTTTCACCTCCAATGCTAATTAGGTTCTCATTTTTATCTTTTTCCCAGACCAGGTGTCTCTGACCATGCCAGGGGTGATCTTTGGAGTTGATGGTCATTAATGGTCATTAATGATTCTTATCTTTTGTGGATCTTCTGTGCTACTCCCCATCTGTTGAGATGTCAAGCTCATCAGACCTTGCCTGGTGGAATGTTCCCTGAAAAGATGCCTCAATTCCCTCCCCCTAGGGTAAAAGCCAACAAAACTGACTAAAATTACATAAAATTTAAACTTTGTATCATTTCCACAATAACTTTCCACACAGAAGATTGAGTAATCTCATCTTTTATCATGTATTGTGATTTTTGTAAATCAATTTTATTTAGTGGAGCAAAGATCTGTAGGAAAGCTTTCAATCAATTCCCCTGTGTTCACCCAGAAGAAATGACATAGATTGTATTTCAGACAAGCCTGCAGCCAGAGTAACCCAGCTGAACTACTGTACAAACTGCAGAGCTGGTTTGGACTTCCACAAGCACAAGGAGATCTATCTAATAAGTTCATTAACAATTTTCTTCTGTATCCTTTCACCACCATGATACAGTCACCTTGAGTGGGCATACTAATTACTGGGTTCATGCGGTTTATAATTACCTTTTAAGTACTTAGTTGACACTTCCAACAGCCAAATTTAGCTGGTTTATTATAATGCTCGAAATAACCATTGATATTTTGTCTATTATTCTGGCTTCTTGGCACAAAGGCTCTGACTGAACACTGCTTCAAACTATTATCAGCTACTCAAAAGGCCTGTGTTCCCTTTCACTACCCCACAGAGAGCACAGATTATTTAGGTTTGGGGTTGATGTTAGAAGTCACTGGTGAATGAGATTCAAGTCAAGTTGGAAAGTATTAATTTTTAATGTCTTTAAAAAGAACTAATCAAATTGTAAATATATGAAGTAGTATTGCTGAATTGACTTTTTTCCTCTTATTGATCCATAGCCAATTTTAAGGTGCTTTGAAGTAGAATAACTTTTAAAAAGGAGTTGTTTTAGGACATGTGGAAACATCTATCAAAGAGATGCAGCTTTTGCATCTATTAGCTGCAGCATTTGGGCTCATTGGGAAACCCACCAGTTTGTCCAGTATTGAGATGTAGACTGTTGCAGTTGTTTAGTTTAATTGTCAATGGACTGTTCTGTATCCCCTTATTTCCCTTGAGTTAATGGTTTGCCCTCAAAGTTGTATCTGTGCCCCCTCCCCCCTCGTCAGTCTCACCTAACCCTGTCCATGTTTCCAGAATGTTCCCTGCCAATCCTTGTTATCCCAGCCCCCTGCCTGAAACTTCTCCCTGGAGAGTACCTGAAACTCAAAGCCCTGTTTAGCCTGCATGACCTATTCTCCTCCCATTGCTTCCCTCTTTTGTGGATGTAAATCCCTGCCTTGTACTCCTCCCCTATTGGCTGATGGGTTGTACCCTCCCCTGAGACCTCCCTTGTTTATGAGTCTTTGTGCACCCATGAGTGGTGGCTTTGTGTCCCTGATCCCTTGATAGAATAAAGCCTTTTGGAATTCAAACAGGAGACCTCCCTCTCATTCCTTGTCCCCAGCCTGTGCCTTCCATGATCCTCTGTGTTGTAGAGCAAGCTGCTCTAAGCCAGTTTCAGGTCATCTGCTCCTGAGGCGTGTCCCACTCGCGGCGTGGTGTCGCCTGTGGCTGAGCTAGCGGTGAGACTCTGGCACTGCATCAGTAGAGAAGTTCAGGAAAACTTTATATAATGCAGGTGAGCAATCTCATCCTTGTGTCTTTAGCTCAGCAGAACTAAGTGAACTAAGAACTAAGGAAGACTAAACTCTTCTGATGGAGTTTTACAGGGCTTTTATTTCTTCCTACTGTCACCAGTAACCTGTATTTTAAAGAGAGACGTGTTTTAATTTCTATTTTTATTTTCCCAGCAGAATGAGTGTTCGTCATACTTCATAGAATGACCAAAAGATTAAACCTGGTCTTACTTTCACAGCTCTTCATTTGGATAAACTTCAAGGGAACTTGTACAGACTTAAATGTTTTTAGTGGGACCAGGAAAACTTGACTCAGTATGGGTTTGATTCTGATTTCAGATGTGGTTGTCGACACCACTGCTCTTAACTTGATTCAAAACCTTGGGTTAAGTGCATTAGCTGTGTGGCCCCATCCTTTTCAGGTGGAAATTACTACAGGAGCATTTAAATAAAGTCTTAATCAGGTGCCATACAAATTCCTGATTAAGGTTTTTAAATAACAAACTTGAAGTTAAAACCAGTGGGGCATAAGAAATTCCCAGAGTGGTGAATACAGAATCATTAATCTGAACCACTTTGAGTTTCTGCTCTGAATGTGTTAGTAGAGTGCTTAATTAAATTGTGATCCTACTCTTAGGAAAGTATCTGCTGTGAGCATACATTCTTTTTTTGCTAATCAGAGATGCTATGCAATAGAACTCATAAAAACAAGTTGTCATTTAGTATTTGAATATGGAATAAAAGAATTTCATGGAAAAGATTTGCTTTTTCTTAAGTAGAAATCACTGCAACATGACATCAGCAAGAACATCAGTATGGAGGTCTGAATGCATGGCAAATCTTCCAGAACTGTGTGGACTAGGATGAGGACAGGACTGAGCACGGTTCCTCCATACCTCTGTGGCTGCTGTTTGCAGTGATGTACAGCACAATTAACACAGATTCAATGGAGTGATGTCAATGGAGAAACAGAGTAAACCAAGTCAGAATCAGAACAGATTTTTTTCACATTTCCTTTCTATTTACCAGCTGGATTAGCTGCTGTTCCCAACCCATTTTCTAGAAGAAGCCATCACAGCAATGTACAAATTCAATGCTGGAGAGAACCAAAGCAGTGCTTTGTATTTTGGCCAGGATCATCTACATCTTCAGTGCAGGGCACCCTTGGGAGCAACTCAAGTTCAGTTTCCTCCACTACTGAGGAAATACCTCGTGGTGCCTCACTCAAGAGGCTGGGGTCGGTTGTTTAGCTGAGGTTATCTGTATAATCACATTGATGAGGAGCAGGAGAGCTCCCAGGAACCCAAGTTCTCCAGGCAGACAGAGCAGGGAAGACACATTCAGGTGGCAAAGCTGCTTCTTCTCTTCAGGTTGTGAACAGCTTTGCCTGAGACATCATCTGGAGGAGAATTGGAATTCTGTAAAGCTCATTAGTCAAATAAAGAGATTAGGTGTTAATGATCTTTGGGTTATAAATATGCATGTTTATAAGATGACTGTTCCAACGGCCTGTGTGCTGGGCTCTGCAAAGATTTCTCCTGCACACTTTCTGCTGCTCTTTTCCAGACTCTTTCATGCATTTCCTTAGTCTGAGGGTGACCAACTCCTGTCAATCACTGGGATGAAGGGTGCTATTGATTTTTGACAAAGGTGGCATTTCCCCCAGCACAGCCAAATGTGATGTTTGTGCCAGTCAAAACTGTGCCTTCACCACTGACCTCTCCAGTGTCAAGTGACGCAACAGTGACACAGCCAGAGTCAGTCCAGGTGGGCTCAGCATCACCTCCAGAGAATCCCCACCTCACAGACACGATGATTCTCTGTAGGTTTTGGGATTTTTTTTCTTGAATTGTGACTAAGCAGGGCAGTTCCAAATAGAAAATTCAACTGGTACTGACAGAACGTAAATTAAAACCTGGAAGGAGAAAGAAAGGATTCCCCAGAATGAACTAATAGGTCACTGCAGGAAAGCCCAGCCCTCACAGTGCAGCAGGACTTAAATCAGTGGGACTGTTATCAGCTCTGGGCTAATTGCTCTTTCCCTGTGTTCAGTAAATGTGCATATCCTGAGTTTAAGACTGGATTTGGATTCTGTTCTCTTTAACAAAGCATTTTTCCACATGTTGAAGTTTCAGAAATTCAAGGCTCCTGCGAAGTGCCTACTGCTACAATTTCAATTTAGTTAAAAAGGAGTGAGAAAGCTCAGCCTATCCCAGGAGGATCCCAGCTACTCTTTGCAGGAATTAGGGAATTTCTTAGACTCCCCACGCAGCAAAGCTCAAATGTGCAGCTAAAAATTAAGTTCCTTTTATAGGTAATTTTTATATATCCACTAATTTAAGGAAACAAGTTCTTTACAGCAAGTAAATATAAGGTATGTGCAATGAATATTAGAGTGCTTAAAGAAGGAAAACAATATATTTTCTGTGTGATTGGAGTATCCCCAATGCTTGTTTCTCAATTAAGTACAATCCTTACAGGAAAGTAAGGATATATAAAAAAGGGTGTCTCTGCAGTCACATGCAGGATATTGGTAGAAGCAACTAACAATAATTTTTTTGTCTCAGAAGAGTGTTGTGAGAATTAACTCATATCTGAAAAAAATGCTTTTAGTTCTGGGACGGGAGACCCTGGGCAAATATAAACTCTTTCAATATTTTGAACCAGCCTTGCAAAATTTCTTCTGCTAAAATCTAATTCCTCTTTGCCCACTGAATGGAATTCAGAAGATGGAAATAACAACAAGAATGTTAAGAATATTGTATTTTCTTATATATATAAGAAGTCACTGCTTTGTTCAACAAAGAATTATCTGTATGATTAGGTGGTTATGTATGTTATTTCTGGTTAGTTACACATCAAAATGGTCCTTGCAATCAGTTAAAACACCATCTTCGGTTTTTTATGATACCTGATATGAGACTTATCACACACAAGTCAGAATTTGACAAAAATTTAGAGGTTGGTAGCACTTGTGTTGGTCTCTTAAAACTGCAGACAGAAAAAACCAACACTGTTAAACAAATACGATTTTGAGGTCTAAATGCAGAAATATTAACTTTCAAGGTGGGATATAAACTAACTAATCTGGAGGCTCTGTTGATTTGATATGACAGTGCAGAATTTTTATCTCATCAGTGAGTGATAGTTTGCATATGAAGTTTGCAAACACAATATGTTTTGTCATATAAAATACAGCTAATTTTGCTCACCACCACAAGGGAAATTTTGGAGTAATTTTATCAACATATTCTGTAATGAAATGAATTTTGGGCTCCCAGGCTCAGTAACTTTCTCAGAAAACGAAATAATTCTTCTTAGTCTCACTCTAACAGTTACTGGCAACTACAAAACCTATAAATACTTTAAGCAGGAACATTTTAAAAGATTAGAAATTAACCATGGTGAAATTGGCTGCTCCTTTCTCTCATTTCAGGAACCTAAAAGAGTAAAAGCAAAGGGAAACGGGGGGAGTACAGAAGCAAAATCCTGAGAAAATTAATCCAGCTCAGAGCCAGGTTCAGTAGTTTTAACAAAGAATGTGACTAAACCATAATTATTTCTGCAAGGATGGATGATCCAAGACACTGGCAGCATGCAGGTGTCACATGTGCTTAGTGGCTAGTTTAATGGTGTGTATCCCAGTTTTTACTGCATTTATCCCACCCATGTCTGGAAGAATGTCCAAGGCTGAAATCCAGTATCTGGTTTGGAAGAAACCACTGTAAATGCCAGATGTAATGTCATGTAAATGCCAGAGCATGAGATGTGGTGTGAGATGTTTTGGACCAGGAACAGGCTGTCATTGCAATTCTTGCATGTATCCACCTGTCCACAAGCAATCTGCCTTTCCTCCTGGGAAGGTTGTAGCTCATGGAGACCCTTGCAGACTTTCCCAGGGCCTTCAGCTCCCAGGGAGAACTGGATGTGGAGTTTGGTTTTTAAAGAAGGGAGAAGGTCCCTGCTTGTACTGGAGTATGGCCAAGAGGAGGGGAATGGCTGTGTCTGCACTGAAATTGATGCCTTAGGATTTTAGGTTTTATATTTTTCATGTGTTTGTAATCCTTCAATTCTTCAGTGTGTAACTCTGAACTCTATATACAGCGTTAATACTGCTTTCCCATTGTGGTCACACACAACAATTCTCTGTAGGCCTGGGAATCAAGGACACCTCACTGTCTCAGGCCCCAAAAAATGTAAACAAAAGTGAGTTGGGGGAGAGCAAACTTGGGGTAAATGACTTCATTGCCTAAAGCTGTAATTGGAAGATTAGCCCCCAATACGCAAGTGGACCAAAGTTATAAAAGTATGAAAAACCATGACCCATCTCCATTTTGGGTGTAGCCCCTGGGGTGCTTTTTTTGCCCTAAATGTACCTGAGGGCTCTTCAGTAAATATAAATGCTTTTTTTATTATCTTTATTTTGTCTAGCCTCTGTTTTTAGGTAAGCCCAAAAAGGCATCTAAATAATCAGTGTGAGGCAGAACTGGAGGCACAGCCCTGGTAAGGCTGAGGACCAAGTGCTGCAGCACATCCTGCAGCAGAGGAAAACAGTTGAGCAAATGCTCCCATCCTGTGTGAGGGAAGGTAAAATAACCTCCAGCCCTTGTGGGGAATGAACTGCCCCTGGCTTCAAGCTCTGATGACCCTCTTTGGATGAAGGCCATGGAAAGAGCCATTAGTGATAAATGTATAACACTCTTATTTTCATATGATCTGAAAATTACCAAAATGCCTTCTAAAAGACAGGCTCTGGCAATATCTCAGATGAGATGTTGCTGGCATTCTGTCCTGCTGCTGGTCAGGGGACACTGAGGGGGGGGTGCAGGGAGCCTAAATTCCTGCAGTCTGATCCTTTCCCTCCACATTTCCTCTGGAAGTTTGGACCTGATTTTGTGCAGCTTTTACAGCACTGAGAGGTGCTATAAAAGGAAGGTTCTGTAAAATGATGCTGCAGAGAGATTAAAAACTCCTTATACACAGATGGAATGAGGTGAGGCCCATGTATTTCCACGCCAAATTTGCATAATCTCAGGCAAATTAATGTTTAATGATTTGACTTATTCAAGATTTGTAAATCCCACTTTGGGCTTAATCTCTTTGCTCCATTGGCTTTAATTAAACTCCGCTGCATCTTATGAGTTTTGGTGAGCTCATTATAAAGCCAACTAAACAAACAAAAGATTGCTCATCTGGATGAATTACTCTGAATTCCCCACTTCTGCATTTTGCTATTTCATGTGATTTTGTGAACAAAGAAATTAGCAGTAAATGTTTGCAGATTATTGCAATGAAGGTATTACTCTTGTCAGGGTTGATTGAAGGGAAAAGTGGCTACATTCTGATTTTTATCAACAGTATGCCTCTGCCCAGAAGTACTGGTAAGCATGAAATGAGGAACTGAGCACCCTGGTTTCATTGTCAGACTCTGGGTCTCAGACAAAAACTCTTTCTAGAGGCTGTATCTGATAAATTATTGGAAACCAGAGTGGCATTTGAGGTGCCTGGATAAAGAGGCAATAAAAATATTTTCTATTTGTTTACACTGAAAAAATATCATATACTGAACTGTCAAGTCTGAAAAATTGATGCTTCTGACTTCACAAATATTCAGCAGCCTAATAGAAATGTCAGATGTGTGTGGTTCTGAGAGGGAAAAAGGAGAAAGAAAAGAAACCATCAGCCACATAACAAATGTTCATTTATTTTCATCAGATTTGATACTTCATCATGCAAGTGATAGATCCAAAGACCAAGAAAGTTTATAGAGCTTCTCTTCTTCTTGATTTCAGTGATTTTTGATTAAGCACTATAGAATAGCAGGATTGAGTTGCAGCTATTTAACATCAGCAGTTCTTGCTGGAAAATTCGTGTCCTGTGGATGGAGATTTGTGCTGTTAAAAGCAAGAAGCTGGGGCTGCCTTCCAGCAAATTCTAACAGGAGGAGCACGTGGGGTTGGGGATCCAGCAGAACCATTTTGATTCTGCAAGATTTCTCCCTGTTCAGGAGCAGATTGGAGAGTTGTGTTAAGAATGAGAGAGGGAGCAATCTTCTACCCTTTCATTTTTTTTTTTTTTTTTGTAACTTACTGGTTTCTGCATTAAAAAGGAGAAAAGAAAGTCACATAATAGTGGGAGGGATGAGTGGATTTTTCATCTGCTTGGCTGAAATTGCAAAGAGTAGTAAAAATGGAACTTTTGAATGGGAGGGTCCAAATCTGGGAATGTGGAAACTGAGATACTCTGTTCACCAAGGATACAAAGATGGTCCTTGGTGGGGAGCAGCAGCAGCATTTTTGGCGTTTTTGCTGCCAAGAGCTGCCAGAGCTGGACATTCTGCAGTTGTCCCTTGGCTTTAGCGTGCACACAGTGAAAACACTAGAAGGTAAAAAGTCTGAAATTGAAGCCCACTAGGATACAGAAAAAAAAAATAGCATTCTTGTTTTTCAATTTTTTGTAAACAGCTTTCAGTCCCTAAATTCTAAGCCAAAGCAGATCGATTTTATGATGATCTTTGTTTTCTCTGTTATATGTTAGAACAGATTATCCTTTGGGCAATAGCTGTGTTTTGGTGTAATTACAAAATCAGAGCAAATGCATGTAAATGAGATACACGGGGCATAATCAGCTGTAGGATTTTTGTGGCAGACATACACGGTGCATATGAAGCACATTCAGGTCCAACTAATGGAGCTGTCAGCAGCCATTAAGGATGATAAAGTTGCAGCTTTCAAGACCTGGCTGGGAGGAACAGGAAGAATTGGATATGCATTAAAAATGCAGCCCCAGGGGGCTGGTTCAGCTCCTGGAGGGGCTGGAGCAGTCCCTGCATGTTCTGCTGTCCTGAAGGCACAGAAAGAGATTCAGGTTTGAGGAACAAAACAAATTTCAGCTGGGGACACCCTGAACTTTGGCGGCTGTTGATTTTCAAGGGGCCGTTTCTGTATCAGACTGATGTTTAATTATGGTGTTTGGTGAAAGGTTGGACTTGATGAGCTTGGAGGTCTTTCGAAAGCTGAATGATTCTAAATTTCAAAAGGAGCATGGTGTCAGAATATTGAACTAGGCTAAAGTAGTATATTCTTTTCTGAGGCAAAACTCATTATTTTACTCAGCCCAAGGAAGTTACCCTATGCCTAAACTGTCCCTGGATATAGGAAAGGCCAGGACAGCAAAACACTACAACTGTGAAGAAGAATTTTGTTCTTATTCAATCCTGACTACCACTGTGCACCATTATGTCAGCATGGAAAAAAGACTTAAAATGTCTTTGAATCCCTGGCTACCGAAAAGCCCCCATTTCTTTAAATACAGGCTAAGAATTGCATTTTCACAGGAACTTGTGCACATGGTTGTCTATTTTTGTATTTCACCTAAACTTATTCCTAAATCTTAAGGATTTAACCGGAGTTCAGTCAAAACATACAAGTGGAGAAATTATTGTCTGTGTAACTGGTACCCATTTGCAGAAAAATGAAATTGCTCATGTAAGAAACAACAGGAAAAAGAAACTGGTCTCAGATGAATGGATATTGCTGTAGCATAATAGTCCCTGATAGTCTGTAACTTTTGTTTGTGCAGCTTAAATGGTCCAATTTTAATTACCATTATGCTCAAATCACTCTACTGGATTACAGGATGTTTGTGTTGCTGAAAATCTAATTCTTCTTATTTTTTTCAATATTTTAAGTGGGAACTCATGAGCAGCCATATTGTCATTATCCTGTGGTTCTTTTGAAGAGTCTTGGGATTTGCAGGAGAGAATGAAGGCACAGATACTCTCATGCCAAAGTCCTGCTATAAATAGCTGATTCAGGTGAGTTTTGCTTGCAACCTTGGGCTTCTAAAGGCAGCATTTTGGTATTTCTTTCTCTGAACATGGATGGCTGCAGAGACAGAAGAGTAAAAGAGAAAAAAAAATCACTGAGCTGCTTCTGGCTCTTCTGTGCACTGGGCACCCCTCCCAGCCTCTCCCATGTAGGTAAAGCACTGCAGTACTTAAAAAGTACTATGTGCTACCCTTGAAAAGAATGTCCTAAGTTGAAAAATGGGTGCCTTGGACTTTAGGACTATTGAAAGAAAGAAAATAGGAAAGATTGAGGCGGGTTATATTGAACTGCCTGGAACTCTGTGATGTCGTGCTTTTGGGAAAACAGCAGGGGTACAACAGAAAAATAAAACAGCAGCAGAATTGCCAGCAGCTGTCAAATCAAAAGCAGCAGTAAAGCAGAAATATACAGTCAGTACCAGACTGAATAAGCATTTGTTAAACACACCAAGGACAGACAGACAAATGTCCAAAGCCATAACGTCACTGGTGTTTTCAAAAGATAATTGTTGCTGTTAGTAGCAGCTGGTAGCTGACACTGTTCTGATCACTGTGACGATCTTAATCAAATGAGTGAGGAAAAAGAATCATGAAATCATTTTTAGGAAAAAAAAACCCCAAAATATTACCCCATTAGTTTTAACTGATGGAGCAATCCTGCCATTCTTTTTTTTTCCCATCATAGAGTCTGCTAGAACTACACAATCAAGAGGTGACTGTAAAATTTAGGAAGGTATCAATCAGGTGGGGACCTGATCTGGCTCTATACTCAGCAAATTACTCCTGGGAGCTGAAAAAATTTTGTTTCCCTACCAAATGTTTTTCCACAGTCAGCAGTGGTGAATGCTCTCTGCTCAGCCTGTGCAGCTTTGGGAGTGGTGATCCCAAAGGTGCTGGGTTTTATTAAGATTTTTGAAGATGAATGTTGCCTTGTAAATCCACACTAACCAAATGCACAGTAGAGGGATGACAACACAGCAGAAAGGGGTTTAGAGCCTGCCCACAAACAACATTGCCTGATTCCCTGTGTGGATAATGGATGGTAACCAATCCATGTCCGTAATTAAGTTTTTGGGTTTTCCAGGTTATTAACTCTGGAAGCTTCTAAGGAACTGAGTGTTCCCTGGGCTGCAGACAAGGAGTTGGGAGACAGGTCTGGGCAGCAGTGAAAGAATAATTGCTGGAAAACAACTGGGGTTTCAACCACTTCCCCTGCCAGTGAATTCTGAGCTGTATTTTATTAAAATTGAAGTAATTTTAGTTGGATGAACTAATGACACTAGACCATCTTTCTGTAGTTCTCTTACAGTGACTCTCAATTCTGCAGGGCATCTCTTAATACACATGTTCTAATTTCTGCAATTCCTGTAACTCTGCAGGAGCAGGTCACCTGAAATGCTCACAGAATAATCCTCCCCAGCCCTCAGACAGGCTGCTTTGATAGATGTGCTCATGAAGAGCTTTTGAAACAGAAGCCAGCAGCTGCACACTGCTGCTGCCTTCACGGCATGGGGAATGTTTCATCAGCTTCTTTTTAATGTGCAACTTTGTTTTCTCATCTGGGATTATGTCTGATAAGGACAATCTAAAACTTTCTCTATCAGTTGCAGTGAAACTCTAGGTAGAGATGCTTCTCTGTATGGGGGAAAAAAACACCTCTCTAAAAATGTGCAGTTTCTAAAGCCAAGCCAGGTTGAGAGAAGCTGTGCTACCAAATGTGCATCATCAAAGTTCACAGTGCTTGTGGCTTTCTTTCCCTTCCTCTCATCCTTTAGGATTCTGAAGCAGCACACTTCACAGGTTTGATAAGAAAGGGACAGATATTCCCTTTTGTGCAAATCTGCTTGATGCTTAGGAGAACTGTTCATTCAAAAACTCCATTAAGGTACTCTCCTAGTGGTGTGGCTCTGACAGAGAGAAACAGAATTAGTCCCACAGCAAGGAAAAGGGAAAAAAAAATAAAACAAGAAAAGCCGTCTTGTAAGTTTGTCACTCCAATGAATATATTACCATTAATTAACACATCCTGTTAAATAGGGTATATTGGTATCTGAAGGGGAGAAATGTGTGCAAAAATTCAAACAGGACAGCATAGACACAGGTTGCCCTACCAAAAGTTGTGTGGCCCTTTGGAGTCTAGTCCAGAGCCATTTGTATTTCAGAAATCATTCTCCTGTGCAGTACAAGGAGTGAAATGGCTCCCTCAATTCTTCTGGTAGAAATCTGGTTAACAGGAGCATAATATGGGCTTTTCTGAAACCTAACCTGCCTGGAATATTCCTGTAATTGTGGAAAATTTGGGGCTCTCTTTTGGACTACATTGATCCTAGTGAACAACAGATTCCTTAGAAGACTTCCTGGCCTAGATTTACAAAGCTTGGAAAGGAAAAGTGCATTTATTTATTTATTTATTTGCACAGGGGCAGTTCCTTGCAGAACAGCTCCAGCCATTCATCAAAGGCACATCTTATGTGGCTTTTCACAAGAAAGAATGAGTCATTCTTCTGGCCCCAAAAGCCTTCAATTTTACGAAAAAAGGAGACAACAGGAAGAGACAACCAGATGAGTAGTAAGACATGACAGAGGATTTGGTCAGCATCACTCAAAATCACAGATCTTAGAAAATGCCTCTTTTGAAAAACAATGTGTGAGGGTGGAACAACTCCTTTAGCTTTGAAATTAAGATATGTAATAAATAGCATAAAAAGCAAACAGTGATGTCACTTGAAGACACAGAGGACTTATTTCATGCCGACAATCAAAATGTGTCTGTCGTATTGTTCGTCTTGAAATAAAATTTATCAAAATTGGTATATCTTGTTGCTGTTGGTGGAGACGGGAATGCGACGAACACACGCTGAAGTTCATGCAGCAACAGCCGGATTTTATTGTGGGGCACCCCTTTTTAGAGAGGCTTTAAACACCTGATTGGATAAGGGTCTCAACTCCGCCCAGCTCACTGGCCAATGATATGGGTGCACCCTTGGTTCAACGGGATTGGCTGGGGTCCGCTGGCTGAGCTTGAATTCAGCCAATCACCTTCATACCTGCGGACTTGTTTATTTCAATTCCTTAGAGCTAAGCTGTCTGTCATGGCCAAATTATCTGTGCAGCTATAGTCCAGCTATAGCTGTCACATGTCCTGCAGTATTTTTCAATTTTGCAGAAAGCTCCTTTGTTTCAGAAAACCAAAAGTTGGATTTTTTGTTCTTGTTGCCTTTATAATCTTGGTATATCAGGATTTTATCATCTCCTTAAAGAAATGGTGGGAGAATACTCCGATCATATTTATGTTACGAAAAAAAATGGGTATAAATGTGCAAAAATCAGATTATTCTGGATTTCAAATTATAAAGCAGAATTTGTAGTTTGATTAAGTTTACTGAGGTTGCTTGCACCATTGTTTTGGAGAGTTTTAATAGCTTTTTGTGACTAATAAGCCTTTTCATTAAAGCATGTGTCATTGGGAAAAGGTGGCTCTCCATGTATTCATAGTTACACATTAAACAACCTCTTTTCTATTTAGAATAAAACATCTGTTATTATATTCTGAATATGTAGCAGCTAATGCAACATAGTAGTTGTGCTAGGGAAAACATGGGGTTGAAAAACCTTTAAAATACAGTGCTTGAAAACCCCAATAAAGTACTGTCTTTTTATATATTCCTTATCTATTATAACTGCTGTGACTTTAGACATCTCTGGGAATAATTTTCAAGGGTAAATTTTCTACTACTGCTGGTATGTCTGAATGCTCAATTATTTTACAGTATTTAAAATCAATTATCAAGTGATATATCAGAGAATATTTTCTGCCAACTCACTGTACCTCTCCAGTGGCATGTGAGTAAAAAACCACCATGTATTATATTTTGTACAATACTTTTAACCAAAAAGAGGTAAGAAAGAAGCAGACATGCAGAAAGGAACTGTAAAACAGACAGGCAACAGAGAATTGTGTCTACAGAAACAAATGTTGGCACAGATTTAGTCACACTAGCCAGCATACCAGATGTATATTCCCATCTCTAAGTGTACTTTGCTGCAAAACAATGAAATCAATTGGCCACATTACCTTTTGTTTGGAGGTTGGGATCCAGTGCCTGAGTCTCTGCCTACAGTCAGTGAGGGCCTTTTTACAATGCATAAGGAGTTTCCAAGTGGTCCTACCTGAAAATTCACTTCACAAATCTCACACCTCTTTTTTAAAAATGAAGGAAAAACCCCAACACACCAATCATTTTTTGTCCTAAGTCCAACCAATGTTCTATTTAGACAGAAGTGTAAGTTATATGTGTGATTCCTGAGGGATGGGAGAGGGGTGGGTGCTTGGATCCCAGCAGCGCTGGGGTTGCTGTGCACAGCAGCCTTTGGTGTGAACTCAGGGCACTCTGATTCTTCAGTCCATGAATATTCTTTACCTTAGCAATGAATATGTAAATCTGTACTTCTGTTCTCTGGTTTGCCATAGAGAGAATCTGACCCTGAACTTCTATCAGTACTAATCCATCTGCTTTGTTGAAAACATATGCTAGGCAAACTAATTAAGACTTTTCCCATTCACTGTCTTAAAGTTCACATGCAGAGTTCATCCCCAGTATTTAGGTTTTACTTGTTTCTTAAAAAATGAAGACTCAAAGGTGGATGAATTTTTGTCATGATAACCTTGAGCCTTGACTTTTCCATAGCTCACACCATAAGTCATGGCTTAGGCACCGTGACAATGCTGTGGGAGGAAATAACAACATCTGGGATTTTCAGCTGCCTGTGCCATACCTCAGGAATGTGTCTTCCCTTTAAACAGCCACAGAGGTGCAGTTTCTTCAAGGATCACACTGTGCAATTACATGGTTTACTTCTCCACATCAGTGACAAACATATTTTCACCATGTGATTGAATTATTAATTATTTACCTTATTTCCTGTGTCTGTACATCTCCTTTCATTCATTCATTCATTCCAACCTAAATGCTTTCCCCTGCATGTATATAGTTATTATTTTAGTAGCACCTGAGAGGCCTAAAATACAGCAGGCACCCTACTGTTTTAGAGGGTGTTAATTAAGTTTCTTTGCTCTCTCTTTTCCATGTGTTTAATACCTATTAAATGTGCATTATCTGGCACATAAGAGTACCTGGCAATGATACAGAACCCCACTGTGGCAGGTGAGGCTGTTTTTATAAATTCTGAGTAGATGAGCTGGTCTAGGATGGGGAAGAACAATCTCATTGTGCGTACAAGCACTTGGAGAGACATGGAATTTAAACAGAGTAAATCTATGAGAGCCTAGCTGAGAATGCACTTCTCTAGCAGTTAAATTAAAAAATATATATATTCTGAGTCATCCTTGGTGCCCTTTCCACCAATGACCTAAAAAATACAGTCTAGTGCATATATTGCATTGGGGGAAAAAAAAAATATATATATAAAGATTTTTTTTTCAGAAGTGACAGCTTAAAATTTGTTTCCATTAGATTGGAGATAATGGCATTTTCCTTGGATATGGCTAATGTTATATGATTCCAAACATAACTACTGATACCAAGAAAGCTGGGTTAGAAATTCCTGAGGGCCACTGCCTAGAAGAGCTTAGCAATTAAACAAAATGAGGTGAAAGAAAAGAATTGAGTATACTGAAAGAAAAAATAGCATTTGATGCAGTGAGACGTCATGAGTGACTGCTGATTATTGTACTGAGAATTTTAGCACAGACTTCTTCAATCCACTTATATGATCCTTCTGTAATCTTGCTAAAGTAAATGTATTTTTTGAGGACCATGACCTGGTTTTATCAGTGCCCATACCCTGAATATGCTCAGCACAACAGATTGTCGTCCTGAATCAGGACCCACGTGGGGGCCCAAGGGATTAAATTTTATTTATTTATGTGCATGTGTTTTCTCCTGCAAATGCATTTGTAAGACAGGCATTAAGTGACATGAGTGAAATAGTAAATGTTTCACTTTTGGAGGCAGTCAGGGAAAAGAAATCTGTATTTATGAATTTGGTTTTGTTTATCTTTCTAGCTAAGATAAATATATTAATTTGTGCAAATCCAAGAAGTTGCAAATAAAAATACAGCAACCTTAAAATGTCAGGCAGAGTATGATCCAAACAATATTTTCTGCCTCATACCTACAGTCTCCCTAATTGGAAGGGTAAGCAGATACTCTTATATCTGCTTTTTACACTGTTCTGGCAAAAACACAGTTGATTTTGGTAAAAACATTACCATCCTAATGATTGCGGTGCCAGCTGGAATCTTTAGGATGTTTATGTCCCCTGCACACATAATAACTTCAACTCTTCTCAGTCCTCCTGGTTTCACTGGTGGAAGGCAGGATGGCAACCCAAATGCCAACCAATGTGCCTGCTAATTGATTTTTGCAAATTTCAGTGAATGTTACTGTTTGGAAACTAGCTCCTGCTACCAACAGGAATGTCAGTTAAAATTGCCATGATTCTTCTTTCATAGTATTTCTGTCCCTTCCTGGCTCAGTGATGTGTGCTGACCTCCAGCTGATAGGTCTTTAATAACATCCTTTGAAGGCAGACACAGGAATTTCTGGTCTGTGACTATGCAAAGGGAATGAAAATTCCTGGTGCACAATGATAGCCTATTTTCAGCCATTATATATTAACTTTTTCATATGTGACCACATACCTGTCCATGTGAATTTTCTGACTTTTGCTGTGTCTCTCGTCTCCTGACTGTGGTGTTGCCTTACACTCTTGTATTGTTTGTTTGGCTGAAAGATAAAAGAGTGGAATGTGGCCATCCTGGGAAAATACAAGGCTGCTTTTGGCTCCTCCTGGTGCACGTGCTGGAAAAATATTAAGGAGAAAATAAATGCTTTCCACTGGGCTCACCTGAGAAAGACCTTGTAAAAATGAGTCAGCAAAATTAAATACAGGGAATGATGAAGTAGAAGGATGCACAGAGGAGCTGGTGAGAGCTGTCACTGCAGAGGAGACAGACCTGCAGATCTTCTTTCTTTCAGTTTTTTTCCTTTTCTTTAAGAAAAAAGATGCAAAGAAAGAAAATTAAAGTATTATTTTGCTGGCAATCATGAGCTGAACCTGAGTTCCTTTATTCATAAACCCATACAGATCTTTAGGTGTTGTGGCACCATTTATTTTAACTGGTTTACAGTGCAGCCTGTGGATTGAGTTCCACATGTACCAGGTCCTTGTAGATATCCCAGAGAGAGAAACCAGGGACTGACTCCGTCCTTGATGTAATTGTGTATAATTTGGGAACCCTCTCATCAGGAAGGCAAGTGCCAGCTCAGATTTGCAAATTTCTCTCACATAATTATCAAAGAGAATATCCCGAACAAGTGTCTGCATTGGCTCTTGAATTAAACACAAATAAAACATCTTCAAAATAGTTATCCTTCATGAACAAAACAGAAATCCCAATCTTGTCAAACTCTCTTTCCTCCTGAGTGCCTGGCCAGCCATGGAGATGCATTTCAATCTGCCAGAAATTGTATTTTCCATCCTTTTTCTTATTCTTTCTGAAGATGCTTGTTAATGAACCTTCTTGAACACTCACAGAGGAGGATTAAAGGCCAGGGCACTGGGTGGAAAAGCAATGCAGATTGGAAAAGACAGAAAGCTTATTTAATTCTTTCTTTTCCTGATCTCAACTCCCTCAAGTTATCTTTAAAAGGATGTTTAAAGCTTACTGTTAAAACTTTTCTACATTTAACTGTAATAATTAGAAGCAGATAAGATAGCACTCAGGGAAGTGAAAAATTTCACAATTGATTTCAACCACTGCTGGTCATATGTTTGGGAGTGGATGGGATCTTGAGCAGAGTTCATAGCTGTCTTTTTAACTTGGTTTTTATTTTTTAATCTGTTTTGCTTGAATTTCACTTGTTAAGAATGAAAGTCTTCATTTTGTACCTGTTACTTGCCAACCCTCTGAATTCTAAATGGGCACTTATGACTCTCAGCAGCAGTGAGTTGAGCTTTATTTGAGGATGGAGTTTATGATTCTGCCAGTAAAGTGAAAGGTGTGGGTTGAAAGAAGGAACTGGGGGTGAGGGAAAAGTAGAGGGATTGAAACAGTCTTGATCAGGTCCCCAGGAAGTGGCACTGCACTTTACATGCTGCTCACCACGTGGATCACCCTCCCAGTGGAATGATCAGGATTGATTGTTCCTAATGAGAACATAAACCCAGGAAGTCTGGTATCATGCCTACATCAATGACTAATTCCAGTCATTTAAAGAGGACATAAAAACCCTCTAATTAATCTACTGATTCTGTAAGGGAAGGGAAGGCTGATATGATATTCTGAATACCAAGATCTCAGACATATTTAATATTCATTCTTAACCATGCTTTTCTCAGGATTGTTAAAGTATCTTAAATATAGACTGAGACTGTTACAGGTCAATGTCTGCAGATTTTCCTGGAGCAGATGGAAATCACTGGTGTAATGGCTTCTGGTCAAGCTGAATTTTTGATGTAGGGCTCAATTCTTGTATCATCTTAAACTGAAGGAAGAGGAAAAGAGTAAAAGTTTTCTGGACAATGGTCAATAGAATACAATGTACAACTGGAGTAGGGGTTAGAAATAGGCCATCCATGGGCTTTACGAACAGGGAATAGGGACAGCATAGTAACAGCTGACACATATGTCCCTGTTATTTACAATGAAGTTGATGTCAACAAGAGTGAGTGACTTTCTTCTTTTAGTCATTGGGTTGGGACAGGAGAGGATTCTGCAGGTGAGGGTTGGAGGCAGAGAGGCTGTGATGAGGGCTCAGATGGACAGGGGTCACCATTGCTGTCAGCAGGCACTGTTGATCTGATTTTGGCCCTGTGTCCTATAAATTTTCTATTGCATCTCCAAAGAAGGAACATCCATAGAGTCCCAAAGTGGCTGAAGCTGGATCTGGAGACTGACCTGCCCAGTCCCTGTTGAGAGCAGGCTCACCTGGACCAGGTTGCTCAGGACCTTCTCCAATTGGGTTTTCAATTTCTTCAAAACTGGAGACTGCCAAAACTTGCTGAGCAGTGTGTTGATGTTTTGTGGATGTGTTAAACAAATAAATTAATCCTTGCTGTAATTCCTTGGATAACAATGACAGTACAATTGGCAAGTGTTTCTCTGAAGTGCTTTTTTCTCTTGTTTGCATTTTTTTTAATATGCCTTGCTTAGCCACCCTATTAAAAACATCTTTTCAAAAAGCTGGACACACTTGCTCAATTTTATGAAAATACAGTGGGATTTGTGTCCAAAAAAATAAATCCTAGGAATCAACAGGTTGCTTGCAGGAGTCTCTGCTAGTGAGAAGCTGGCACCTCTCCAAGTCCATGGCAGCACATCGGTTTTATTTGTTCTGCTCAGTCCCGTGTTATTACACAGCAGTGAAACTGCAATTTAAAAAAATGTGTGCTACTCTTTTCCCCCAGTGCACAAAGGACAAATCTGCTGGGCTGGCAGCATTCAAGATGAGGCACTTCTGGGGTTCCAGCAGCCACAGAATACCGATGTTCAATAATTTTCAGGTCCTGTCTTCTCTGGCATCAGAGCACAGCCAAGCTTGTGCCTTTGTTGGAACTTGAGCTCTCACAGGTTGTTCCCTATGCAAAATTTATCCCATGAATCAACTTTAATGGATAAACCAGCCCTTTCATCTCAACTGAGTGGGTCCTGAAAAGGCTTCATGATTGCAACACTAAAATCCAAGGGAGTTGTTTTAGTCAGATTACTAAGGTTTCAGAAGGGTAATTATGAATTTCTGATTTCCTTTTACTCCAGCTCTTCCTTTACCTGGCCCTCAAAAGATTATGCATGTGGGGTTTTTCCCCTGGATTTTACAGAGCTGAATGGCAGAGGACTGAGCTCACTGATGCTCAGAGAAACAGGCCCAGAACCACCAATTTTTATGAGTCAGCTTGGCCATGGCTTTGCCCTCAGGCTTGGCTGCTTCTCAGTTCTGCACTGCCTGTCCAGGGAAGGTGTCAGGCCAGGTACAGAAGCAGCAGCCAAGCTGATAAGGGACGTAAGAGTGACATCCTTTATCCCAGCTGCTGATGGATGCAGACTCACTAATAATGCCTCACTAATTCCAAAGGAGACACCAGTGTCAAATGACATCACTTAAAAAAGTCAGCCTCCCAAGATGCAGATAAAAGTAATTTCTGAACCAGAAGCTCTGTGTTGGGTCCTTATGCCAATTCAAAGGCTGATGGATTTATACTGTGAAATACTTCATCCTGGCATTCCCTCTCCCCACTGTGCTTTAATCCCAAATGCACATACCACTGTGTGTTTATGCAATAATTAGTAATAAAGCTTCAAGTAATCTGGTTACAACATGATCTGCAGCCTATTACTTCCATTATGTGTGAGACAAAACAAATCAACAGATGATTTGCACACTCCTGAAGCAGTGTTAGCTGCTTCAGTAGGGGTTTTCAGTCACTTCAATATGGAAAGATTTAGCTAGAAATTTGGATTATATGACAGAATGTGTGTCTGGCTGCTTTGGCTGTTACACTGAAGTAAGCTAGGGATAACTTTAATGAAGTTGTGGGACTTTCCTTAAGGCAGGAGTCTTCTTACAGAGCTGTGTAGGTCTTGGGAACTTTTAACAGCAGCATTAGTTAGCCTCATGTTAGATATTAGTGACAGATAAGCCTTTTTGGACTTCTGCAAAGTGGTTCATGGTAACTGCCACGGAACAGTTGGACACTACACATTGCCCACACATTTATCACAGACCATCAAATTGGTATTAAATCAAGAGAGTCCATATATGGAGCTCTCCTGGCACCTCTTCCCCACTATCTCACCTGGAGGTTTGGTTTCTCTCTGATCCATCAGCCAGGCTGTTCTCCCCCTTGTTCCCTTTCTTTCAAACCCTAAACTCCCCCATTTGCAAAACTGGGGAAGTGTAGTAGGTCCTGTTTGGAAATGCTGCATGTGTGCTTTGGCATCTTATTCACAGAGATTATCAAATGCTTGCTTGCTTTGGATGGATTTTTTGGTGTGAAAAAGTAAATTTGTGTATTTGGCTGGCTAGAAGAGGAAGTTTCTGATTGTGTATAAACTGGCACCTAATGTTACAGTCTTCCAGTCCCTTCCTGGAGCATATGTGTGTCCCAGCACTTATCAATACAGAAGGGAGAAAAAGGGAGAGGAAATGAAGCTGACTCTATCCAGAACACTGGTGTAAAACTGCTACCCTAGGATGTAAAGAGTTTTAATTTAGGGAACTGTAACAACTGGAGTGAGGGTAAAGAAGGCATATTTCCAAAGCTTGGAGTGCTGTTTGTATTTGCTGATTAATTCCTAATGAGGGCAGAAGCACTTAAAGGAATACAATAAAGGTACATTTTCTCTTTTCATTTGGAAACATAACGTCTGAGAATCATTTATTAGCAAAACACTAACTCTGTTTGCACATTTCTAAATAGAATGTTAGAGCAACTGAATTTTAATTTTCATGTCTGTAATTTGTTAATACAATTACTCTACAATACAGTTAGGTGCTTTCAAACCTTTCAGTGTTAATTAAAAAGCTAATAACTTGAAAAGCTATAAATACTGAGGTAGAGGGGCTTGTTCTCTAGGGAGATAACCCTTTATTTGTCATTTAGTAGAGATCCCCTTACTAGAAGGCCAGGATTTGTACTGCATGTGACACTTGTTACTCCAGTCCTTTGTGCTACCTTGTAGATATTGCCACAAACAGTGCAGGGGTGGATTCCCTAGAACAGATCAGCATATTCAGAGTTAAATGCAAGCAGAAAACAGAATCAACTCCACCACTTCAGCCCATGAACTTTTCTTCCTTCTCTGCTTTCATCTCCTCTGACCCATCTAGACCCACCTGCCAGTCTGTGCAGGGTAAGTTCTTTCCTGACTCCGAAGGCATCTCCAACTCCTCTTGTAGTGTGATATGTAGGAACTATGAGAAACTGAAATGCCAACAAGCCCACCATGAGCAGTGGGATTTGTTTGTCAGAGGATGTGTCCTTGCAGCTCTGAAACTCAGGGCAGCATTTTTGGGAAATGCCCTTTGATCAGAACTGATTGTGGTATTTTCAGGTTTGGGGGGAAATTTTTCATGTCTCAAATTAAAAAAGGGAAAGGAATATTAAAAAAGGAAATTCAGGGTTTCTCACTGGAATCTTTGCTTCTGTGAGTCTCCTGGAACAATTTATTGAGGTTCCCAGCAGCATGCCCTTCCCTGGGACTGCCCAGGGGATAAAGTTCCACTTGCACTGCTACATCAGTGTGGATGTGCAGAGCAGCCCCCACAGGGCTAATCACAGCTGAAGGGAAAAGTACTCTGTTATCTTCGTGCAGTGCTCAAAGCAGTGTAATTCCTGTCGTACTGCTGCAAACAAATTGTGGTAGGCTAGACCATGAATCACTCTCCTGTGCCGTGTCTATTCTTTAGTCACTGGGAATGGAAGGAAGATTTTATATAAAGGTAGTGATCCTGTTCCTAAATTAACTTTATCTGGATGCAGCCTGGGTTTAATACAGTGACTTGTGACCTTATGCTGGTTGGGGAGAAAAATGCTTTGCCTTAGACATACTATGGTCTGGCACTGATTGGTTTATATCCTCTAAGATGCTTGTTTTAACCAAAAATGGACTTGCTCTGTAGTTATGTAAATGAAGCACAAAAAGTGAGGCTGGGCCATCTCACAGAAGGAAAAGTTATGTTTTAAATTGTAATGAAATGGTAACTTAAACCTCATACATCCAGCTGGCACCACACACACAGCACAAAGCAGTGGAGGCTGAGTTTTAAAACAATCCAGCAAGAAAAATGCTGGAGCTGGGATACAACACACCCTCCTAATGGTGCACTTCAGCATCATCTCAGTACACAGGCTTTACCTCATGGAAATCATTGATTCTGCCCAGCCTTTTTGGTGAACAGTGCCATGGTGAGCTTCTTAAAAGCCACTCTAAGGAAGCCCTGCATACTGCAGTCAGTTCAGATTGTTTAAGGTTAGTCAGACCTGTATTGTGTTGGAAGGAGATGTTATGAGTAATGGATTTTCTTGCTGTTTCCACACGGGCAAGGCTGCACTGCAGCTCCATGTGCTGTTTATTGCACTGCATTATGGATGAGGTGGTTTTGCCAGCAGGTACATAAACACAAAACAGGGGAGGGAAGAAGAGCACAAGAGAGCAAATTCATGTATTGCCCAACATACAAATCTTAGCAATAATTTAAAAATCTTTAAAACACTTGTGTGCAAATATTCTGGAACTGTAGCTCTGAAATGAGTTCTTTGCTGCATTCTTGCAGAGAGCGCAGTGGCTTTACCATGAAACCACTCTTCTTTCTGTTGGAATTATCTGATAGCTACTGTCTGCTGCTACAGGACACCTGCAATCCCAACAGCCTGCCCTGAAAATGTGACATCACATTCTAAAAAAAGAACTGTGCTCTTTCCTTTCTCATTGCTTTAAGGGGATTTTAGGTGCTAAGTCCATTTGTAAACCTGCTGTTCAAACTGCTAATATGTAGGTATGTAGCGAGTAAGAAATGCCAGATGTCTAAAAAGCACCTACCAGGCACTGATTTCCAAGCATCCACCATGCATGGATTTCCAGCATGCATTAGGGAACGCTTTGCTTAGGGATTTATTGGAAAATCTCTACTAGGTTGCCCTTGTTGGTAGTCAAATCACTGGGCTGTTCCGTCTGTGAACACACACAGGAGATGCTACACCCTCACATTGCTGGCTTCTCCCAGGCTGGCTGTAAATTCCTTTCTGATCAGCACTCAGCTGGTCCAGAGTTGTTCCAGCTGGTCCAGTGGGGCCAGTTCCAGTCAGCACAGCCCCTCAGAGATGTCAGGGGAAGGGTGAAGCTGATGACAGTCACTGCTCACCCATGGGAGAACGCAGCCCTTCAGTCTGGAACTGCAGTAGGACTAACGGGAATAAATCACCACTTCAAGCCAGGAAGGGTGTCAGAATTTGGCTCTTTATCAGTTGTAATATAATTGGCATGGAACTTGGCATCCACACAGCTGGGACTCCCCACTTGTGTTGACCAGAAGACATTGGCATTTTGTCAGGGCAGTTTCTTGGCTTTCAGAGTAACACCTAACTTGGAAGGGTTCGCTTCTATTTCTTTAAATCTTGTGAATGCTGTGCAGAACTGAAGGTCATTACAGTTTTCCTGGATGAGCTGTCATGGAGAGCAAAAGGAGAGACAGCACGTTGCAAACCAGAGGTAATATTTAGACATTTTGTCTCTGACTATGAAATCCAATGGCAGAACCTGTGATTTCTCAGGGAGGCTGTGTGAACACAGGCGCATTGTCAGGGTACAAATTGCTGTTTGTTAGTTCTGGAACAAGCTAACTGATGAGCACTGCCAGGGCATCAGAGCCAGGGACACATTTCATGGAGTGAAAGGGACCTGACAGCCAGCACAATGTGAGATACCAGAGCTGCTTCTCCAGACATACTTCCCTTATAGGACACAACATATTCTAAACATCTGTAATGTTTTTAGAGTCGGGTTTTTTTAGCATCACTTTACAATATACCACTTCACATGAGATTGTTTTAATATTGAGCACAAATACAGCCCTTTTTAAAAATTAAGCCTTTCGAAGGCCATGATAGATGCCAAGATGCTTTTCCTATGATTTGCATAAGATGGGTAGAGATATGAACTACCTGTCCTGAGCTCACAGGTTTGCATTGTTGGGATTAAACCTCGAACTCAAAATATTACTCCTTCCCCTTGCATCTTCCCAAAATTTCTAGACCATGCTATCCCTACTGAGAGAGAAGCAAAAAACTAACTCAACATCCTCTTGAGTGAGCTCTAATTCAGATCCTCATAGGCTTTTGAGACTATTTATCCTCAAATATTACATCCTCAGCCTGGGAGAAGAAATAAACTTAACCAGCCAAAACCATTTCTAAACGATACCCAGCAGGTTGGATCCATCCTTTCTGCGTGTTGGAATTACTAATAAGATACTTACAAAATACTAGTCCATGGAAGAAGCAGCTTGATTCTGGACAGTGTTAATATTGAATGCGAGAGTATGAGGATTGATAGTCCTTGTAATCTCTTATCTAAGCATAGAAGAGCTGCATATGCTGTTCATAAAGCACTGAAATCAATCATCATAGTGGCAGACAGGTAATTGGGAAGAAAGCTCCTGCTTGTGCCAACCAGGAGAGGATAACAGCCTTCAGTAGGTTTTCAGGTTTTTTCAAAAATTATTCACTCTCTCAGGTTTCAAACTTCAAAATCTAAAGCAAGTCACTTAAAATCTCTGAATGTGAGCACTCAGAAAGCCAGCATGGCTTTCAGAACTGCATAAACCTTGTGTTCCTTGCATAGCTTCAGAGAGCATGGGGGTTATCTAGCACTGCAGATAGAAAGGCCTGGAAAAGTGAGGAGCCAGAGCTCAGTGCTGGCTGCTGATACCTGACTGCAAAGAGAGGATTCAGAGTTGTGGATCCTGGTCAGAGAGAAAAACCAGTTATGTCTGCATAGCCTTACAAGTAGGATCAGATTTTAATTAAGTCCTTTGAAATGTTAAGACTTAAAACAATTATGTGACTGCATAGCTCTGCAATTTTGACAATCAAGGTTTTGTAAGAGGGATCTTGGAGCAGTTAAGGACAGCTCTGTTTACATATTCAATCAGATGAGGATAGTCAGAAAGACTCCATAATTAGAGTTTGTTACTAAAAGCCTTCTCCATGTATTAAACATTAACAGAATGTTTCTAACTATGTAATGAACTAGACCAAACTAAATTTGTAGGAATTAGCATTATTCACTCTCTGATTTTTCAGATTAGTTACATTAATTTTAAATACTGCTTTCTGCCAGGAAGAGGCTGGTAAAAACACAATACTAAAAATTGACTGTGCTTCATTCAAACATTGAGGAAAGAATATACTGTTTGCATTTTTTTAATTTGGGGTTTTTTTGGCAAGTCATAATCCCTGACTTTCACTGAGATTGCTGGCATTTATCCTCTTTTATCATAACACCAATAATAATTTTGCTTTGTTTTTTATAGCTTCATAATACGAATTGAAGTTGTTTTCATTGCTTAGAGAAGCACAGTTTAGCTGTAAGAGGTGTCTGTGGAACTGGCAATGGTCCTACTTCTCTACACAACATTACACAAGTCCTCTCAGTCACTCAGATGGGAGAATTTATCTGTGCTTTCCTAATTCCAGAACAGCAGTTGTTTCTCTTGTCAAGGCATGTGGTTTGTTTGGAGGGTTTATAGCCTATTTTGTTTGGGGGTTTTTTGTTGTTTGGTTTGGGCTTTGTTTTTTATATTGTTGGTTTGGGGTTTTGGGGGGGTTTTGTTTGTTTTCACAAATTGTGTTTAGGATCCTGGTCTTGCAAGGAGTGTGCATGTGGGCAGAGCTGTGCATCCCTTTCTCTCCCCTGAAGTGTGAAATGCAAACTGCTGTCTGCCTCCTCACATCCCATCCCATCCCATCCCATCCCATCCCATCCCATCCCATCCCAGTGCTGGCTTTTGGCAGGAAGGATTGGTGGTATTAATGTTGTGGGTTGCAACCACAGCTTTCTGCAAGTAGAGCGAGCTGGCGGTTGGCTGGGTGGCACTGGGAAAGCAACAGAAGAAATGTGGGAATTTTATTGCTTTTTTACATCCTGTGATAGTAAAGCATCTTCTTTTAACAGACCATGTGTTAAATCTTTGCTGCTGTATGTTGCATTTATTCTCTGATGACTCATAGCGTGATGGCAAATCCTGTATTTTCTTCCTTAGTATGGTGGTATTTTTAAAAGTGCAAACAAAC
>VWYP01029832.1:0-99511 GCA_013400435.1 Pycnonotus jocosus
CTGTCTCACCATTCCCAACAACATGAGAATTAATGAACCTAGAGCCCTTATTACGTCTGTCAGACATCCAGAAACCCAAAGAGTATTTGCAGTGATACGAACCAGTGACCTGAAAAGATGAAACACTGCCACCTAATTATGATGTCCTTACAGCAGGGATCCTTTGCATTAATACTGAGACTTTTTTTTTTTTTTTTTTTTTTTTTTTTCCCCAAGCTNTTTTTTTTTTTTGCCACAGAGCTTTTGTGGACCATCAGCACTACAATCTGTGAGTGTATAGCTGTTGCCTTTTCTATCCACTGAAGAGCACATCCCTGTGCCAATGATAGTAATTGCCTATATGGGAAAGAAACATCACGAGAGCACTTAAATGTATTTGTAACTATTTCTAACTGTTGGAAGTGAGGAGAAGGAGCCAGAAACATGTGAGGAGGCAGCTGCTGTTGGCAGTCAGTCCTGTGTGCTCTGTGGGACACAGTCTGAGAACCTCTGAGTTGGAGGAGTAGGCTGGGTTGCAATTGCAGCCTATGTTGAAAAATATTGCCAGCAGAGCTTTGACCATTGAAATGATACCAGAGAAAAGTAATGAAAAGCTTTACTACAGAGTAAAGTAGTACTATTCGGTACTGAGTTAGTAATACCCAGTTAGTATTACTCAGTTGTGCACTTTCAGGTGTCTTGAAGCTTTAGTCCAGACCTTTTAAAATCACAATTAAATATTTTCTAAGCTGAATGCAATGAATCCTCTCTGGGACAGCTGACGAATCCAGTAATCAAAAGAATTGCCATGTTGGAACAGACCAAGCAAAGATTTCTCTGTCATGTAATCCTCTCTCCAGTATTGTCCCATGATGGAAGGAAAGAATATGAGAAACAGTACACATGGAAAGTGTGTCTTCCTGTCATAGCCTTCATTCTTCCAGAAAAAGGAAACTTGGGAACTTGAATAATTGGCTGTTAAAATCCACCACAAACACACATTTGGTTTGTGTTCCACTCCACTGCTGGCAGCAGCAATTGCCTCTGTTGTCATTCAATTATCCTGGAAAATGTCAATTTTGATTAAATCTCTTGTTGCATTCTGCAAAGCTTTGCCCTAATCCCAGAACATTTATATAAGCTTCTGTGACGTTGCTGTTCCAGTCTGAATGTCACAGCGCTCTCTCCCTAGTCTGATGTGCTCTGTGGCCTGGCATATCCCCATTGCGCTGGTTTTGGCTGGGGTAGGGTTAACTTTCTTCACAGTGGCTGGTGTGGGGCTGTGTTTAGGATTTGTGCTGAATAGAGTGTTGATGATATAGAAATGTCTTTGCTATTGCTGAACAGGGCTTACACAGAGCCAAGGCCTTTTTTGCTTTCCTACTGCCACACTGGTGAGGAGACTGGGGGTGCATGCATGGTAGGTTGTGAGGAGACACTGCCAGGACAGGTGACCTCAACTGACCAAAGGGATATTCCAGACCAAATGACACCTTGCTCAGTATGTAAAGTGGGGGGAAGAAGGAGGAAGGGAGGGACAATTAAAGTGATGGTGTTTGTCTTCCAAAGTCTCTGCTGTGTCATGGGGCCCTGGTCTCCAGGAGATGGATGAACACACCCCAGTCCATGGGAAGCAGTGAATTAATNTCTGCTGCGTCATGGGGCCCTGGTCTCCAGGAGATGGATGAACACACCCCCGTCCATGGGAAGCAGTGAATTAATTCCTTGCTTTGCTTTGCTTATGTCTATGGCTTTTTTTTCCTCACTATTAAATAGTTCTTACCTCAACTTACATGTTTTATTTTGACTCCCCTCCCCATTTCACTGGGTTGAGGGGAGAGAGGGAGATTGGGAAAGCAGCTGTGTGATGCTGATACGTGGTAAAAGACTCCACAACTTCTGAAAGTTGTAAAGTAGGTATGTTTATTCAGTGCTGGGTGCACGGGGGAATTGCTCCTCCTAAAGCTTGAGCCTCAATGATTTTCCTTTGGCTATTTACCTTCTGAAATAGCACATATGCATTTAATTTCACAATACATCTATACATATTCACTATCTAGCCCCGCCTAGCCCCGCTTCATATTAAAATGAGCTAAAACATTCTTCTCTGGTTGTGCAGCCCTCTCTGGTGGTCATGGGCAGGGGTCTTCTGATAAAGTAAGAACTCTTACTCCAGGTGTTTGCTATTTGACCCTTACTTCTGGGCAGGCACAGTAGGAATATGACTGATTCCAGGTCAGTTTTTCCTGGCCAAAACCAGGACCCTGGTTCTTGCTGGCTTCTCAAACCACAAGTTCTGCTTTATTTGGTTTTTACAATACCTAAGTCTTGCTTGGCTGAGTCACCAACATACGTCTTATCCTTATGATTTCTACATAGCAACCAAGCTCAGTAACTAAATTCCTGTGTTCTCTGGTACAAGTTATTTCTCTACATCTACAAAATCACTCAATAATCTGCTTTAAACCTCTGAATTTTCATATACATAAATGTCCCCCAATACCAATGCTTCATTTCCTTCATTTTAACCTGGGCTTAAACCACAACACACTGTCAGCAGGACTTTCAGGGCTAGTCACATCTCTTGTAACTAGCACCAGGAAATCTTGTCAGTTCTTCTTTTACCACCACCTTAGGTCAAAACTACCTTATTCAGAGGACTTTGAACCAAATGGGCTATCTAATTTTTTTTTGTAGGAACTTCTCTGAAACAAGGCAGATGAATATGAACACGTGCATCACAGACCCTGTAGTTCTCCCTCTGCTGAATGGGAAAGGCAAACAGCGAACTCAGTAATAAAAGCTCATTCCCTACTCCAGAGGCAGGAGGAATTCAGTGACGATGATAGGGACACAGTTAGGAAGAAGATGGTTTTCTGTTTATGTATGTCTGGAGGACCATATAACCAGTGCAAAACTAAAATTAAATTTATTATACACAGCCTTCTTCAAACTAAAGTTTTTACCTTGGCATGAAGAAAACAACACACAGGACTACATTCCTCTGATTTGTTCTGATTCATCCATACTCAATCACTCTGCAGCCTGTTTGATAAAGGTGTCATCACTGTATGGAATGGATATTTCACAGGCGCAATAATTCTGCAGTGGGTCCCATAGCCCTAAGGCTTCTTCAGGGAGCAATGCAAAAGGTCAGAAGAATTGAGAAACCTTTGAAGAAGATCTTTAAAGAAATAGCTCATATCAAGAGTGGATTAAAAATGTCAGTGGCCCAGCTGCTGGAACAGGACCTGGGCCAAATTACTGAAATCTAAAAACTGGTTAGATAGGAGTGGGAAGACAGAGTGGATTTCCCAAGGTCCCTTCTCTTCTAGTCCTGGACTCAGCTGAATATGTATGTGACCTGTTATTTCCTTTTGGAAATGCTGAATTTATTGCTGGAAGGTAATAGCAGCCTGTGCAAGAAGTGCTCAGCTAAAATGTCTGGGGAAGGAAGGGCGTACAGTGAGAACAAGAACTCTTTCCACGAAGTTTCCTGGAAGCTCTACAAGGCAGAGCTGGGAGAAGATGGGAACACTAACCAAGTAGAACATGACTATAGATCAGTTGTCAGGCTGGCAAAGAGATCTGTTCTGCTTTGGACAGATTGTTTGCTGAGGATCATTAAATATTTAGGACATATTTTTTTTCTCTGTCTTCTCTTAATTTTCTATGCAATTCCTTTTAAACCTAGTGATATAAATACGAAACATCATTATGACAAAATAATATCCCATTTGTTTTCTGAAGCCAATCTTTCAGTTCTGATTAGAAAGAAGAGGTGCTGGAATTTAATATATTCAGTAGCTCTGAGAGCAGACTGCTCTGTAGAGGCATTTCAAGGTCTCAGTAAACAAACAGAAATGTAAACAGTGCTCCTACCATTTAAACTTGAAGCTAGCCTTCTATTTCCAGTCAAGGATGTCCTCAGGCTTAGCAAAGGAAGGAAAAAGAAAGAGGGATCCATCTCTTCTCCAGTGGAATCTCTCCAAATCTTGGAGCTATGTTCAGTGGAATAAGGGCATTTATGCGCCCATTTTCAACTTTAGGTTATTGACAAATGGTCAAAACAGAGCGATCATTTCCACCACCTGCCTCACGATGAGTTCTGTATTCAGTGTCAGTAATAAATTAGTTATTTTTGGTTGTGAATGTGATTTTTTTCCTATGCAATTACTACAGCAATATAGTCCCTAGAAGGAACAAGCCTGAAATGGGGTAAGATTATTTCTATCAGTACAAAGCATGGACATACTGAAATGGATATTTCTGTATCTCCATAAGCAAAGTGGTAGCATTGTGCTGATGTTGAGAAGGGTTTAAGTTGTATAAACATGGGACTCTGACCCGAGTGAGTGAGGCAATAGAAGGAGGTGTTGGATGACACGGAAAAAATGGGAAAATATAAAATCACTACTGTCTTGAATGTAAAGAGAAGTGTGTATGCAAGTCAATGAATCACAGACATCAAGATGCAGGAGCAAGACAAAGAGCTGATTGAAAATTTTTTTTTAACTTATATATTTTCTGGAAGAAAATGAAAAAAACCCCTTGGATAAGGATCATTGTTTGAGAGTTTAACTGAAAAAAAATGAACCACTTAATTTAAACAAATTCTGTCTCTCACTAATGACAGACAATAAATTAAAACTGAACTAACATCTGCCTCCCACCTCTACATTTGATGAGAAATGAACTTTTCCACAGAAATGCCTGTGCCAATAGAAAAAGCCAAGGCAGGAGGACAGACCTCAATGAATAAAAAATTCATACACTTTGGGTTTTTCTTTCTTCTGTGCTTTCTGAGACTGGACTAGTTGCTTCCTAATCTTTATTGAGGTCCAGATCCAGAGCACAGTGTGGGGATTAGCAAACAGTCCTAAGAAACTTTTCTGTGCTCCTGCACTGGGTGTGCACAACACTTACTCTCAAACAGGTATTGTGCAGGCCCTCAGGAACTTCAGAGACCCTCTGAAACCCACAGCAGAGCCAAAGGTGCATCAAAGCCGAGCTGTACCTGAGCCTGGCAAAGATGTGATTCCAGCAGTTCCCAGTGATGGTGCTGGTACCCAAGGAGCACGTCTTCCCATTGCAAACCCTTCTCTTAAGCAGAGTGCTTTATAGAGAGGCTCAAGTAGGCCATATTGAGAATATATGGGTTAGTTCCTGCCCAGCTAACACCCAGAAACAGGGTTTCTTTTCCAGTTCTCAACATTTTCTCACTACTGAAGTGAGATAAGAACCTCCAGAGGTGATTTGCTGTATCTGTGAACAAGTTTTTAAGACAAGCAGGAAGAAAGTCCTTTTGAGAAACTTCAACATAATTTGCACTACATGTTTGCACAGCAAAACCCTGCTAAAGTAAATCTCACCTATATTGTTGGCTAACTCCTCATGTTGCACTCCTTGGATTTACTAAGTCCATGTGTTGTGGTCTCTGTTCAAAATTTAAAAAATGCTCTTCACACAGAGGAACAGGCTCCCTTGGTCACAGCACCAAGCCTGACAGAGTTCAAGAAGCATTTGGACAATGGTCTCAGGCACATGGTGTGACTCTTGGGGTTGCCCTGTGCAGTGGAACTTGATGATTCTTGTAGGTTTCTTCCAACTCACTGTATTCTGTGATTCTGTGATTGACATGGTTCCCAACCTCCAGGAGCCCAGAGCATCCACCCCCAGCTCTGCAGCTCCACCACACACCTGTGCAATAGACACAGCCTTTTGGCCATCTCTGCAGATAAGTTGTCAGCCCGTCCCCCCCTGTTGTAGGGCCTTGTTCATCCTTATAGGCTGAATTTGCAAATGTTCATGTTTATCTGCTGACTTCCAGAATTAGAATGAACTGGTTTTTGTAAAGAAGTGCTATATTCCTGCTCCTCCTCTGCTTCCAAGTGACCCACCAGCCTGGAAGGGTCAGGTCTGAAATGCGTCCTCACCAGCTGTGATCTCCCTCAGAAAGCTGAAAATCGCTCCCCATTGCCAACAGCAAGAAAACAGGCTGCAGCTTTGAAGCAAGCTCCTGTTTGCATAAGAATAAGCAGTTTCCTGCTATGTCAATAGGAGGCAGAAACATCTCTTGTCCAGTGAAAAGCAAAAAAGAAGAGAGTATTTCTTGGCTGTGACTGGGTCATAAACATCCTGCAAGCACCTCTGGTGAGCTGGGCATAGTGAATGGGAAGCAACCACCCCCATGCTCCCCTCTTTCCCAACATATCTGTGCCCAGCAGGTGTGTGAAGCAAGAGAAGGCACTGGGTCCTAATTTTCCTCTCACAGCAGTTTTACAGGATGATGAAGTTATTCTTGGTTGCAGTATTGGTCCTGTGGCTTGTGACTGAGTAGTGCTCTGCAAGGATTCTTTTTTTATCACTTCATAGTTAATGGGGTGATTTCAGAGCGTTCTCATATACAGTGGCTGAAGTCTCATTATATATTGAAGTGCAATTACTGCCTTGGTTCTGTTCTCACACAATATCTCTCCTTAGGACTGCATTTCCCCCATTCCATTTTGTCCTGTTTGCTGAGCGAAATCAGCAAGGAGGCTAGAATTGCTATTAGATGTGCAGTAGCCCTTTGGAGCTCAAGATTCCTGTAAATTTAGCTTCACCCCTCTCAGGTGTGAAACTGCTTGTTATCTCAGGTTGGGCATGATCCTGGGAGAATGGAGGGTAAAAAGGAACAGCCAGAAGAGGTGTAAGACAACCAGGAGGGAAGAGATGACACAAACTGCTTGGCACTTGGGAGTAGTTAAAACAAGATTGAGGAAGACAGGCATACATATATATCTATATATACACATAAAATAGAACCACAGACTTATAGAGTTATTTGAATTGAAGGGACCTTAAAGATGCTCTAGTTGCAATGTCCCTGCCTAGGAAAGGGAAACCTTCCACTAGACAAGATTGCTCAGAGCTCCATTCAACCTGGCCGCAAACCTTTCCAGGAATATATATTTACATGTTTCTTCCCAGGGAATCTCATGATTTTAAGACAAATCTTGTGGACCCTGCATGTAAATATGCATCTGAAAGCAAAGCAGTTTGGAAGTATTACAAATGTCACAGAACAGCAGCAACAGCAACAACAAATTGACAAGACTGAGATAAACCCATCATTTTTGCTTAAAGTTGCTGATTGTCTTACATAAAAGGTACCCTATAATTCCAAGAGTGAAACTTAAACCAATATACAGTCTTCAATCTAACATGATTTTCTCTGGCCCACCTCAACCGTACCTGAGAGCAGATTCCCTGCAATGCCTATCACAGAGGCAATTCCCAACCTCTTTGAAATTAAAAGGTTGCTATAAAAACACGATGAATTTGTTTCCATATAGCTTTCCTTTGCTTACTTCTCATCATCCCTTTTTAAAGTATCAGTTGCCATAACAACAGAACATAGTATCTTAAGTGCACCTTTCATGTATATTTATACATTATAATTAAAGGTATGGGATTGGGTCAAGTTTTGGGTTGGTTTAATTCAAATCTCTTCCATGAAACATTACAACACTCCCACTAGAAGTAAGAGTGAATTCAGATAGGTCCAGCTTTGCATTGACACTGCCTCTTGCAGCTGTAAATATACTTAATTTTGTAATGCCTCCATTGTTAATTAAGTGTTGATGAGTCTTCTAAGTTATAAGCTATTGGCATGGCTCACTTTTTGGGTCTTTTTCTATGTAGTGATTTCTATTAATTACAATTGTGTTCCTGTTCTTATTTGCTAAGATGATCGCTCTCAGAGGAATATGAGATTTTCCTGAGTGAAGCAGAGAGCTGAAACAACCAGCCTGCTATCTTGCTTTTCGAAGGAGACTGACAGGCAAGTTCTTGGCTCTGCATTCAGCTTTTTCACCGCTATAGTGGTGTGACCCAAAATCACCGTGAAAAGAGAATGATGTTTCTTCATGCAGATGGAGCTATGTCCCTGAATCTTCCTTCTACGCAGGAATATTCAGAGAAAGAGGTCATGATGAGCTGGAACAGAGCACCCAGCTCCCACATGCTGCTGTTCTGGCTGCAAAGTGCTGTGAGTGAGAGCAGCTCCAAGTTGCTTCACTCAGAACTCTATTTGTCAGTGGGGCGAGCACCACCCTCCATGGAATACAGCCCATATCCTGGCTGTTCCTTTTGGAGCTAGTGAATTCCCCAAGGACACATTATAGGGTTCACTCACCTAGAAGAGGACTCAGAGAGGGATAGCACAGGAGGAAGCAAAGAAGACACTGTGATAACTGTATCTTTCATTATGACTGTGTGGACAGTTACTATAAAAGGAAAGCAGGGATTTCTGGTTTATGGCCAATATCAATACTTTTCCATGGAGAATATTTTGTGATCTGGAGTGCCTTGAGTTAAGATATAAGGCAAAAGCTGTATGAAAAATGAGTTGTGGAAATGATCTCTATGACCTCCATGCTAATTGTTTGTAGGAGCATGAAAATAATCATTGAGGAGAGGAATAATAAACGATAGAAGTACTGATACTTTCAATTTCAGTCTTTTAACATTGACACAGAGTCATAAGTGCAAATTACTGCAATCACTGTTCTGAGTGACTAGGTCAGGTTGATGCCACACTATTCACATATACTTCTTTAGAGAGAACTCTGCTCTGGATACCACAGATTATAAGGATGACAGGCTATCAGCTCTCTGCATGCCTATCAGAGAGATCCAGAGTCCCTGCAAAAACCCAGCTGGAGCATTCTGTGATTATCAAATTGCAAAGGATAGGTCTTTATTATTTCTATTCTGCTCTTTTTCAATAAGCTGGTAGGGCTTTGACTGAGGACTTATACCAGCCCTTCAGTCCCTGCTTCAGCAGTTTTCAGTGTTCCCCTTGACACCTGCAGGTTTCCCAGGCAGCTGCAGTTCCAGCTGTTTTGCAATGAGGGCAGATGTGGTATAGCTACCCTCAGGAACACCCTTGGTTGCTTCACTCAACCATGCCACCACAGGGTCATAGAATGGGGCATCTTGAGGATGCCCGGATGAAACCCACCATTAACCCCAAATGCCATGTGTGGGATGTCTCTAGGTAAAACGGAGCCATAAAAATAACCCAGTCTTAACATGGACAACACTCAGCGAAGTAAGATCATTCACTAAAGGCCTGTAAATTTACAGAGATTTTTCAGACACTTATTTAGAACTTATTTAGCCTCCTACTAGACTATTCAAAAATGTCGGCACACCTTTATCCTTGTCAAACCCCTTATTAGTCACACAATACTTGGGCTGTAATGCTTTAGTGGGTACATCAATTCTTCAGACTACACTATAGGGTTGGTGCTTCCTTGAACCCACATCAAGGTTGATATTAGAGGATTACTGAGAAAACTACAAAGCATTCCCACATCACTTCCCTGAGCTGTTGGCAAGAACTCTTTCAGTAGCAGATTCCCTAACAAACAGATGGATCTGTCCATTAACATGATGCTTACAGATCTGTGACTTCTTATAAATAATCTAAAAAAACTTATGTAATATCCTCTCCTTCCCCCCCACACTCAGATTGCCAGGACCAAGTGCTCCTTCATCACTGTGGTTACTACTTCTGCATCTGTCAAGATGAGCTTGATCCTGGAGGTCATTAACAAAGGGAAGCAGCTGATGTAATCAGGTTGTGCATTAAAGATCTGTGGCCATATGTGACTAATAAATGGTTGTAGGCATGCACCAGACAAATAAGGAGTTCAAAGATTTTCAGGGGGAGAGAGAGCGCAGTGTCTGATAGTCTAAACCCCTATTGGGGTGTAGCAGGACAGTGTGGCTGCAGAGCTACAGCGCAGTGTCCTGTTCACTGAAAACTGCTTGACAAAAGGTGCTTTATTCTGACCACACGCATTCTGAGTATTTGTCAGTCTTTGTCATAAGGCCATCTGCGTACTTGGAGTGTAATCCATGTCCAGCAGGAGAAGGCTGCTCTTGAAGAGAAGGGGAGCCAGGAGTGGTGGGAGCAGGGCAGAAGGGACCTTACAGCAAGATCACGGTCCCCAGTAGTGAAGCAAAGCAAGGAGAACAAGCCTTATGAGGGTAACCAGGATCATCCTCCAGCTCAGCAATTGTAGTGACAAGGCAGGTCCAAAGCCAAACCAAGAGGATAATTCAGCACAGCAAGGTCAGGATTAGCAAGATATGAAGATCCATATAAGTGTACTTACAGTAAAGCTAAGGAAAGAACAATTGCAACAATTAAGATATGAATTTGAGTCTAGAAGAAAAGAAAATAGTAGAGCCTTTACTTGTCGTCACAACGTCTTGGGTTGCAATGCAAGATGTAACCACAAGTATGTATTCTATTGCCATCTGTTGAAACCAGTTGGGGAGGGGTTTTTCTTTATCTCTTCTATGACCCATCCCTCATAACTCCTGGGGGGTTCTTCTGTTAATGGGCCAGCTGTTAAAACCAAGTGGGACAGTGTTCTTTCTGTCTTGCATGACCCATCCTCCCTTGTTATCTTCTGTTAATGGGCCATTGAGTCTCACTGCATGACTGATAAAATTACATCATCCCATTGGGAGATGCTCCACCCAGTGGGAAGAGCCAAACATTCCTATCTGGGTAAAATCTGAGAGTCAGAACACCAGGACAGCCTGTTTCCATTGGATTCCCAGAGGAAGGCCAGACCCGTCTCACCCCCGCTGGACCTTCAGAGGAAAACTACACCCTTCAACAGGATCATTGCTTTGACAGAACCACATCTGTGACTACAGGAGGATTTAATTGGACTGCTATCAACACCCTGACCAACAAGGTGATAGGTCGTATTCTGACTCTGTCAATGTTTTCCCTTTTTTTGTTTGTTTTTTTGTACTACTACATTTTTATTTTTTATTTTTAATATTTCTAGTAAGGAACTGCTATTCCTATTCCCATCTCTTTGCCTGGAAAGCCCCTTAATTTCAAAATCTAAATAATTCTGAGGAAGGGCTTTTGCATTCTCCATTCCAAGGGAGGCTCTGGCTTTCCCTGGCAGACACCTGTCTTTCCAAACCGGGACACAGAGCTCTTCAAGGTTTGGATGCTTTTCCTGCTTTGGAAATGCTAGTCTTTATCAGTGGCAGACTTTTCATCCTGATGCAGAAATGTTCCACAAATAATCAAGAACCATTAATTTGACAAAGCGGAGTGTTGGCCCTCAGGCAGAAAGGAAAGAAGTGAAACCTACATAATGAGAAAAACTTCAGTGATGGGAGTGGTAGGCTGAAAACACTTTTGTTTCTGACACCGAGGACAAAAAAGTAAGTTCTGGAATAGACCGTAAACCAGTTGCAGGAAAGTTTGCATGTTGCTATGGTAGACACCTGGGATATGTGTCACAACAGCTAGTGTCAGTCTGAAGTCCCTTGAAAAGATAAGCCAGTGTGTTTGCTCATTGGATGCAACTGGAGGTGAATCCACTTGATTCTTGTGATCATGTGCTGGAGCTGGAGCAATCTTTTCTTCATAAGTACCTCCTTTGTGTAGAGGTGCCTATTTTAGTGGCACAGCTGAGCATCTGGTCACTTTTTTGAAAGACTGTAGCCCTGTGGAAGGAGATGAGAAGAAACAAACTTGCAACAAATCTGGGAAATAAATAAATTCTATAAAACTGATGAAATAAGTGAAGACAGATATTTCTTCCTGATTCTGAGTTGATCAGATATGCTGAGAAATGTGACCACCGTTTCTTAGGATTTGATCTGTGGCAAGAAAGTTAAGGCACAGAGAAACAGTTTGTTCATGTGCTTGGTCTTCATATTTGTGGTCTATTTTTCTAGACAAGGAATGTCTGGTATGTATGTGTCCACATGCATATGTGCATATATCTGTTTATCTGTCTCATATAGCTATAGTTATTGAGTTTGAAGGTACTTCAGAAGGTCACCTGGTCCACACTTTAAGTAGAGCTAGCACTGAATTGAGACTGGGTTGTAATATATTCTCTGCCTTCCATTCAGAAGACAGGAAAAGGTACTTAATATGCCAGCTCTTTAAACTTTGCATTTCCAGCAACTATTTGTTCAGGGCAACTCCTTGGTCACCTGTAGAGCCCCAAACAAACAACAGAGTAGCTACTCTTCAGAAAAGCAAAGTTAAACTCTCCTCAGCAGCAGAAGAGGCATCCTTGAATTATGCTGGGTGTTGTAGAAGTGTTACTTGTCATTCAGCTTCTCCTCTCCTTTCTCAGCTTGTGCAAGGAAGGGGAAGCGAGAGGGGAAGGAAGGTGCTGGGCTGTGCATTAGAGCAGATGAGATGAAAATGACCTTGTCATTGTCTGAATTCTGCTTTGAGCAATGCTGTGTATCCCTTAGAGGTGGATTAGGTTTCCACTGACAGGCTCTGAGAGATAGAATTTCCATTAGAATTAAGGGAAGAATATCTATTAGATAGATACAGCTTCTTATCTGCACCTTGTCTCCTTCTCAAACTGTCTGTGTGCTATCTCTCATTCTCCTTGCCTGCTCTCACAGTTCCTCTGCTCATCAGATTTGTCTTGCTCTCTTCACCTCTCCCTGGGCTCTTCTTGCAAAGATAAAATAGTTGCTTTTGCCAGACATGCAGTGCCATTGCTTGTCCTTCACTTTCTATCTTCATCTTCCAAACAAGGGGCTTCTCCTGCTGCAAAATGACTGGACCAAGCCACATGCAGACTGTGCAAACCCACAGCATGCCTCTGTTTCCAGCAGACACTGTGAACTGCTGGGGGAACTTTTTGTCCTGAGATCATCCCAGCTCTCTACCCAGCACCATTAAAACTTCCTCAAATGGGGCCAACAGGTAAATGTAGGTTTGTACTCTGATATCACACAGGGCTCCCAGCCTTGTTATACAAGGTCACTTATTAATGCCTAAGCAGAAGGGGCCCTGAATCCTGAAGCTTTTGCACTCTAGTTGAGAGCTGTACTGGATAACAGAAGTGGCCACAAGGACATATGTAACCAACACTCAAAGGCATATTCTTGCAATCTCTGAAGGGTTCTTCACTAGCAATGTTTCTTGTGCATTGAATACTTTTTCCAAGTCAGAGAATTCTGTTGCCACCAAACCTAGGAAAAACTGATTTTACGACAGTACCCATAGCTGAACCTGAATACCTTAACCTTCGAAATTTCATGTACAACAAAAGGTACTCTTTTTACTCCACAGAAGGCCAAGAACCAGTGAAAATTAAACCAATATAGTCCTGACTTTTGTAATAAAACACTAAGATGCCAAATAAAAAATTATATCAAATGAAAAATATTAATGTTCACTCAGGAAAGAGCCAGGGGAACACTTCTCACACTTAAAAAATAAACTCTCCTCTAAATTGACCTATTTGGGTAGAATCACAGAATCTAGAATATTTGCCATCAGCACCACTTGAAATTGTTCTTGTGAGGATGTTGATATCTGCATTCATGTTCCTGTGAAAGTCAAAGTGCATTCTGAATAACTGTGAATTTACAGAACACCACACACCAATTTGCACCTTGATCTCTTTCTTACGTCCACAGGACCCATCAATATATCTATGCTTGATGGAGCAGTGGGCTACAGAATAGCAAATATCATCAGCATTGTTTCAAAACACCACATTTTCTGAAGTCTTCCTACTGGGATTGGCAACTCTAAACATAGCAATGTTTTATAATTAATATTCACTCATGGATATTCATGCCTGGTAATTCTGACAAGCTGGACAGTTGCTCTGCGTTTGTGTTCTCCAGCCACTGGCAAAATAATGTCTACCCTACCTCAAATCCATATGTTTTCATGACTAAGATTAATTCCTGTGCAGCTCTCATAGTCCCTCAACTCTCATTTTGCAATGATCTTCCAGAGGTTTTGTCTTTTTAGAACTGAGAGCTCCTTGAGGGAAAAAAAAAGAAAAAAAAGTATTTTGAAGCAGTATCAATGATGCAAAAAGCTGGAAACTTGAAGGCAAAAATACTTTCACATGAGAGAGAACATTCAGATAATTTTGCAGTAAAAGAGGATGCTGCATTAAACACGTCATTGAAACCTCCTTTCTAAATACAAAGCATATTGCACTGCTTTCTCCTTTGCACCACAACATTCAAAATTCATTAAAGTTTTCAGCCAGAAAAGCTTGCCAGTTTCTCTCTCCATTATATGCCATTTATGACTCCTCTCTTTGTTTTTCCAAAACAAGCATGGCTTTGGTACCATGGATTTGTTTCCATGGGTTTGGTGATTGGCCCTCATCCCCTGGAAGCCTTTTCTGTCAATAAGATGCAATTAGGAGTGCCAGCCTGTCCTGCTTTGCAAAGGGAAACTAGCAATACCTGTGGGTGAATATTCCATGTTCATAACAAAATATGGCCTCATAGCTGCATGGATTGAAGCAAATGCTGCAGATAAAAAATATCCTCCAGCTCATCCATGATGAGTCAATGTAGACATAAGTTGCAAGTATGGGTATTTTATGATGCTTATTCCAGCTGTAATGTTATTCCCCCATCCTCTTCCCACAAAGTCTTATTGGTATCACAAGCCAATGTCTTATTTCAGAGAGGAAGAGCTATAATACTGTTTTTTAAATACAATAACACCTTTATTGAAAACACATCAGATAAAAAAGAGAATTGAGCCATTATACAAATACCAGAGAGAGAATCTTAAACTCACAGGCAAACCTTACAAATGAAGCAGAAGACTTGCTTATGGCATGCTGTCTCCAGATGCATTGATTGATTTTTGTGGTCAGAGGAGCAGGAGACTCCATTGTGCCTCTTGGCCATTTTTGGCCACTTTTGTTGTCTTGCAGTCAAAGGGATGGAGTATTTGCTTAAAGCCATACAATGGGACAAGCAACATAAGAACAAACAAGGTTTTCAGGATTTCAGTGAGCAAGGCTAACCAAAAGAACATATCTGAAGTACTTTGTACTTTGCAGCATCTCAAGGGCTGATGAATCTCCCTGACAAGAGATTTCTTATGCACAGAAGAGCCACACAGTAGAGATCAACTTTCATTTTCTTCTGCCACCTCTGAAGCCATGTTGTATTCGGGATACTTTTAACTTGCTGAACTTTTATTTCGCTTGCAATCAACTACCAAAGATCCTTCAGGCTGTGAAACACAGCATAGTGTAACCCTTGCTCCAGGAGTAAGGGAAGAAGGGTGTAACCAGCCCTTTTGACAGCCTTAGGAAATGCCAGGAACAACAGAGTCTGGCTCAGTTAGCTAATTAAAACATAGTCTCTGAACTATGTTCTTACCCTGCAGATTTCCCCCAGAATTTAAAGTATGTCACAGTGGGCAAAAGGCCCACCAGTGCTGCAAAGAGGGTCTGTCACTGGTGAGATGGAAGCGCTTGGCTAAAAACATTCAGTAATGTTATCTTAGTAGATTTACAGCCTGACATGATGACCTCATCTACAGCTTAAAATAGAATCTAAAACAACATCAGGAACATGTCGTTTCCCAAAAGACATGTAAACAGAAGGACAAGATAAGTTCATACTGCATCAGAGGGAAAGGGAATTGGCAGGTATAACCTGGCCCTATGGACAATCTCTAGTGTTGCTAATATTTTAGAGAAGATTCAGTTACTTGCCTGGGAAAAATATTTTTGAGAGTTGTTATTGATTTGGAGTCTTGGTTAGAAGTTTTTTAACATGTAGGCTAGCTCTGAAAATGCAGAGCTGCTTTCCTTAGCATATGCCAGGAAGATAAGGAAGAGATAAATGATTTCCCTCCACCCACCATCTCCAGGTTTTAGTTCTTGTGGTGAACAAAATGCAGTATCAGAGAGCCATACCTCTGCCAAATATTTTATGTACACAAGATCCCCAATCCATAGAGGGGTGGCCATTGGACCTGAACCTTTCTATTTCTATACGTCTAAGGAAAATGCTTATGAGAGCTTACTGTTCCCATCATCATTAAAGGTTGATAATGTTGTGATATTCTTCTCTCAGTCTTTGTAAATCATGGCTCAGATATCTGTGTCTTTCTTGCAGTGGAAAAACAACTATAAATTTGGTTTAATCAGTGAGACAACTTCAGCTTATGGCTTGTTGCCTTACAGTAGCAGTGCAAAGCAGCCAGAGGACATTAGAGAGTCTGGCCTTATATATCAACTGAAAAGGATGATTTAAAGGTCTGAAGCTAGCACAAACACCAGAGCTATTAGATCCATCTCTGGTACCCTAAGGTTAAATATATTACTCTTTCAGATTCTGTCCCTCCAGGTCTCCTTGAGAGCAAGGCCCTCCTTTGCTGCTGTGAGTGTTGGACAGACCTTGTGCTAATTGATGGAGATTCAATAGAGAAAGCTCTGAGGGCTCTGAATTTCCATTAATGATTTGTAAAAAATGTAGAGTGTAACCTGTGCACAGAATTAGCTCAGCAAAGCCCACATTATGTTCTCAAAATATAGATTAATTTCTTTATCTTTTAAGAGTCAAATTGCAGTGTGTGAAAGCATAATTTTTTTTCAAAACGCAGTTTAGCTCAGTTTATTCAATTCAATCAACCTGGTCTAAACCAGAGTGCTTTGTGTGGAAGCCTAATGCAATGTTTTATCTGTTACAGTACTGCAGACTGGGGTTTATATTTTGGGATCTGCTTACTGCTGTCTTTGCACATCCTGACCCAGGGCACATTTCACATGAACATCACATTACTATAAATCAGCCTCAGGCTTAGTTATGTTCCATCTAATTATACTAACTTAGGAAAACTTCATATAGAAAACTGCATTCTCCCTGTCTTCTTCCTTACCATCACCCTTAATGCTCCCAAATATTCCCTAAGCTAAGGAAGGTCTGGAGGAGGAGGAGTCTGGCCAGCTGTGCAGCAGCTGGTTCTTGCAGGCCATGTCCTCAGTGTCCAGGTGAGCAGCAATTAATTTTCTGTGCTGCAGAGGCTGCACATGACCCCAGAAATTACATCAGGGATTCAAGAAAGCAAAAGACTGAGAGTCAAGTGGCCCCTCCTCAAAGGGCTCAGATTTCTGGCTGTACTCAGCCAGGGTCTGTGCCTGCCATTTTGTCTGATTTTCATATACTGATAATTTCCTCGTAGAAGTAAAATTTTAAAAAGTAACCTATTTTGCACAATTCAGATAATTTTGAGCATCAAAGTTTGAAGTCTTAGGATTAAAGATTTCATTGAAATCACATGGTATTTGTGCAATTAAAGAGAAGTAAATCCTGTTTGATCCACCAGTAATTCCAATGATTTATGTTGTTTCAAAAAGCTCTGTTGGTAAATTTCACCAATAAAAAATGCTGGTCCAGAATTAAACTGGACATGCCAGAAGATATTTCACATTATTTTTGTGATGTTTGTCTGTTTGCTTAAAATTAAGGAAACCAAACAACATTTGAAGTGCTATATAATACAAAATCAAATATTTTATTTTTGTTTAGTCAAAGCTTTTCTTCATATCATCAGATGTCAGGCATCAGAAGGTTTAATTTCTGATGCTGAATATTTCTACATATTTCTAAATATTCAGCATCAAGTGATTCTCCTCTTCTGCTTTCCTCTTGTGAGACCCCACCTGGAGTTCTGCATCCAGGTCTGAGGTTCCCAACACTAGCAAGACGTGAACCTGTTGGAGTAAGTCCAGAGGAGACCACTAAGTTGATCAGAAGGCTGGAGCTCCTCTCCTGTAAAGACACTGGGACAGCTGGGGCTGTTCAGCCTGGAGAAGAGAAGACTACAAGGAGACATTATTACAGCTATCAGTAACCAAAAGGGGCCTATAGGAGAGCTGGAGAGGAGATAGGACAAGAGGTAAAGGCCTTGAACTGACAGAGGAGAAATTTGGATTAGATTTCAGGAAAAAATTATTCTCTGTGAGGGTAGTGAAGCAGCTGAACAGGTTGCCCAGAGAAATTGTGGATGGCCCATCTCTGGAAGTGCTCAAGACCAAGTTGGACTGAGCTTTGAGCAGCTTGGTCTAATGGAAGGTTCCCTGACAGGGCAGTAAGATTGGAACATGTTGATCTTTAAGGTCCCTTCCAACACAAGCCATTCTGTGATTCTATGACTGTGAAAGAATATACCAAGTTTATAATCAATGTTTAAAATATAATAATGAAATGGTCTAGAGCTATTTTATCATTATCACAGTTTAAATTTCTAACCCAAATAATAAGCAAATCAGAAGTTGTTTCAAAATGAAGTATTGTAATATTACTGCATAAGTATTTTTAAATAGCATTTTTACCTTATAAAAATGCCTTTTTTGTTCTGTCTTTCCTTCTATTCCATTAGATGATGTTCACATCTGCATTTTATTATGAGAAAATGTTGGATCACAAAATTTCTGCTCAGTTCTGTTGATTAGACTTTCATGCACACAGTTTAGTTTTTGTCATTTGAAAACGAAGATGTTTACTGACCTCTGGTATTCAGTTTTATCTTGCTGGGGAAATTAAAGGAAGGTAATGAGTCAGGCAGGCAAGAGATGGAGGAGTGAGAAAAAATATATAATCTTACCAATTTAACTCTATTTCAGTGTGGTTTAAGATTCTGGTTCAATAGAGAAAAGAGCAGGTATTTTAGGATTATGTGTCCCAATAAAAATATAAATTAATATTTCTACCAAGCCTCTGCTTTGAATTTCTCATTATTTTTGTTTTGATCAAAGGAAAAACATAACTCTAGCACAGAGCAGGAATAAAAGCTGTCAGATTAAAGCATGTTCAAGCAAAATCCACTGGATGTAGTGTTAGTAGTGAGCTTACCATGTGGCACTATTTCCATATTACTCATCAGAGCCTTTTGGAAATTAAGCCATCTTTTTGATATGTGTCCTTTAAGCAGCAGAGCAGGAAAATGTTATACTAACCAGCATTTACAAAAGTGTGAAAGAATTCAGTGGCAGCTGGGGGCATCAGGCAATGGATATTGCTGAACTTTGCTGAATATAGTTGTAGAGAGGCAGCTATAGTGCAGAGAAGCCTCCTGTGTAATCACTTCTGACATCAGTTAAGTTTTCCATTATCGTCACTTCCAAACATCCTTTCAGCCTCTTTCTTCTAGACATAGAACTTCCTTTTGTTTCCAATCCATTGCAATTTTATGTCATGCTGCTGCAAACAAATGTGAAATCAATTTTGTGTTTTTCAGCTTGTATGCTCCTTTTTGTTAGGCTTCAGCAAAGCTAACATCAATTCCAGGGTGGTTCAACCTTATTTCAAATATTCATCACTTAGAAATTGTACTAGGGGTGGAGAAGGTAGCCTGGAGGTGGTAAACACATTGAAGCATCACCTGAATGCAGTTAAGTAGTACTATTAATAATTCAGAAGTCACTCCAGACCAGACCAGGAGAATTATTACAGAGAACACCAGAAGGTTTCCAAGGTACCTCAAATTTAGGTTATGTAAGACCTAAAATAGCTAAAAAATACAGAGTGAAAAATAGAAGTTTATGACAGTTACTGTACACCTTCTATTTGGTACTTGTCCTTGGCTTTTCAGTGCTTTCCCAGACATCATCAGACAGATGATGGTGTGAGAGAAGATGCAGAAATGAGTTTCTTTCTAGTGACAACCAGAGTGCAGGGCATTTTTCAACTACCTTAAGACAAACTCCATCCAAACTTAAACTTGGTTTACCAAGAAAAGAGAAAGAGGAGATGTCAGCATGGAAATGTTCTGTGGGAAGTAACCAGCCACAGACATTTTAGGTGAGAAGGTCAGACTACTCAGGTACACCCAGTTTAGTGGAGAGAAAAAAGGTGCCCAGCATCTTTCAAAAGAGAAAAATGTATTCTTGTAGGGAGTTTTTTGTTTGTTTTGTTTGTTTTTATTTTTTTTTCTTTTAAGTCATATCTGGTGGGACATTTAGGCATGTCCTGTGAAGTCCATTAATGAGTTTTATCCTTCTTGCCATCAGGTTTTGATTTTCCTTTTTAATTTTTAGAGCTACAGTTTCAATTTTGTTGACATGCAAAACTGAGTACTTCTTACTCTTCCCCTTCTTACATACTCCCTTTGTCTCATCTTTTGTCTCTAAGACACACATACCATCCCCCACAAACACACACCTTTTTGATCTATTTTTCTTCTGCACTGACACCTCTATCACACAGCATGCAGCACTGAGTTCCTCTGATCAGCTTTGATTTCCAGGACTTTTCCATCTTCCTTCCTCTCCCCGGTTCTGAAGGCTCATTTCTGAGAAGACCACAGGCTAGGGTGTTTCAGCCTTCTTTTTTTTCCTTTCTGTATAAGAAGAAATCTTCTAGATTGGCCAGACAACACTTTCCTAACTGCTCTCCAGATGAGGAAGCTACTGAATTCTGTTCCACACTGAGGAGGCAGGTTTACATGGTTTTCAACTCCCCATTACCATTATTGTACTTTATGCTAAGCACATGCTATTGACATCATAGCTGTCATGTTTACTGTAGAATAGTAGAAAAAGAGAAAGCTCTCTTCTCTGATTTACAGGATATTGAATATACCTGAAATTTAATCAAGAACACATTTGTAATGAGGCTGAAAATGGCCTGTCAAATGCTAGCTGATGATTTCTTAATTAAAAACAACGATAAATCTTCTATATGAGAGGTAAGAATATTTTATTAAGGTATCAGTGTGGGACCATGTAGAATACATAATGAAAAACAAGAGGAAGAAAGCAAAACTCCTGCCCTACCCACCCAAAACCAGCAGAAAAATCTTCATCTTAATTCTGTTTTTGTAAACACGAACAAATACCAATCTAAAAGTAATAAAACAAGCATGACCAGTACCTTGGAGGGACTACTCAATAAATTGCTGAAGAATCATTGTCATTCTTTGTCTGATGTTTATTGCTAGAACTCAGCTCTTGTTTTTCATGCCTTGCTTCAGCCGTATGCAAGCTCAGTGACAGCCCTCCTTTAACAGCTATCGACTTTGTCCTTCTAAAAGAAAAGCATTCTTAGAATTCTCCCAGAGATTGAAAAGTGAAGTCCAAGCTACTTAATTCAAGCAAGAAAAAAGACTGGGTATCTTGCACCAGTCCTTCACATGCTGTCCACAGAACTGATCACAAATATTTATGTTATGGTTTAACCCCAGTAGGCAACTAAGCCCCACAACCCAACTCACTCCTCTGCATGGGATGGGGAAGAGAATCAGAAGGGCAAGAGTGAGAAAACTCATGGGGTGGCATAAAGACTGTTTAATAGGTAAAGAAAAAGCTGCACATTAAATAAAGCAGAATTTTCTTTGTAGGATTTGTTCACCATTTCTCCTCAGCAGGCAGGTGTTAAGCCCACCCCAGGAAAGCAAGGCTCCATCATGTGTAGTGGTGGCTTGGGAAGACAAGGTACAGGATCATGGAATATCCTGAGTTGGAAGGGACCCACAAAGATCATCGAAGTCCAACTTCTGGCCCTGCTGTCACTGAAAACGTTCATCCTTCCTGCTTTTCCCCACAGCTTTTATTGCTGAGCAAAATGTCATGTGTCATATGTTATCAAATCTCCACTTTTTTTCATTGGGTTCAGCTGTCCCAGCTGTTTTTCCTCCTACCTTCTTGTGCACCCCCAGCCTCCTCCCTGGCAGGCCAGTGTGAGAAGCAGAAACAGCCACGATGCTTTATAGGACTATCCAGCAATAGTTAAAGCTTTGGGGTGTTGTCAATGCTGTTTTCAGAACAAATCCAGAATACAGCACTACACAAGCCACTAGGAAACTAACTCTATCCAGGCAAAACCAATACAATTAATTAGCTCTTATCTTTGCACCCAATGGATCACTATTTTACTTGTTTATCTTTCCCACAGATGTCTGCACAAAGCACTATTCCCTATTTTCCCAAAGGAAAAATGCCTAGTTTTGACTATGTTTCCCATACAAATCTAATCTGGGCCCCACTGGAGTTGTTCTGTTCACAAGCAAGACCACAATATACAGATAAGACTTGTCATACACAGCCCAATCTAATTTACAACTACCATACAAGTCCCACTGGCATGTGTTGTGCATGTCAAAACAACACTCTGAGCCCCCATCTCCTCAGCCATATCCCTCCTGTACTGTTCCTACAGGATAGGGATTGACATCTTCCAGTGTGAGCAGTCTTCTAGACTGCAGCACAACCTGCAGGACCTAGCAAGTCTTTTAGAATATGCAGCACCAGATGCCTCCAAACACCACATAGGAGCAAATCTAGGGGCGTACACACATCCTTACCTCAGTGTCCTGGCTTTTTCAGAAATGAGAAGTGCTTACATTGTCCAGAAGAAATCTGAGGTACACATCACCCAGCTCTCCAAGCAAGGTGATCGGGGCACTCAGATTCCAGAACATAGCACAGTTCCTGTCTCCTGCAGAGCCTTCTCATTGCCTCTTCTCTTCTGCTTTTGTTAGCAGAGGAAGAACATATAATCACACAGAGGCAATCATATGTCGGTGCTTTATTAGGGCACCCAGGACACAGGGGGCAGTCCCCAAATCATGTGCCCGCGGCTTACAGGTGCTTGTGGTTTTTATAGAATTACATTAAATCAACCCCTCTCCTTAGTCCTCCCCTGACTGCCAAACATTGAATCAATTCCTCCCCTAACTACCAGCTCCCATGATTTTGGTTAACAATACTACTCCAACCCCTTGTCATACTTGGTCTAGTTAGAACAATCTATTTTAGATTTATTACCCAAGTAAAGTCACACTCGAGTCAACTAATATAATGGTTTTACTAACGTCCAGTTCTTGAGATATTCCTGGCCAGCAGTCAATATCCCTTCCAATTGCCCCCTTCTAACCCACCACCATTTCTTATGATTCTGGAAGGCGATCATTATAATCCTTATACTATAATTAACATAAACTTCTATAAATGTGATTTCCCTGATTCTTATTTAAAACAATAATCTTGCACTGCTTATAGATACATTTCTACCTAAACCCAAACTTACTTGCCAAGCTAAGTCACACATGAATTACCTAAGGTAACGGAACTACATTCCTCTCCTCCATCCAAGGCTCAGTCACCTGGGCTACCTCGCCTCACCCATTCCACCTTCTCCCAATTCCTATTTTATTAACCCTTATATAACCACTTTGAAGATAGAGACCACCTTGGGCATGGCCAGGAGGTTTAAGGGAGAATTCCCCTTTACTTGGCAGTCCTAAGCCTGCACGTAGAGCATTCTGTCCAGTTCTGGATCTCTGTTGAGAGAGACTGATAACTACATCAAGTTTGGCAGAGGGTTATGAAGATGGATGGATGGCTGGAGAACACACTCTGGGAGGAAAGATGGATGTACCTGCATTTCTTCATGCTGGAGAAGGGTTGGTGAAAAGGGATTTAATTTCTGTCTGCTACAGCTGAAAGTAGATTTATAGGGAAGACAGAGCCCATCTCTGAGGTCCACAGCAAAAAAAAAAAAAAAAAATTAAAAAAAATTATCAAAAGTCTCGGAAAAAGTAAATTTGACTGGAAATATGGAAAACAATCTTTACAGTTGAGAGTGGTTAAGCACTGTAACAGTGGACCAGAGAGGCTATGGTTTCTCCATAAACAGACTGGAGCACTATGAACTGTGTTGATGAGAGGGTGGAAAACAGTGGCTCCAACAGTGGCAATACACAGTAACAAGTCCAGCTGATAGTCTTACCAGGGGCATCCCACAGGAACTAGTACTGGGACACTGTAATTTATTATGACTGTTAACAACCAGAGTGATGAGAGAGAGCTCACTCCTGGCAAGGCTGCAGGTGATACCAACCCAGGGGGAGCAGCTGTCATGACAGAGGGGTGATCACTACTCAGAGAGACAGAAACAGGCTGTAAAAATGGACTGACAGGACCACGAATATCTTGAGAGGCAAATGCCAGGTTCCCCACAGGGGGTGGAATAACCCCATGCAATAGTGCAGGCCAGGGACTGAAGGGCTGGTAAAAGTAGCTTTGCACAAAGAAACTGAGAGAACTGAACACAACTCCACAGTGTTTCCTTGTGGCAAAGGCAACCAAACAAGCACTGGAATGTTTTAGAAAAAAGGGTAATCACAGGCAGAGAGAAGTGATTATTCCATTCTGCCTGGCACTTCTGAGACTGCATGTAGTGTGTTGTATTCCCCAGTGCAAGAGCTGTTGACATATATGAAAAATTCAAAATTTCACTGGTCAAGACATTTCCTCTGGGTTTTCTTAGCTTCTGCTGGTCAAAACTTCCAGAAGTACCACAGGCACACAGGAGCGTCAGCTTGACTGACTTTCAATTGGATGTACTCCTTAGGATGCTTAGGTGGTTCTGAAGCTGTGGCATTTAAGAAGGAAACAATCACTCTGCAAGAAAGGACAAAACAGGTTGCAGAGCTGGCAAAGGAAACCCAACTGAAAATATGTTGTATCAGCTCCTTGCCCAGATGCTTTTCTTAATAGTGCTGAAAAATGTGTTGTACTCACTTCAGCTAAACTGCTCCTGTCCTTAGCTCATCAGTGTAAGGAGATCTTGCTGATCAGGAGGAATTCTCTTTTCTTGGGCCCTGCACTCGTAATTGGAGAGCGTGAGATAAGCAAAAAAGAAAAGGTTTTTCCATTATAGAACAAAATTTGGAGGTGAGACAGGAAAGGGAGATCGGCTGAAAAGATCTGCAAAATTTTTTCAGATGTTTCTTGGTGTAGAAGGCACTTTATAAACCCCAAAATTCTGTACTAAATGTCAGATTGAGATGGTTCTTTCCCTTTGTCATATTGATTTCTCTTACATGCAGTAACTATTTGCCCACATTAGACATCCAGTCCTGAAGAGAAAGTCTGAGGTATAATTTCTAAAGCCATGTGTTGCTTCCAAATAATTTATAAAAAGAGAGGTTATAAATATCCAGAGATATCATTCTTCTGCTATGCAACAGCAACAGATATGTTCAAATCACCTAATGCAATTAAAGTGCTCAGGAGGGGCAAAGATATAGCAGTTTAATAAGAGTAAATGGCTGTCAATGTTTACCAAAGTATATAGTGAAATACTGGTATAATAAATAGGGTAGAGAGACTCCAAAACAATGATGGTTAAAAAAAAGCTGTAAACACTACTTAAACATATCACACATGAAATGGGTACTGGTGCTTGGCTAACTGGTGCTTTCTAATCTTCCTTTTTGGGAGTCCTGTATGACTTGGTGGTTTTTCTCCCATGAGCAACTCAATCACAAAATAGGAATGAATGCTGCATTTCTAGGTCTGCTGGTAGCTCCAGGAGGATAGTGACTTTGGGAGAGTATCCGCAGGCAGGTGAAGTCCAGCACCACTTGACCTCTCTCAGGGTCCTGTTGATGGGATCTCTGAGACTGGGGGGGAAGAGGAGAGTGCCCTGCCATGAGCTGGATGCTGCACCATGCGAGCAGAGCACATACCCCCTGAGACGTGCTGTGAGGAATGGATGCAATCCTCCAGCTTCTCTAAGAGAGTCTGCTTCCATGTTCACAGTGCTGTTGCAAACAGGAGGGATGAAGTCCTGACACCATCAAAGTTAGTAAGAAAAACAGACCCCACAGAAAGAAAAGTGAGAAATCTGCACTCTTTCATCCTACCCTCTCCCTGCTCCCACATAAACCTCAACACTTGCTTTTTATTCACCCCACTGTCACTGCCCCTTTTCTTGGGGTGGATGTTGCAATGTGTCACTCTGGGGTGCAAGGCTATAACCCCTGAAATTAATGAACATGTTGGAGACACAGAAACATCCTACATGCCTGACTACTCCTGTTTCCCATTGCCTTTTTTTTAGATGATCATATCTTGACATTATTGTAACACTGTTTTGGAAACAGAGGACAGGATACACTTAATTATACATTATATTTGTAGGCTGCCAGCATGACAGCTTGTTTTTAATAACCAAACACTTGATGACAATTAAACAAAATTTTTGAGTTTAGCTGACAAAGTGCCAGCCAGAAGAAGCACAGCAATGCAAAAAATGTGGAGACTTCTGCAAACATGGCAAAACCACCCATCCACCTGCCTGGCCCCGGGGCAAGGACCCCAGTGTTGTGCTGCCCAGCCACATCAATAGCCAATGTGTTGAGCTCTCCAACATTGTCTACCAAAGTGCTGTAAAGAAGATTTAGTTTCTGGAAATTTTATTTTGACAGACTAGTGAGAGGCAATAATTCCATTTCTTTTCATTTTTCATAACCTCCTGCGAGAGCCCTCCATATTCCCCTACTCCTGATTCGGCATCCAAATATTCTCACTGAGGTTTCTTATTTGGTAAAGACTGAGTAAAGGCTATCATCTGAAGCACGCACAATGACCAGAAGATTCTGAAAGATTACGATAGATAAGCAGAAGCTCTCTCTATGGTGATATTTCAACTTTGTTTGATTGCTAGTCTCAGATAAATACCACACCAGGTTTTCTTTCCAGATAGATCTAAATTTACCCACCTCTCTACACAGCAGTGTTTATAAAAGCAGTCTTTCCTTTCGCATAAACCCTACATCATATGCAGAGCACAAAGTGAAACTTTTCTGTATCTCCTAAGAACTTTCAGTACATTCCTAGTCCTTTTTGTAGCCCTGGTTAGCCTTTTTCTGTCTGGTGGCCAAATATTGGTTGCAAAACACCAGACTTTTCCTTTTTTGTTTGTTTGTTTGTTTGTTTGCCCTTTATCTCCACTGATAGTCAAAGCTCCAGGTACAAACACCTCCAGGTTCTCAGCTTTGCAGTCTTTGAAAGCAGGTTTTATTCTGTGTACATGCCTTCACAAGACATGCTTAGAGACCTCTCTCAGGGCCTGAAGCTAAGATGCTCTTCTGTGATACATCCCACACTGCCAATGCAGTAATACAATGGAAAGGATGTTTCCTGTGACTGCAGACCATTGCTGGATAAGGAAATTACTGACACAGTGTAGATTCTTTTGGAAGCATTAAAATCAGTTTCTCCCTTTTCCTCTCACCACCTACACAAAAAAAAAAAGTAGCTATTTCATTCTTAAAAAGGAAAAAAAGGAAGGTGATACTCTGTGATAGCTGAACCATAATAACAACAGAAATGGAGAACAGTTTCTCAAGAGAGGGAGATTTGTCAATACTGCAAAATTATTTACTCTGTTTTATGTAAAAACCAAAATACTATATTATGCAGTCCTCTGTAGGAATGAAGACTCTCTTAAAACCCTCTCTGGACCTCCCTTCTCTCTAAAGGTTAATTTCCTTGTCCATTCTACGTGGGCTGCTTTCCCGTGCTGTTGTATTTCCCTCTTTCCTCCTCTCAGAGGACAGCACTCCTTTTCCCTGTCTAAACTCCTGATGAACAGCCAGGTGACAGGTCACTGAATCTTTGTAGGAAGCCAGAGGATGAGAAGTTAAGTTCCCGCTCTTCCCACTGTTTTTCCCTGTGCTATTCATAAGGGATCAAATTGCCCCTCAGCCAGTTTCTCCCAAGTGCCGTTGCAGCAACAAAGGTCTTTAAATCCCGAGGATATTCCATTCCCTGGCACCGGGTGGTGATGCTGGCAGGGACAGGCTGGGTAGTTTTGAAAGCTGAAGGCATGGCTGGTGTGAAGCTCCCCTTGCCAAAGCCTCCATAAGCACAGCACTCACTGCCTCTGCTGCGTGGCCGTGGCAGCTTTTCTCTGCCTCCTTTCACTGGATGCTCAGTGCTCAACCCTTCTGCACAAAATTTGGATCAAGGTCTCCAATAGATGAATCATTCTGGAGTAATCTTTTTGTCCAGTTTTGCCACCATTCAGACTTGAGGTTGTCATAAAAATCTAACTATAGCATGAAAAAAGTACAAATATAGTAACAGTTCAAAAAAGTGTTCTGGAGAGAGCCCCACTTTCAGGGGAGAGGAAATAAGTTAAGACTAAAGTACATGTCTCACATTTACCTTGTAACATGCCAGCATAGGAGGACTATTTGTAGTACAGTTTATTTAAATACAGTCATTTTGTATCTGAATTATAGATAATGTTTTGTACTTTAACCGAACTCAGTGGCTAAATATTTATCTTTTCCTCTTTCAGGTGTCTCCTTTTGTTGGCAGATTTCCAATTCTCTCTGCATTGCTTCTCTCCTTTGGAAATAAGGCAGTGAATAAAGATCTCTCTTCTGCAGAACTTGGCTCCTCTTTCACTTGGCTCCTGGGGTGAAAATAATTAAGAGCAATTGATTGCTACAGAAATATTAATATTTATTATTGGTACTGCAGCAATATCCTGAATCTTCAGCAGCTGTGATATAAATGTGAGGACAATAATTGTAGTAGGGCAGCTGAGGATTATTACATTGACCACAAGGTCAGTAACCCTGCCATCCTGTAGTTGGGCTCTGAAAAAAGTGAAGTGAGGAAAAAACGCTGAAAAACACAGTTGCAATCATTTGCAAGCAACACAAATGCAATCATTTTCAGCCCTGTTTCTCTTGAAAGGATGTCTGGGAACAAATATCTATGACTCAGTCTTTTGAGAAGCTGATGAATATGAATTGAAAGAAGCATCCTCCATTTAAACTTCTTTTCCATGGGTCAACCTAACTTTTGCAGTTGTGCCACATGCTTCATTCTGCTGAAAGTTTACTCAATCATGAGGAAAGTTTGACATGACATCAGCATACTAGAGGAGCATTTTTATCTTGGTGTGCCTGGACTACCAAAACACCACATTAGAGCGTTAGCTGCTAGTATTTCCTCTAAAGTGTGTCTTACCAACAAAAGGATACTATCTTCCTTTTGAGGAAGGATATAATGGTGAGATTTGTGAAAGCAGACAGCATTCATTCCACCTTTCTACCTGTGCTACTTGCAGGATCCCTGATTTTGGACACAAGCGAAGCAATTTCCAGTGTTCTCACTCCAAAATGTTATTTTATCCAGAAAGTCAGCATGAAAATCATGTAATTGCAGTAGGTCCCAGGTGATACAATTTCAAAGTACCACAACAGAAAGGCTACGAACAAAATTCACACAATTAAAAAATACTAACATTTGGGATATGTCTAGTTTTTCAAATCACGATATAATAGTTTGAAGAACATGGGACATTTTGTAATAGAAAATCCTATGCCTTATTCCTTTGTCCTGCAAAAAACCACTTTAAATAAAATTTCACCCTGTAGTGCATTGGTGTATTCCTATTTATGTACACAGAGGTTAAGAAGATATACACATCCTGTACGTGTTTGAGTGAGTTTTTAACAGTTTTATCTAGTTATCTGTGTGTCAAGATAATTATATTTAGATCATGAGATGGGATGGTAATGCACTTTAAATATATAAAAAGATCTTATAAAAATGACAAGGGCCAATCATTCTAATTAGCCAAGAAAGACAGAACAAAATGTAAAAGGATTAAAGGAACATTGTCAAATTACATTTTAGAAACCATCTAATTGTAAAAAGTCCATATGATGAAAACTTGCACTTTTAATAGCATGTCCTGGTTTTGACGTTATTTAAAATTCTCTTGAGAAGGAAGTTTCCACTTCATTTTTGGAAGAAATATGAAAACAGGTTTCTCTCCATAGAAGTCTCATAAGTAATTATATGTTGAACAGTTTATTTGGTTTCACAAAAAAAGTTAGAATAAAATAACTTCTTCATATCTGCCAGTTACAGCCAAATTTTCATCTTAGTTCCATTAAAAGACATGGGTTTTAAAAAAGAAATATGGCATTTCTCTACCAGACAAAGAGAAATATGATGTGCTGTCTCTGCTATGCTACTGCCTGTGTTCCAGTGGTACAATTTAGAACATGTATTCAAAGAGAAATATTAGTTCTGGCAATCTGCTTTTTCACCTTCCAATTTGGGGCAACGAAAAAAGCCCATTTTTCAAAGTTGCAGTACTTAGCTCTTTCTGAAAATGAGGTTCCAGCTCAATGTCTCAGAAAACGCAGGTCCCTAAAACAAAGAGCTGTTTTGAAAAATTTTGCAATTTTTAAAATTGCATAAGCTTTCCAGAAGTAGCACATCAGGGAGTTAAGAAGAAATATTTGGTCTCTTTTGGTATTTTCCTTCAAATGTGTCATCTTGTCACAGTAATTCTTCTGAGGAATGATGGACTAACTATGGTATGCTAACACAATTGCAAATATCCTCTTTCCTTTTCCTGCACAGATACAAATCGAATTTTAAGATTCTGTTATGTAAGTGTATTAGCTTCTGTGTCCTAAAAACAACACTGACAGTTTTAAATGTCCCAGTTCAAAAACTTTTCAGTGATATCAAACATTTTTTGAATTGTTTCTTGTTTGACTTGATTTTTTCTCCTTTTTTTTTTTTTTAATGCCTCAGAAGTGTCTCACATGTTTAGTTAAGAGTTAAGATAACTTTTTCTTTCAGGATAAATATTTACTCTATCCTAGCCAGCCAAAATGTTTTCCTAGAGTAGATCTGCCATGGAATGCTATTAAGTACCATTGAGAACCGCTTTCTATTCCAGGCACTGCTATTAAAATCAAAAATTTTTTGAAAAATACGAAGAAGTGCAAATAAGTGCAGTAGAAAGCAGATACATTGGGATAAAAGGAGAGCTAGGGATGAGGGCAATGAGTGCAATGAGAGCCAAAGGTCTGTTGGATAACTGAATGACTCTATGAACTGGCTTACAGACAAAGATAAAGGAAGATTGGCACAACTAGGCTGTCTAAAAAAATGAATGGTCATTGGCATAATATGCTGTATGTATTCATAACAAAGAACAAATAATAAAGAGAGAAGAGTACTGTTTAGGAGGACATAACTGGTCATGACTAGACTATTGCCATAACCAAAAGATCTTGACAATGCACATCTTAGCAAGGGAAACTTCCTGACAAGATCTTCAGGTTGTTCAAAATTATGAAGCAGGTCAAGGAAGCTGAGTGCCTCAGGCTTGACCGGGCGATCCTCTTGAGTACACATTTTACTGTTTCTTCAATTTCATATTGGGAAGTTCTAGAAAATGTTTTAGATGGCAAAGCCAAGGTTTAAACAAAGAAATGCTCTTTGGAGTGGTTGTTCACCCTGTTCCACTATAGCTCTGCAGAAAAGTTTCAAGAAAGGACCTTTCTGCAACTCTCAGCTTCTGTCACTAGTACAAATAGAGAGTGCAGCCTTAAGCCTTTAGAGGTAAGATTAACTAGATGATGCAATAGAACTTTTCCATCTCTAATTTTCATGAGTGCACAAACAAATATTCATGCCTGGGAACATTAATCACTGTTGGACAGAGGCCTAAATAAAAGAAGGGAAATAATGTTTTGTACATGCTCAGCACACAATGTTCTAATGTTTATAAGCATGTAATTTCCAAACCAAATTTCTTCAAACACAGCAGTGCATCATTCAGAAGTACATTAATTTTCAAGGATGAAGTTTCAAAACAAAGTTGTTTTGAGTTACTGGGGCTGAAAAGCATATGAAAAACACCTTAAGTGGTGAAAATCATTTTCCCCCTCCTCTTGATTGGATGACTTTGAAAAAAAAAATATAAACAGCTGGATTGACGTTTATGAAAGTTTCTGAAGCCAATTGAGTCTTGAACTGAGCACAAAAAATCTGAGCCCCAAAGGTAATATTTTTTAAAGAAAGTCTTGAATGGCTGTGATTTATAATTGAAATGTCATTTCCAAGCTTGTCAGGATCATCAGAACTGCAATGCTACATTAACTTGTGTTGTGCAAAGCTATAGCAATAATAGAAAAACAAATTCTCCTAATTTCCACTAACCTGCAGCAAGTTACTCTGTCAGAAATCTGTCACAAAAACAGAAAACAGATAATAAGAAAGAGAATGAATAGAACTAGAGAAGAGAAGGAGAAATGGAATAAGAATGAATGATAATTGGGAGAATGAAAATCAAAACAGAAATAAAATAAAGATGGAGCAGAACAGTTTACCTTCAATTCTTCTATTTCCCCAGTGGAGGATAAGAGTTCTTTGGTCAATGTTCATTTTTCACCCCACAGTGGTGAAAACCACCAGACATAGAGACAGTAAAGAAAAAGCCAAAAAGAAGATGAAAATTGGAGGTAAGGTAGAAGAAGTAGATAAAATAGGGAGCTTAAAAGAGAAATTATTAAGGAAAGTAATTTTGGAGATATTGCCAGAGATCTTAGAAGAGTCTTGGAATTATTTTCTCAGTCAGAATTCAGTGAGAACTCCACTTAAAACCATTTTAAGAAATCTGCAAAAGCAGGGCAAAGAGAGAATTAGGCTGTGTGGGGCCTGGGTGGAGAAAGAGAGAGCCTGGAATTGTCCAATTGCTGCCAAATCATGTTTTTTCTTCCTACCACTTGCTCTAACAGCATAGATCTGAAGCCTTATCAGTTTGCTGCTGATACCATTTTCACTCTTCTCAGATGCAAAACATGTGCCCTGCATTTTCTACTTTCATCAGGTAGTATTCAATGAGTTTGAGCCACAGGCTCTGCTCTTATCTTCTTCCAAACCACCCTCAAAGGCTGAGCATCATTCCTAGTTTTTCCTGGATAAGCCACATTTGTCACATTACAAACACTCACTGAAGTTCTGATTTCACAGAATCACAGAATCACAGAATATGTAGGTTGGAAGAGACCTTCAAGATCATTGGGTCCAACCCAGCCCTAACACCTCAACTAGATCATGGCACCGAGTGCCAAATCTAGTCGGTTAAGAGTGAACTCCTTGCTGCTTCTTGACTAGAAACTGATATGGACAGACAACAACAGGAAAAATTAACATCCCTTCTCCTCTGACTACAGATATTCTCTCTCCTTTCCATACTCTTATTTTAAACTAGCCATCCTTACTCCCTAGCCAACAGCAAGAAAAGTTCAGTGACTGATTTCACCCATTCTGGTGTTGCTGACATTTAGAAACAAATGTCAAGTTGATAGCTTCTCTGGGAGACAAGAGAGAGGCATTTTCCTCTGCTATTCAAAGAACCTTGGTGCAAAATCTTAGCACTTTTTGCAATATTTTATATATTACATATCTTAAAAGGTATAAATGATATCAAACTTCACCTTTATTTTAGTAAATTCTGAGCAGGTAATAAAAGACTGTAGAGCAGGCACATTAAGAATAAAGATCATAAAGCTGATAAGAGAGTGTTTTGATCCATAATTTTCTTCCTCTTGGGAATATATGTGTATGTTAGTTTAAGGGACATCTTGCACCAAATACAAGAAGCTTCACTTAACCCTAAGGATGCCTCATGAAATTAGTGTCACATAATAGAGCCCACCAGCAAACTTTGGTACAGTGTGAAGGTGCTGAAAGGCAGGTATTTGGCACTATAGATTTAAAATTCTGCTATTTGAAAAATTTCCTTTGGGACTTCTTTTCCAAAGACAAATATCTTCGACAAATGTGTGCACATAAATATTTTGATCTGGAAAATGCTGATTCTGTAGAAAAACAAAGCTCCTTAAAGCAGAACACATCTATAAATCTCTATCTACACCTACATCTAAACAGAAACAAATTTTGGTTCTGCCATATATCAATAACCATAAAGATGCATTGTGGGACAGAGAGTCTGGTTTCTTGAAGTTCAAAATCTCTGTATTAGTTTGAAGTTCCCTGGGGAAAATATATCATTTTAAGTGTTATAAGAGACTGTGAGCCATTCCACAGGCAAATAGCTCTATAATACTGTGGTATGGCTCTGTTTAATGCATCTCTGAGACAAACAATTTTTGCACCAAAATACATGGGGTTTAATTTTTCACAAATACTTAACAACTTACTTCAGGAAACAAAAATAACTTTCAGCTTACTTCTTTAGAAAACAATAATGTGTCTAGTAAATGTGGGCTAGTACACACGAGTTTTCAGCAACGAGGAGGCTTAATATGAAAGCTGGTCTGGGGGTTACTCTGCAGCCTTAAGGGGAATGGGTAACAAGTACAGAACTTCACAGGACTGTGGTACTTGTTGACTTCCTGATGTGAAAAAAAGAGTGAGGAGCCTCTCTGTAGCGTAACTCATTCCCATAACATGATTTTGCTATTTTAAGGACAGTAAAAAATTCTAGGCATGCTTTATACTAAGAGATATATAAGGATAAGATGGAATTTCACTTTGAGGGAAGCTTTTAGGGATAATTAAATCAGTTCTTACATAATTTAGGTGAATGGCCTAGACAGGCATTTAGAAATGTGTCCCAATCTCAACAGCTCTAAGACAGAACATGCAAAGACAAAGTGGACTTAATTGCTTCTTTCTTTCTGCATTCAAAATTCTGCCAGAGGTAAAGTCTAAGAAACATTAAATAATTTGTCCAAAATGTCCCCAAAGTTGATGGAAACACAGACATGGTATCTGACATGGATTCTGTAAGAATAATACTTTTTGCAAAATAAGTATATCTTCTGGGTAGCAATCACAATGGCTCAAGTCTGCCTTGATCAAAGCCAGGGTCTGATTGTAGGATGAGACCTGACAGCCTCATATTTAAAAGATTTGAAGACTGTGCAGTTGAAAGTTACAATGGTTATCTACAGCAATGGGATCTACATATCTTGGAATGAAAACAGGGTCTGTAATGACATCTAGTCACTTTTAGTTTTAGTGAAAGTCAGAACAGCTAATCCTTAACTTTCTCTTCAAATGGTGATACAGTTTTGATCATGAAACAAAGAGGAAAAAAGAATGCAGAACACACACTTTTTAAATCAATTTTTTTCTAGAGAAGTACAATGTTCTAGGTGTTTTCAACAGATACTTGAGATCACTTAGTAAGGGAAAATGTTCTGGAAATACCAAGAGCAGTACTTCATGCGGCAGCCTTCAGCACAAAAGATAGATTAAGGTCTTTCTGCCCACTGCCCACTTTCCTTCTTCTCTCATCTGCAACACTCTCTGGTGTTTACCAGTGCCTTATCTGTACTCTGCTCCATATTGCATCTATAGGTATCATTTTCTAACAGAAAGGAATCTCTTTCAGAGAGTTTTTGGGTCAAAACCACAGAGGTTCGTGTGTGCATGCATGTTAAATAGATTTTTCCGTATCTTTAAACCAATCCCACACAAGCAGTAGGATGGATGGAGGTGAAGGAGTAGCTTTTGTCAGGATGCAGTTCACTTAAAATAGCTCTGCCACCAAAGGGTTCATAACATGGAAAAAAAAAAAAAGATGTTTGTAACACTGTTCACAAATAGAACAGCATTTTTCAGTCTTACACAAAACATGTTTCTCCACACAGACTGATAGATTTTTATTGAACTTTCTGATTGTTCTCTTTTATCACTAGAGGCAAGCAACAAAGCTATTAGAGCTTTATTTTAATTGTCTATCAGGTACTATTGCAGCCTTTTGGGTCTGTTTGTGCTACACCATTTTTAATTAAGAGATTATGGACCTGCTCACACCCACAAGACTCCATTAAATGCAGCTGGATGGTACATAACGCTCACTGAATTACAGCACAAAATCTGTGTGACTGTAAAAGGGCTGTCTTAAGACATATCCAGCTAAAATTCAATGGAAAATTTAATGAAGCTTGTCAGCTTGTCTAATAAAGAACACTGCCACTCTGTACAGAGCTGGAAAACACAGAAAATTTTGTCACAGTCTCTTTGTCAGACAAGATGAGTACTGAAGCCCAAGCAGAAGTATAGACTGAAAACAATTGCTTTTCATTTGATATAGTTATGTTGCTCTCTCAAACAAAATCAGAAAACGTGTAAAAGGGAGAGCTGTGAGTCTGGAAGGAGAAAAAGAGAGAGAGAGAAAGAAGGAGATAGCTTGCATTTTGAAATAGTTCAGTAAGAGGTAAAATGAAAGGAGGGCTGCTGGAGAACATCTGGTGAGTCCATGAGTTCTGAGCACTAGCACACAGAGAGTTTTTGGGTGATCAGAGTTGGAATGACCTCTTAGTTTGTAAGGTCCGTCCACTCATAACTGGGTCCTAGTCTGCTCTAGGAATTTGTTATGCTGTGAGGTGCTTGCTAAAATCCACTGCATGATTTTCATTTCAGTCTGAAAAAAACAGGGATTCATGTGTTTCAATATTTCTACTGCAGGATCTCGGAAAATCTTACAAATCTAAGAAGATGGTTATTTTTATATTTGTTTCTCTAGCTCAATGTGGTTGTTTCTTTAGCATTATTTAATGCTATTTGACACCCTCACTTAATGTTCTTTATGAGTGATTGGTTTGTGGAGAAATATGTGCCTGTGCTAGGGGTTTTGAACATGACTGTTGCAAAATGCATTTATTTTGTAATGTTAACCATGATAATTAGAAAGTTGAGACTGGTGAAATCCATGGACACTCTAATGGCCCGGTGGTTGTTAATAAATTGTCGGAGAAAATTGCTATAGGATTCTTAGGTTTAGATCAGTTGAAGAAATTATCCTCATACAACATAGATGTCCTGCTATATGCAACTCCTCACAAACCTCTTAAACCAAGCATTTTCTTAGATTATTATTCCTTCAAGAATAACTGCTTATATCTTTCCATGGGAATTGCTGAAGCTAAAGTGAGTGAGAAATAAATGAACTATTTTGCATTATGCCTAGCTTTAAAATATGCATGCTCCTATGTTCTTCAAGGTGAGACTGTGATGGTAGATGATCTTAGTAAAATGCATGGATAATCTCTGAACGATCAGAGAGTTTTATGCTGAGAAATTTTTGAAGTATGGTTTGTATGAGAGAAAAAAATGCTGTCTGAGTAAAAAAAATAACACAGACATTCTACGTGTCCTACTTCTATTACAATTGTGGTTGTGTGTGATGCGGCTACCTGAGTTCCTCTACTCGTCATTACTGAGAAATGTATAGAAAGCTCTAGGGAACAGGGGGAGAAAAGAGAGCTGGTAGTGCAGCTTTTTGTCAAAATTCTCTGAGAAGTCATTAATAGTATCTTTGAGTTTAAAGACACAGAAGCACATGTCTTTTTGCCTTGAGTTCCCTTTTTGTTCTGAATATCAGAAAATCGCTTGGTTGTCTTGATGACACAGTCTTGCATGATGCATCTTTTCTGTAGCTCTTACAGAACTTAACGATCCTCACTGTTTTCAGTGAGAGGTAAAATACAGCTTGAGGGGAGATTATCAGTTACTCTCATCTGTCTACCTGAATATAAGGTCAGATTTTTGGCTTTCAGATGTGTGATTCCCAAAGCAATCTAATTTAGAGCTTGACAAGAAGAAGAGTGCCTAAAAGCAGAAAATATTATTCCAGGAGAAGAAGTTGATATGTAGATATGGGACAGAAGACTAAAATCTGTTTTACCATTAAAGTTTCAGCAGTTGTGGTGGCCATCACACACCATGAAGGATGTCAGGTCATCCATCCTCATTAGCTTCTCTTCCTTTTCCTACCCCTAGCTGTCCGCAGAGCAGGAAACATCTAAGACGAGACAGGGGCCAGAGATTTGGTGGAGACTTCCATTTACTCAGTCTGTGTGAACAACAGAAACTGTTGCTGGAAAGACAAGGACAGGAAGGACAGAGAGGTGCTGGATATTTCCTCATGAGTTCCCCTCAGTCCACTATTCTCCCACCTTCATGGGAAACAGAAATGGAACATTTTTCAAGAGTAAATAGAGAAGAGAGAGGGGTCATGCAGAGGGAAAAAAATGAAGTGGAAGGAGAAAAAAGCAGAAAGAAAATACTGACATTTGTTACACTGTGGCATGGCCTGAAGGTCCCATTTTGTTTGTGTACCCTTCTGCACGCCATTACTTCAAACATCACAAAAATATATCTGTTACTGTGGAAGTGTAAAAATAAACAAATCCCGCAAGAAACAGGGGAACCAGATTTACTGTCAGAGGTCTGAAAATGCTGGTAGCAACAAAACATGTTATAGGGAATGGATATCATAAAAGAGAACTATACAGCTTCTTAGTCAAACCCACGTAGATTTCAACACCCAACAACACACAAGACATCTTTCAACAGCATCAAAAGACAAAAAAAGTTGTCCTTATTGAAAATAACTTTCAATGTGCACAATGGCTCAAAATATCTTTCGGTTGCTGGGACCCAGCATACAAAAACCTAACTGCAGAACTGTTAAATATTTTCAGGCATCAGCAACTATCTAAGAGATATGAAATCAGGCTAGTCTAGTATTTTACCATTGTGGGATATGCCAGCATGACAAAATCAAACCCAAGCCTCCTTTGAACAAGTGGGATGAAAAAGATTCTGAAACAAATTCCTTGAGCTTTTTGTCCCTCAACTCTTGGGATCTTGGATTCTGATACGCCCTACCCTGGGAATACGTACACAGCTGCTGGAGGAGAGGCTTTGTGCAACTGGAGTCCAGCCTTGGGTAAAGGCAGGAGGAAGGACCAAGCAGCGAGCAGTTGTGCAAGGATCACATCTTATGTAGCACATGGGTCTTTCCAAGCAGCAGGTCAGAATTCAGCTCCACTCTGCTGACTTTTTGAAAAATGAGCATTACGCTTACTCACTGGATTTTTAAAGCATTTTTCTAAGAACATTTAGCCCTCATATGCAAATAGATCTGTCTGAAAAAACTGCAGGAAAACTCTTAATTGCTCAGAAAATTCTGGCAAGCTTTTTTAACATGTATGTTAGAATCTCTAAGAAAGCCAATGAGGAGAAAAGTGAAAAAGCAAATAACAGGTGATTCTAAGGTTTTACTAGTAACAGGGAAACTGGTATACAAAGCATATACTAATGCCCCTGGAGTAACAATAATATCATTATGTAACAGCCAGAGAGAGCAGTATGCTCATTGCTATACATTGAGTACCAGTTAATACGCTAAATATGCATTTTCTGTTCAAGAATTTATCCATATAAAATAATATGCTCAAAGACAACTACAGATATTCTCTAATTGCAGCAAAAGGTATTTCAATCATTTAAGGAAGGTGATAAGGGAAAATACTCCTTTGGTTTTCATTAACGAATTCATTCCATTTTTATTTTTTAAAAAGCAAATTTTCTGATGCCAAACACAGACATGACAATTGCTTGCTGGGAGAACAGGGAAATAAAGAAAAAACTCTTTGTTATGACTGACAAAATTTAGTACATTTCTTCAGTCAGAATTTTTACATTCATTTAAAAAATCGCTGTCGCTATGAAACTCACTTTAGATTTTCCCTATGTAATGTGCATATTTCCAAACTCCCCTAAAACATCTCTTCTGTGTTTTTGACTCTCAGAACACTAAAACTATACCCCTGTCAGAAATATGAAGCAGCATCCACAAATCTGAAATCCCCCAGTGCAGAGACCTGGCTCTTCCAACAAATGCTTTTAGGCAACAGCTGTGCAATGCGTGTTAGCTTCCACTCCAGTACTTAGGCTACAGAGACAACACAGGTATACTGATAATATCAGTTACACCAATAGCTAAGAAAACAGGGGTTCACGTGGGCACCAAGTCACCGAGGGAAAAAAAGGGAGTTGTTCCACTTAAACAGTTTTGGTAGAAAAGTGAGAACACCAAGTTCACCTTTGCAGGCAAAACAGTGCACTGAGAAATCGCACGAAGTGCTTCTTTTGCTCGGTTTGCTGCAAACAGAACACATTTGTGTTCTCTAAGTTGCCAGCAAGAAAACTGCATACTCCAGACACTGTCCTGCTTTTCCTAGCACCAAATGATGTATTCTGGCTCATTTGTATGTTTTCCATGCAAGGGGTGTAGAGAACACCAAGTTCACCTTTGCAAGCAAAACTGTGCACTGAGAAATCGCACGAAGTGCTTCTTTTGCTCGATCTGCTGCAAGTAGAACACATTTGTGTTCTCTATGTTGCCAGCAAGAAAACTGCATACTCCAGACACTCCCTTGCTTTTTCTAACACCAGATGATGTGTTCTGGCTCATTTGTATGTTTTCCATGCAAGGGATATAGAGAACACCAAGTTCTCCTTTGCAAGCAAAAGAGTGCACTGAGCAATTGCACGAAGTGCTTCTTTTGTGCTCGGTTTGCTGCAAACAGAACACATTTGTGTGCTCTCTGTTTCCAGCAAGAAAACTGCATCCCCCACACACTGTCCTGCTTTTTCTAGCACCAAATGATATATTCTGGCTCATTTGTATGTTTTCCATGCAAGGGATATAGAGAACACCAAGTTCACCTTTGCCAGCAAAACTGTGCACGCAGAAGTGCTTCTTTTGTGCTCGGTTTGCTGCAAACAGAACACTTTTGTGTGCTCTCTGTTCCCAGCAAGAAAACTGCATACTCCACACACTCTCCTGCTTTTTCTAGCACCAAATGATGTATTCTGGCTCATTTGTATGTTTTGTGTTCACGGCTTGTCAAGAACACAAAGTTCACCCTTGCATGCTCTCTAGCAGGTGATCATACATCACAGGAGTAGGTTAAATATAAAGAATAATGGGTCTTAGAAAGTCCTTAATGAAAGTTTGTTTGAATTGGGGGCAAAGGCAACGTTTGGAGAGATTCTGAGCTCTCACAACCATTTATTTCTCCAGCGGAGCTGCAATGCTCATAGATCCTTTGCATGTCCGACAGCTCTACCATGAATTGGTTGATCTCATGATCAAGTGTGTTCTGTAACTATCCACAACTTTTTTGAGTGCAATAACCTTCCTGTGACACAATATCCATTCGCTGATCCTGCTACTAGAGGTACTAACAAAAGGTATTTTGCCGTTACATAACTCCTCTTAATCACCTTTGAACAAAATCTAAAATACTGACCATTGTTCTGAGACGAGCATGGGCACAGGTTTAATTACAGGTTGCTTTCCTTTTACTAAGAGGATTGGAAATCAGACACAAGTCCACATGTCTGCACGATCTTTACTGATCAAAGTAGGAGCTTAAGGCTTGAGGGTGGAATGGTCTAATACTTCTGGGCTGAGGAATGGAGATCCAGTTGGTTTGTCTATATCACAGCAGCACCAAATTTCAGCGTCTCTGACTTTATAACTCTGTTTTGAGAAAGGAGTAGATACCTAAAATTCTAAGATGCAAATTTCTTTTCTTCTCCAGAATGGGAAGCCAAAAAAAAAAGAGCTGATAAACTGAGAACCCTATGGAAAAGACATGAGCACCTGGTGAGCAGAAGCCTGGAAAAATTCATCACATGACACACATTCTAGCACTGGGTTTGCTTGAAATGTATGAAGAAACCATAAGATGTGCCTTGCAAAGCTCCAGATAGGACACAGTCCGTGGGTAAAAAAACTTTCAAACAGGGAAAAAAAAAAAACCAAACAAACCAAAAGCTGGAGCTCATGCTGTGTAGAAACCTTTCTGCCTTTTTGCCTGTTCTGGAGCTTTTTAGAAAATTCCACTTGTTCAAGAAGGAACATGCTTCATGATATAAACAAACTACTGGCTTTCTCCACTCTCTGTGTTAAGCATATTCTTCTAATATGTTGGCCAGTGTTGAGCTTCAAGGCTATTGGAGCAGTATGTAGAGGGGCAGGTAGATAACATGCTCTTGCAAAGTTTAAAAAGAAGGTCCAGCTCTGGACCTTTACTTTGCCCACCTGCAGGAGGAAAAGTTATCCTAAAATATGGAAACAGCGGCAAAAAGTGAAACCGCCAGAAAACATGGCAAGCAGCATGTGGCTGGGAGGAGGGGTTTCTAAGGGTTGCTGCTGTCCAGAGGAGGGACCCTCTGTGTAAGGAATTGAACAACATAATTTCTTTACAGGAAGCAAGAAGATGAGTTGTCGGATGCCTGCCTCTTAAGCCATCTACTCCTGTGCTGTCAGCAGTTTACCACATTCAGCATATGCCTTAGGAATACCCAAATGAAGCACAGTTTGTTATTTAGTTGTGAGTGTAATTTTATGATCTCTAAATTGGTGAAAAGACAAGAATTGTTTGCTATTCCAGCTCTGACCGCATGCAGAGATGCAGAAAGAGACACAAGGCTGAGTCTGCAAGAAACCTTATGATAACTCATTGCTAACAATCCCCAGAGCTGCTGCTTTTCTTCCACAATATTGCTTTTCGGGATTCATTATGCTTTCTTCCTTCTTTCCTTTTGCACACTTTCCTTTTGCCTTTTCTCAAAGATCCCATTACCAGTACTATCACCTTGCTTCTAAATCTCTCAGAATCAGGTAATATATTTTTACATTTTTTTCCCTCCTCTTCTTCAGTACATAACTTCATTCTTCTGGGTATAAGAAGACTTAGACAAAGCATTGTGAACTCCAGTCTTTAAGTCTGGTGTTTATATGCCTTCTGGTTGGTTTTATCTTTATAGCTATTTATTACTGGATGTTCTCTTTCTTTGGTGTTTCTCAATGGTGGCACTCAGGTTCCTTTATTATACACACCAGTTGAAATTTTTATTCACTGTTCTCTCATAGTAACAGTAAAAAGAAGGGAAGATATCTTATTATGCTGTCTGTTTATTAGCACTCTGGAAGGTCTCTTTGGCACTGGCGTTGCTGATATAGCTCTGGAGCCACCAGATTTGAGACACAAAGTGGCATTTGTCTTGCAATGACAAAGACTTTTTATCTTTCTGACTAGCTTACTGTCAATTGCTTGGTTGCATTTTATTAAGACAATGTTTTATGCTATTTTTTTTTTACTTTGCTTATGTTGCTTGTGTACATTTAAAACTGTTGTCCATCTTGCTGCTCAGTGCATTCTGCAGCACAAGATGCACATGGACTATGACTTAAGGCTGTCTGTGGAAAAACTGGGAGCTGGGAACTATGTGTTCACATAGCCTCATCCATTAAATTTTAGGAACTTGGTTTGGGTGGTAGCATAGAACTACAGGAAAATAATCTTCTGGAGGTACATTCTCTGCATGTATTTGCCCAGAACAGAACAGTACAACAGGGACTGCCTGCCAAGCAGACACCCCAAGCTCAACGCAGAAAGCACATATAAAATAGGCAGAAGAAATTTTTGCAGTACAATCAGTGCCACACCAGTAATTTAAGAATTACATTTGAAAAAAAGTATCCAGGGTCTGGGGTCAGGTTGTCAATTCTGTTTTGCCTGAACCACACCCCAATTTGAGGCTCCTCTGAAAAGCTGACAAAATAACATGCTCTGCCATGAGTCTCTGATATTCTTCAATGTGGGTGTTCACTGCAGCAGCCAAGCAGAAGCTTGGAGGCTTTAACTCATCTGCTTGCTGCATCATTGCCTAGGGGAGAGATTCAATATCACATTATTGCTATTGGACTCAGATTAAGAGGGGCTTTCGTCTATTTACAGTCAATTATTTCTCAAAGGTAGCTTGACTTTGGCCATGTAAGAACCAATCCCTACAAGACTCATTAGTCTTGATACTGCAGATGGATTGCACTTTCATTATCCTTTGTTTAAAGACGTTCTAGGAAGAAAACTGTTGCGTTTTAAGAAAGAAACGACCCACCTTCATTTGTGATCATCCTCTCTCATTTCTTGTAGCCAAGTCAGTAGCAAGAGAAGAGAAGTTAAGTGGCTGGGCCATGCTAGTAATAGCACAACATTTGCAGAAATATGAAATTCACTCTGAGATCCTCAACTCAATCCTAAAAGCAGGGAAGTCTTTGCTGACAGTCTCAAAGCCCCAGCAAGATATTATGGCTCAGTACTAGAGCCTCCAGGTGTGCATCCTCTTGCTTAAGTCGATTTTCAAGACTGTGAGGATGTGCAACATCCAGAAAGGTTGACTTTTTCGCAAAACTGATTGGTCTGAAGCTGCAATGAAGTTGCTTTCCTGTGATAACTAGTCCAGCACTGTAGGAAGACAGAATCCCACCTTAGGGTTTGGAGGAGAAAGGAATCCTTGGGATATAAAGAGCTGTCCCCTGTGAGAAACAGGACCTATGCAGATAGCTGAAGAAGTCAGCAAGCTCCACTTGAGTTGGATGGGATTCAATGAGTTTGGCATAGCTCTGAGAAGAAAGAATATGGGAATCCACTTACTCTTTCACTGTAATCTGGATTTCAGTTTGTTTGACTTGGATATTTGGAGGATATATGAAACAAACATTTGAGTTCCCAACAGCAAAATCTGGGATGCAAAAAAAAAAAAAAATCTAGAGGGAAGGCTTTCTTTTACTTTGCTACAAATCACTTGGCACAATCTTTTTTATGTGCCAGCCTGCAAGAACCTCTCATGCCTCTCATCTCAGTTTTAGTTAAACTCCTCTCAAAACTCTGTCTCAGTGGTTCTCATAGGAGGTCATGCAGCAGCCTGCAAAAGTGATTCAGGTGAGAGGTGAGGAGCAGGAGAGTGACAGAAGTCTCACTTCTATTTGGGCTATTTTTATACTGCTCTCATCAGCACAGTATCAGGATGCCTTCTGCTAGCACAAGCTGCACAATTAGCATCTTGTGGCTGTGCCTCTTTCTCTTCCCTCCTACCTCCACTGTGCACAGGGAGATTGCAGTTCCAGCTAAACACTCTATATATGCAGATCTAGAAGTTTATAGATCCTCAGTATCCGATACTGAAGATGTTGGGATGTTAATGGCTAAGCCAGAAGCACTCTGGCAATGTAATATAATATGACATAATGTAGCCCAGTGTAGTGTAAGCATTCTTCACCCATAGCACTTATTTCTTCCTTGAAAAAAAAGAAAAACTAACCTACAGAAAGCTACCAGCGTAGTTAGTGCCAGCAGGGAAGATACAAGAGCTATTTCCCAACAAGAACAGCAGGCATCCACATCAGTGTCACGGGTGAGAGGTAAAGGCCAGGTAGGTGTGTTTGATGAGTAGCAGTGGTGAGTCAGCTCCCAGCAACCCCATGTTCACCACGACAGCGAGGCAGGAAGGAGAGGGAGGCTGAAATACAGCCAAATGAGAAGGGAAACTACAACTAAATAAAGCTTTTTTCCTGGGCTGCCAGTCGGGGGAATACTCTGGGCCTCACATGCCTGCCTCCTTCAATGCCATTTGATCTCTAATTGCTGCAGCAGCTTTGATGGGCTGTGATCCCCACTGTGGCTTTGAGACAAAGTAAAATACAGGCAAAGTGGGAACTCATCGATTCTGGTACATAATTCATAAAACTCCCATGTAAAAGATCCAGGTCATGAATTCCAAGTTGATGAAATATTCAAAGGAAGATAAATATATTTGCAGGTATTAGACTCCCTGGCACATAGAATCTCTCAGGACATTGTGCCAGAGAGTTCCCAACCACGTTAATCATGCTGTGCTGTGAGTAACCTGCTGCAATGTGCACACTCTGCCAGATAAGGAGAGGTAGGAGACCAGGCTGCTGGAGAGGCATGGATGGCACCAAAACCACTAGCCTGGCTCCCAGTCACCAGGATCTGAGGGTAAGTTGGTGCATCCTATGGACTTCTTTGTGAGAGGAAATTGGGAAATCTTGGGAAAACCCCCAGAAAATGTTTCCTCCAGAGGTGGAAATTGGGTTGTTGTGGTCTGTCCCAGGGGCTCAGTGAAGCATGGAAGCCATTGGAGACCAAGTGGACAAGGCACTGTAAGGTGCTGAGTGGGCAGGGGAGGGCACCAGTGACCAAGTAGGCAGTTGCTATCAGTGATCTCTCTGCTATGTTCTCACAGCCATCATCAAAAGCCCTGGAGAGAAGGACTCTGTAATATGGTGGTGGGATCTCCCATGCATCAGTGACTTCAGCTGACTCCAGTCACCACTACTCTGAGCACTCACATCTCCCAGCCCTGGAGAGGTGCATCTAGGTTCTGCTACCTTCAGCTCCCAGGGACATCACAGCTGACATCCTGGAGCCCCTCATGGCATCAGAGACACACCCCACAAGGCATCACCACTGAAGGCACCAACATGTCCAATTTCTCTTTTGAGAGAGACATAGGCTTTAAAGTCTTGCCACAACAGTCAAGTCTGTTGCACCTCACTGACCAGAAAGTTATATCAGTAGTTAGAAATATCTACTGGCTGGGACATGAGGGAAGCTTTACTGAGTAGAGATCATCACCACCTCTCTTCCATGTTGGGCTAGTCTCATTCTGTGGAGGGAAGAAAGTCATGCTCCCTTTTCAAAGCTCTGATGTGAGACCTGGCCAAATATTGTGTCTGGCAGGATCTAAGAGGTCTTTTGCATGCTAGACAAGAAAGTCAGCCAGATGCAAGTTGAGAGGGAAGAGCATAGGCCATTGAACTGGAGATTTTAAGGAGCTAGAGAACAATACATCAGACAAGCGTCTAAGGTCCAGCAATACATGGACTTCTTGGTGTCACTTAGCTTATGAAATACTGTATTTTTGGAAGGAAAAATTTAGATCTTGGCTGGAATAAATATTTCTTCTCTTGTCCAATTTTATATATATTTTAGCTTTATCACTCAGAGTCTCAAGAATATGCTTATAGCTGTTTTCTATTTGCTCTTCTTGGACAGGAGCGAAAACCTCGGATTACATGATGGCAAACGGCAAGGACAAGTGATGACACAAATGCAATAATATCCTAATGGTTATAATAAGCATGAAATTCTTACTCAGTATCTAAGAAAACAGGAGCTGCAAAATAGAAATTATGGGAATTCAGCAATGCTGCAGGAGAAAAACAGTCAAAGATACTCTGTAGTAATCACCACTGATTGGTAATGTGTCCCAATAATGTATTTCTTTGTATACTTCTTTGTAGGTTTCCTAACCAGTGTTGGAAATGGCTTTCCACTGTAATTCTGGGCAGAAATCCACAAAGTCTCAGAAAGGAGTCCATATGCTCCTAAGCAGTCACAAGCCTATAAATGTAATTATAAAGATAAAAGAAACCCAGCTGGTGAGCCAAGGAAGATGTGCTCTACCTCTAAGAGTCAGTCACCCAGTGCCCAGAGTGGTGGGAATCAGATGGTCCTTTCTTCTCCAGATCAGTGAAGACTGAACTAGCTGATATTTGGTACAGAAATGTCAACCTTCCCTAATCTTCGGACTAGGACAATAACCCTCAGGACAGGACAAGTTTGTATAAGGTCAAGAATCAACTATTGCAGAACTGCAATCAATGTCTTCAGGAAGGCAAAGACTGTCTTAGTTTCTATTTTCTCCTCTTTCATTATTAATGCAGCTAATGGGCCTAGGGTAAATAGGAGCAGAAAATATTGTTGCCAAACATCTTAAAAGGTTTTCAGCTGGAGTCCTGAGAGGTATTACATTTCCAGAGAGCAGAGAATAATTTGTTTATCTCTTCAGTAGTTATACTCTTTCATTCAATGAAGTTGTGAGTTGTTTTATTTTATTACACTAGTGCCAACAGATCCATAGAGAGACTATTTACTTTCAAAATTAAGTAACTTATGTGTGTACACTAAGATATGAGCATGCAGACTGCATGGTACTCCTAAATTCTAATTTAGGCAAAAATAAAGGAAATCAGTCTGCTCAGTCATTTTCTATACTCAGTGAAGTGAGAGAGCTCTTCTAAGCAGGCCAACTCATGGCATTTAATATTACATGTGTAATCATTATCTCTCCACAGGCTGTAAAATGAGGCTGGCCTGCCCCATATTATCATTATTCTTGTAAATACCCCAATGGCTGGAGCATTTACTGACACAGTGACATTGAGGAAGGTTAAACGCAGCTTTAAAAACCCAGTGCATTTATAATGGATTAGATAAACTGCATTAAAACCTTGCACAGCCTCTGGAAAATGGAAGTAAACTGAACTGAATAAAAGCTACATTTGTTCTGAAGAAGCATCCATCATGAGCTTTGAATGGAATCAAATAGGTTTAAAATTTTTTTTTCTGAATATTACTATATGGACAATATTCCTGTAAGTGTCAGCACAAAGTATATCACCTGCTGTAAATTTATACTCTGCTTTGCTGTGCCCTGTATTTTTTTCCACAGACAGACTTGAGAGTCTAATGCATCCACCCTGGAATTGCTGTCTGATTCCTACAAAGCTATAGCTATTGCAGAGGGATCTCAATTTGCTGACTAACCAGGAAAGACCTAGAGAGCTTAATCAATTACTAAGTAAAAGTGGTTGATTTTTTTTACCTCTCTTTTTATTATTTTTTACACAGTTCTCGCTTGGCAAATTGTGCCAGGTGATGTTTGTCTGCATTTGCCTCAAGAAATGGATTTTATTTGATCAAAACTTTTCCTTTGTTCTTCCTCCTATCTGGTCTGGAAACATTCAGTAGGTACAGACAAGCATTATCTCAATATCTCTGTAAATTTGAAAATTTACAAGAATTATGGTTTTGACTAAAAATACAAATGAAATAAAGATTCCCAAAGACCATTGCAGGTGGTGCATGAAGAAAGCTGTTTTTGAAACAGACCTAAGCTGGTATAATTGCAGATGGTTTCCCAGGCCAGAAATGAGGTGCATCTTCAGAGCCATCAGGCACAGCTGCAGACATAGAAAAAGATGAAGTGCTGGTTACTGCCTGATTGCAGTCTGTTTCTTGCTCGGAGTTTGCTTGATGGTATTCATTCTGTGCCTTCTCTTCTTTTGGCAATCTGACCATGAAGGAGCATACAGATGTTGACTGTAAAAATTACAGAAGCATATTTTCTAATCTTAATCTTTGAAAGGTCTTTAAATTGCTGTAAAGACAAAAAATACTATTTGAAATGAAACTGATTTAGGATGCCATAAAGTAGACTTTTTTTCTCATGTATTCCACAATCCTTTATTCATCAGAAAAGTATGGTCCATGGATAAAATACAGAAAAAACACCTGATCAGAGTGTGGGCTCATAGAGCAGATTTGTCTGCAGAAGATTGCAGGTGGAAAAGATCTCTTCCAAGCTGAGAAGCATCACCCAGGAAACTTCTATAAAATTAATTTAATGCTGTTGTTTGCTTGACACTTGAACCAGACTTAGTGGCCAGGATCTTACACAAGAATGTGCAAAATGCAGTCACAGCAGGACACTGACTGGACTTTTCATGGACAGATAATGTCTCTTAGTTTGCTTTAAGTACTTGAATTCTGTGATGAGCACAAACAAGATTTCATACAGAACTGTCAGTCTGACACTATGGGACACAAAGGAAGATTGAAGTCCAGTATCTTGGGATGAACAGCTACAGTATCAAGGACCCACTCTGTATCAAGGACCTGCTCTTGAAGGAGACTTTTTGAGATAAGAGAAGTTTTACAAAACTGAGCACAGATCAGTTGTATGCAAACAAATAAAGCAGCAAATCTCCTTTTAAGAAGAGATCAGGAACATCATAAAATATTCAACAAGGCAAACAGGACGAGGTTTAAAGTGAACTGAAAAAGCAAATTATCTGCTGAATGGCACTTCACACCAGCTCAGCTCTTTAACTTCCACACCAGAGGTGGTTACTTGTCAAAAAAAGGTAAAAGATTGTACCTATACAGTCATAGGTCAGATGAGAAGAAAAAGTGAGACCTGGTTAAATGCGTGGTTAGATAGAAAAATAGTATTTCTAAGGAACAATAGCGTCAGTGGACCCATAGCTCAGTATATTTTCCCCACTAGCATGGCCCAGGTCTCGATGTCCTCTGTCTGACATTTTGTGGCGCATTCACAAGCATGGCTGTCCAGAAATAGCTAGATTATCAGACAAAGCAGAAATTACACAAAAGGATCAAATAAGGCCTTAGTTTTGTGCCAGCCCTGATGATGTGTTTGTGTTTTCATAGAGGCTTTGTTATAACCTTGGGGAATGTCATGCTACTTCTAATTCCACACAGGATCGAGATGAGCTGTCAGTTTCCACCACAAGACACAGTGAATAGCTTTAGAGGGAAACAGTTCCCACTGCAAATTTGAAAGATCAGCCAAGCACAAAATCTGCTGGTTTATATCTAAATAGCAGGGAAGGAAACATTCTGGACAAATTCATCTCACCTAACTTCCATTTGACTAAACAGCAGTGGCTACAATGCAGTTGGATATATCTGTATTAATGACCTTGGCTTCCCTTCATAGCTAAATGAGACCTCATCAATGTAGCCAGTGGAGACTAGGCAGCAATTCTTCTTTTTCCCAGTTTTTCACAGAATATTTTCTGGTATTCCAAGAACCTGTGTCATGTAGGGCATTGACCAGTGTGAATAAACATGCTAAGAATCATTACTTTTCCCAGAGAATTTCTAGTTCAGTTAGTCAAGACAGAAAAAAAGCGGGAGAAAAGCATTATTATCATGTACTACAACTGTGCTATTTCTTTCCCCTTGTTCCTAAGTGATGCAAACTGCATACAAATTAAATTTAAACCAAGAGCATCAGGGGGATATGAAATAGCATTATTTGGAACAGAATTCTGAAGGAAAGTGTGCAATGCATCACTAACTGTGGAGAGATGCAGCCAGACCTTCAGATCACCTTTCTTGCAGGGGTGAGCATACATCAAACTGCTTCATGGAAAAATACAAAATACAAATACTGTTTCTTTCCAGCAAAACACATTGATGGGTCATGAAAATGGTCACATTTCAGCAGTGTAAAAATATTGTGGCATGGCAGATGGTCCACACTTGCACACTTAAACTCTGGCTAATGCATTGACAGTAGATTGAGCTCTGTCATGGTGGGTTTTTCAAATAAGGTGTGGAGAGGCACACAGAGAATTCCAGAAATTTCACGGTTCAGTAGGCCAGCAGAGGTTGATCATGTGCCTGAAAATGAGATTTATGGGGGATATTATTTTTCTACTCTAATGTGTGATTATTGCTGTCACTTTGCACAGAGTAGGTCTTACTCCACGAGTATTCCCATCAGGCTTAGATGCAAATATTGCCTCCATTAGCACAAAATACACAAAACATGAGCAGGACAATGAAGAAAAAGCCATGCTGCTGGACATCTGTGGAGGAAGTAAAATTGCTTACACAGAAGGTAAGACAAGATGTCCTGATGATTCCTAATGGCCTTTTAATCCATGAGACCTGAATATCTGAGAGGGATAAGAGAGATAAAAATCAGAAAGGAATGTAAGACTTTGCACACAAGTCTTGGCAAGGTTAATTAATTTTTAAATTTGGATGACAATAACTACCTGCATGATCATTAGATAAATCCCACTAAGAGAGTATTTTTTTCTACAGTGAAGATAGGATGTGCCTTAGAGTATCCTATCAGAAATTTGGCAGGAAAAGTGTCAAACTGACAGTTTTTTCAACACTGTTGATACATCTTTCATAAAAAACAGCAGACAGCAGTAAGAATAGGAGTAAAGTTGGCTATCCCACCTTTCTTTGGATAGAACCAAAATTAATCTTCCATGAGTTTCTTGCTCATGAAGGTGAGTTTAAACAAAGTAAAATTCGCATTCATAGTAATTTTACTATTTGCATTCACAGTAATAAGCTCAAGTGACAGAAATCTAACATGAAAAGTGTTCAGAACTGAAAAGGCTTATGGGTATATATGTGTGTGTATACATATATAAGTGGAATTACAGCTACTTTATGGAAGAGTGTAATATCAGACACAAACTCTATACCCATAGGTGGTATTTTGAGAAGACACTCTGTATTTATTTCTAGAATGCATAGTTGTTACCTCCAGATGCCTAATAATTGCATAGAACAAGATATTAAATGGTAGAGAAAAGAGGTGGGTGTCTTCTTCAGTTCTTGAATTTATGCTTTATGAATCAGCTAAAACAAATCTTTAAAAAATATTTCAGCATGCCAGCACAAACTGTACAACCCAGATATCTTTATCAAGAGAATTCAGGAACCTCTATTCCACTTACTCTCAATAAAGCTTAATCTCTTAAGGGCCTCTTATTTTGAACATGGGACTTAACTCCAGATCCTCAAAGATATTCAGTCCTGTAGTTTCTGATCATTTGAATGGAAACAACTTTGAAACAATATGAACTCTAACTCTAAGCAAGTATATGTGAAAATGTCACTCTAGCATTATGGACATATCTCCAGACGAAAATTAAACTACATTCAACTAGAATGTACTGTTGGGAATGGTGAGACAGAGAGACCTTATAAATATGATGATTTAGAAGGAAACTCTGAAAATATGAAACCTGAAAGTGGAATAGAATTGAAGGCAAGTTTTGAGATGTAATCAAAGCCTGCAGGAAGAAAGCCATTAGCCAAAGGTGGACTGAACAATACCAACACCAAAGGAAGACCCAAGGGCCCATGGGTGGAGTTCCCTCAGGGCATCAGAGAAAAGATAGACTAAGGAGTAACCCTTAAGATTTAGAATGTAGAGTGATATGGTAATCTAGTAGTTTTCATAGGCTATAGGCAAATGTAGTAGGAGTGGTGTTCGGTATTGATTGGTTACTATAGGTTAGAATATTCAATAGAGAAGAAGATAAAACTGTAATGCAAGAAGCCCTCGCTCTCTTCTCCTCTTCTTCTTGCCCTCTTCTTGCCCCCTCTTCTTGCCTCTTCTTCTTGCCTCTTCTTCTTGCCTCTTCTTCTTGCCTCCCCTATTTGCCTTCTCTTCTTGCCCCTTCTTCTTGCCCCTTCTTCTTGCCCTTTCTTCTTGCCCTTTTTACTTGCCCGTCCTCTTTGCCCTCTTTTTGCCCCTTCTCTTTTGCCATCCCTTTTGCCTTTTGTGAACTTCCCTCTCCCTCTCTTTTTGCCTCTCCTCCTCAGACCCTTCTCTGAGCTGGATGCTCAAAGCAGGGTTCCCCCAAACCTCCCTACAATAAAGCCACGTGTTCCAGAGCAACCCTGTCTCCAAAGAGTTCTGTCCCATGCTGCTGCCATTGATACTCGAATCCGCGATTTAATAATGTACTTTTGAAGTGTAGGAAATATTCTGGAACAAATCTGTGAATAAAAGTACATGATCCCCCACCAGCAACCTGTGGTATTTTAACAAGCTGTTGACTTCTGGTCACACTAACACTCCAGTGGGGCAGCTTATGCACTTGCTGCTTGTAAGGTAGTGAGGTTTAATATGCAGCATCATCTGATGATATGAAAATTAGTACCTTTTTCCCCCATAATCTGTATGTGGGCATGTTTACTCAGTGCTTTGCATTCACTCCACTAAATTCACTGTCCAAGCAGACCATATTAAAGTGAAGTGGCACACTGTTACTCTTGAGTAGGTCTGTACTTAAATCAGTATTTCAGGTAAAACCAGGCAGTTCAGCCAGGTGTCTGGAAACGTAGGTTTCTTCTCTAGCCCATAAAAGTGGTGGAGAGATATAACCATGCTGGAAGGCAATTCATCCTCTTCAAAGACAGCATCTAAGAGTCACTATCGGCTGGAGAGCAAATCTAGGCAACCAGGCTGCAGAAATCATTTACTGTTTAGAAGGCAAAGGTAAGAAACCTTAATCCCATCACAAATGTCCAAATACAGAGCTGTTCCAAAATTGCGGAATAGGGTTTTTCAAGTAATTTCATGCACAGGGTAGCTTTAAATCTTCATAAATTAACCACAGTGATATGTGGAACACCAGATATGACATCTAGTGCATTTCTGTTTCAAAATCCTGGGGTGGGAGAAAAAAGGTAGCTACTGTGGTGCTCTTGCCTACCATGTAATATTTCAGGAATAAAAATAATTTAATTTCTGGAATAAATAATTTAAAATTTGGCTGTTCAAATAGAGTTTATTTTCAGGAAAATGCAACACTTATAATGCAAAGATTAGAATGGAAGGTGAGATTAGAACAGTCCGTTCCTCCATGACATTCTTGCATGCCAAAAGACTGCATTTTGGAGTGGAATTTCTAAAAAGGTGGCTGAAATCATCATAATCTCAAATTATTTACTTGTGGTATTTTTTCATTAACATAATGTTGTATCTCATGCTTCAGACTATAGGCTTACAAATGAATTAATATGAGCAGCTTATTGAAACATCTAGTCTGTGTCATATTTCTATCTTGGGATGATTCACGCACAGTAGTTACCCAACTGAAAAGCATGTCTTTCATTAACAGCTAAGAAAGGTTAAAAGCTCTGGAGTTAAGGTCTTTGTTTAAGGGATTAAACAAATACTTAAACTCTAACTGTAATTCATTACAGTCACTGTCTTTTTGCCACTGTAAGAAAAACACAAGTCAATTCTTTTGAATTCCGCTCCTTGATATGCAAAGGAATTTATCTTATTTTTATCACTGAAAAAGCAGAGCTGTGTAACATTGTAGGGATACACTGATTTTCACAGTGACCCAACAGCTTCAGTCACATGATCCTGGAAACAATCTAATGCATTTGAACCAGTGTATTTTTGTGTATATGAAAGGCCATAACTCTTCCTGACCCTGTGCAAGTGAAATTCAACTTCCCTTGTATTGGGTTAATAAAACTTTAAATGTTGTCAATGGCCCTAGAATCATTAATTTATTTTTACATCCACTGACTGCATTTGGTTAGATGACCTTGTCTGGCAATAAACTAACTCTACAGATTATTAATTGTTATTGGGAAATATTTGTATATGATTTCAAAGCTGCAAACTATGCCTCACAGGTATGAAAAAAAACCACAAGGAGAGAGATTCCAGCTCCATGGTTTCTTTTTCTTTTTTTTTCTCTCTTGTCATGCTGCAGTGAAATCTCTCTGATGTGCAAGGCTTTCCACTGGGATATTGGAGACTCTGAGGCTGGATAAGTAGCTGGCCGGCATGACTCACACCATCTCTGGGTGCAGACCACACCATGCATTACATACACTCAAAGCAGGCCTCGAAGGCAAAAGCAAATTAAAAATATTTATTTACAAAATCCAAGAGAGACCTTATAGTAAGAAAGAGATATAAAGACAAGGATGACAAAATGAAAGGAAAGCTATATTGTATCTTTTTATCCCAAGACAAAATCTAAAGTTTGTTGTCTTCCCTTCTGCGTAGCTGACAAGCTTTTGGACAGTTTTTTAACCCACATGGTTAGGGAAACAGTCCTTGGGGACAATCTTAACTTACATTTATAGGAGATATACTTGAGCTGCAAAAATATGTTAGATTTTATGTTTAATTTTTTTCCTTCAGTTTTACTTGGAGGTCCATGTAGATTCTTAAATCCCTTCTCTTTTCATTTCTTCCCATTAAGGATTATTGATCCTTAATTAATTTCATATAAATACATCAAATGGCATCCACATTTTGTACAGATTTTTTTTCTGTTCCTTATTGAGCCTAGACATAAGATTAGCCAATCTCACAGAGATGATGGCAAGTCTGGATGATTAACCTCTACCTCTGTTTTTTACAGCATGAGGAATAGACCCACTTTTTTTCTTCATGCATCCTCTGTTCTGGTGGTTGGGCTGAAAGAACAGTGCTGTTTCTTTTGGTTCAGTTCATGGGGGGAAAAAAAAAAAAAAAAGAGAGCTTGTGTCTAAAGTACCCCAGTTAACATGACCCACAAGTTCTTGGACAAAGTCACTGCACAGAGAATGAGTGCCCACCACTGCTGCTCCACTCAGGGTCCCCTCTAGTGCTCCTTCACCCTGGCCCTAGGCTGGAGTAATCCCCTACAGCAAAGGTGAGCTAGCACTGCAAATTATACCCTTGTTGACAGTGTGGAGCCCTGGAATGGAGGGAAAGGTGCTTGCAGGGATGGAAAGGAGTCTATGCTTTCATTGTACAGAGGCCTCCAAACCAGCTTAATGAGGAAAGGCTCCAGAGCTCTGTTCATCCCTCTCACTGCAGGAATCTAAAGCCATCTGGGATGCCCTATAGTATTCTCCCTGGCTTCTAGATGCTGCTTCAGGGTTTCCCACAGGTCCTGTGCCATGTCTGTCAGACCTCCAGGAATGTTTCACTTACTCCTGGGGTATTTCAAGTGTTCCTAATGCTTGTGCTTGGAGGAAGCGGATTAAGTGTTCAATATCTATGATCACACCACTCACTTAGAACAATGACATTTACTATCTGTATGCTCCTCTCACACATCTTGTACTGCAGTTAAAGACCTTCACCAAAATCAGAGCCTCTGTATGCCAGGGGTTCTGCACAAAGCTAATGAGAAATAGTCCCTAACCTAAAAGGATTGGTGGGGGAGGGAAAGCAACATGTCTTTCCCAAACTTACACACGGGATCTGCTGCAGAAAAAACACCACAAATTCACATCCTCAGAATACAGACAACAGCTACACAGTGCAGTCTCTCCTTTTGTAGGGTACTTTTGCAATATCTCCTTTATCTTGTCTGCAAGAAATCTAACACCTTGGTGACCCAACAGGGTCAGTGAAGGCAGAATGCCTGAGCCTGTAAAATATAAGCTGAATTAAGACAAAATCAGGCCTGAAATGCAATTATCCCTTTTCTGTTCCTTGAAATATCTCCACTCTCCCTCCCTTTTCCTACCTTCATTTCATGCCACTTGGAGTAGGATTTATTTTCAAGCAGAAGTAGTGAATTATGTCCACTGTGTTGCAGCCTCTCATACCCTACATATCACAGAAAGCTGTTTACCAGCAATGTATTGCCAAGAGTCTTTTTGCAAAAACTTCAGCTACTCCATGAGGGTTTCCTTACACCCACACAATGCAAAAAGCAGTTCAATGTTATGAGGCTTGTATCTTTTATTCTTGTTTCTGCTTTCTCTCTTCAGACTGGAGACTGTATTTTGGGGACCTAATGGGTGTAAAATGGGAGTAGATTTCTTGGCAATGACTCATAATTCCTGCCAAACTGGAATTTTGAACTGGAAGGACTACTGAAAAACAACCCACCCTAAATCTCAGATAACTTTGAAGTCCCTCACATTGCCTTGCTTAAGGCAGAATTCCCACTGATTCACTCCCAGTTTTACAAGGGAAAGAAGAAAATGTATGCGCAGGGCACTTACCTGTTGGGCAGTTGTGACATTCAGGTCTAATGCTGTGACTCTCAGGGTTACCCACTTGCTGGTAACCACTTTGCCCTGCATACTCTGGGTTTTGCAGCACAGATCAAGCTCAAGGAAGCACTGTAAAGCTCTGAGCTTGCCTCAGGCTTAGGGCAGAACCATTCCTGACACCTAAACACACAACACCTATCACCAGGTAGTGTTTATACAGCTGAACCATTAGTCTGTAGCCTGCTGTGTGTGGATGGCACAACCTTAGCCCAAAGGATGGAGTCTGAGCTTGCCCTTGTCAAGCCCTTTTCAGTGCTGAGGTTCCATGTGCTTCTGTTTCCATTTCCCTCTAAAACTATGGGCTCAGACACAACTTTTATCATCCATGCACTCATCACTGGGAGATGTTCATTCACAGGTCCAGCCACGCAGCACATACAGCCAGCCACCACTTCCACAGCGAGAAGAAAAGAAGCTGAAAAAGAGAATGGAACAGAGTTCCACTCTCATTGGGAAAATGTGGAGAAAATGTTTCAGAAAATTAAGGAGGCAGCTATACCAACTAACCAAGCACCTTGCCTCACTTCAGTTTAACTAGCAGCACTTATTCGATGAAATGTTCGATGAGATTCTTCCCCCATATGTCAGAATAAACACAGACAGATAATAACTTGTGGAGTTGCTATATAATGCCAAACCTTTTACCTACACTTAGTTTTGGTTTGCTACCATTTTTAAGAATGTAAGTGATGCAGAGACTAGGAGACAATGCCAATTAAACACTGGTTTGCATTGCCATTTTCAAACTCATAGTGGAAAGGCAACCTTGTGACAAAACACTCTGATATAGATTGCATTTCTGTGGAGTTTCCATCAAAAAGTTGTCTTTGTAGCCTCTCATTCTAGGAAATGGACTGATCAGTCAGATATTGCGGGAGTGTGCTGACAAAAGGATTCTTGTTTCTATTGAAAGTACTTCATGGACACAGCAATTAGTCTGACATCTTCACCAGCATATAACTGCCAAGACAGCACATTTCCAGAGGAGTCTGGGTGTCTGTGCACTGCAATGTTGTGAAATTCTGCGGTTTGTTGTAGTACTTCAATTGGAAGATAACCTACTTTATTCCTAAAGATTTAGTTATCTGAGCCCTTGATTCTAGCTGTTGGAAATAACTGTACTTAAAAAAAGAAAAAAAAAAGAAAAAGTTTATTTGTTTGCTGAATCCCCAGCAGGGAGTCGTAGACAGATGTAAATTAGAATACTTTTTTAAAAAGAAGAATCAAAATGCAAAAGAAAAAAGTTAGTAATTGCAAACCAACCTCAAAAAGCCAAATTGAAAAATCAACCAACTGCAAATCAATTCCATACAAATAGATAAAGTAAAGAGAGAAAGATATTGGTTGTCTGGTTGGTTTGCTTTGCTTTACCATCTCCTGTCACAGTGGATATGACATGCACACTAGCCCCAGATGAATTCTTAATGATCAAGACAGTCATTACATGACATGACAAATGAATAATTAACGAGAGAACACAGAGTAGAAAGCATCCCTTAAGCAAGTGATGGTCAAGGGTTCAACATGCTGCATTGCCAGGAGGGAGCAGCAGTGCAGTTACTGTCCCCAGTCTCCTGCTCCCCAGGGAATAGAAGAGACCATGACTCAACTTTGCTTGGTTAGTGTCTGCAAGGAAGGAGCTCTTGCACACCATTTAGAACAGTCTTTCTGCCTAACTGAAGACTGGCGTTTTGTGGCTTCATCCAGTGTCTGCATCGCCTCTTTAGAAAATGCCTTTGAGCAGTACAATGTCACACAGAGGAAAATGATGGGGCAAGGCCTGTGAGCTCATTAGCAGACACTCAGGTATGCCAGGATCAACAATCAAAGATACCTGGTGTATTAACCACAACCTGAAAGAAAAGAAGGCATTATGAGAGGAGCAGTTGGTTTGCTGGAGCCACCCAGATCCTTCACTGGCTGCAAGAGATAAAACAGCTCCCACTCGCTCTTCCAAACCATCTCCCACATCTCCTAAGCTGGCTATTGCCAGCTGGATTCCTGGGGCGTGGAGCTCTGTTTTCACTGATCCCTACCATCACCTGTGGGACACAAGCATCTTTATATTGTGAGGCTTTACGTGGCTCTAGAGTTAGCTCAGGAAAGGTTCCCAAGGCCCACCAGGCAATAAACACAGCTCTATTTTTTTAAACAAGCAAGAACTTGTAGAAAGCCAGCAGAGCCTGGGAATTTTCTTTTTCCCAGGCACCAGTGTGTCTTCCTTCTTGGATAACACTTTCCTCTTTCCCCCTTTTTAACAACAACAACAAAAAAATAGAGATATTTGGAGAACAGTGTTGAGGAATACTTCGGAGCTGTTTCTTCGTTGAGGAAGTTTCTGCTGGAACATTCTTTCTGCTTCCAACAGTGGTTATACAAGGCAAAGAAAATAGAGATGCTGTCATCCCTCAATTTTTCCTCCCTTGTGTGCATCAGACTTCCTAGAGCTGTGTCAGGAAAGCATTTGGGGTAATTTGTTTAATTTATATCTCATCTCCTGGTGCTTTAAGGATTCCTGAGGTTTAGATTTCCTGAGTTCTCAGTGAGCAAATTAATGTTTTGGTTTTTTTCTCTTTTCCATTAGGTCAATTAAAAAAACTCCAAAAAAACAAAACCAAAAAACTCGTTGTAGCAGTAATACATGGTTTTCAATAGGTGCCAAAGGCAGTCAGTCAAATCTCCTTTATCACCCTCAAAAAAAAAGGACAAGGGATGATGCTGTGCAAGAGCACAGGGATTGATCTGGGAAAATATGAGAGAGGGCATCCAGAGGTTTTGGGAAAGGGAAAGAGAAAGGGAAAGGGAAGAGGAGAGGAAGAGGAGGATTCTGCCCACATGGGGGCAACAGTGAAAGGGAATGGCACAACTTGAGGGTGGGAATGCAGACTGAAACCTTCGGGGAGCGGGGCTGCTTCTGTGGCTCAAAGTCCTAAATGAAGGGACTCACATGTTTCACTTAAACTGGAGAGAACAGCAGTTTTGTTGCCAGTTAACTCGAAACAGTCATACTGTCAAAGGAATATTTGTGCTCACGGAAAAACCCCAGTGATGGCTGCAGCTGCGTTCTTAAACAGGGCTCTGTTTCACCGGCGTGAAAGCTGGACTCTGCATGGAGGGGTGGCACAGGCAGGGAGGATTCGATTCAAAGTCAGAGGTGCTTTCACTCACTACCTCTCTGATTTGCGCCTGGTTTAACCTGCACGCAGCGCTGTGGCCCCGGGTTGCTGTCTCTTCGCCTCCCCCCATATGTTAGTCCGGCACCCCAGAGAGTTAACGCTCAGCAAAGAGTTGCTTTGCTTTCTTTAATTTGCACCCCGCTGACTCGAACGAGGTCACGGAGCGCTTGTCTCCCCGGCCCCCGAAGCTCTCTGGGGTGCAGGCACACGTGGTGCATTGGGAATCACACATCCCTGCCGTGATGCAGGAAGGGCAGCACAGCCAGCCCAGGCAGCAGGAGGGTCAAATCCAAACGCAGGGGAGGGAAAGGTCATCACTGTTTAAGTGGAGACGTGTCTGATGTGGGTACCGCTGGTGTCAGCTCAGAAACAGATATGTCAAGAGAGTAGAGCAGGGCATGTGCAGCTACTCCTTTGTCTTCGCACCCCATGAGACCAGACCATGCTAACAGGAGACAGCTCCTCAGAAACCTTCATGCTCTCTCTCAAATCCAACCTGAGCTATGGCTGGTTTTATATGCTAAAGCAGCAGCCTAACTTTTAAAGTGTGAACTTTCTCCTGGCATTTAAACACCCTGAAGGTGGTCAAGAGACATTACCAAACCCCAGGTGAGTGTGCTCAGCTTTCAACTCTTTTCTGGCTGCACTCACCATTGCCATGCAGAGACAGGAAAGATGTGGCTGGAGCAGGACTGACCAGGTAGATTCAAGACCCAGATGCTGAGAGCTTTCCTGGGAGCCATGTGAACATTTGCCCCCATTACAGGGTTTCATAGCTCACATCTTGCACAGATTGTATTTTTCCAAAAAGAAAGACTCCAGACACAAGCACCTACAAGATGTATTGTGTGGCTCAGGACACTTCAGGAGATGTGAAGTGTAGCTTTTCTATTCTATCCTCAATTCTGCTGCTACTTTTCCTTGGTACCATCTTTCAAAGGCCCGCTTGTTCTGGCTCAGATTTCCTGGAAAAGGATTGAAGGAACAGACCAGGAAGGTGATGAGAAAAAAAACAGATGAGACCCCATCAGACTTTGCATAGTCCTTCCAAGTCAGTGAGGTGAGACAGCAGCTGGGTTGGACTTTTTATACTCCTGGGAAAGTTCAAGGAACACCCCTTTCTCATCTTGTTCTGTCTCCAAGACTCTTGAGAAACCTGCTGCTGCGGCAGCCATGTCTCCTGGCCAGACTTGATGGAGTTAAAAGGATCCAGCAGTGCAGAAGAGGAGTCCCACAGTTTCCAACAGGAGAAAGTCTGAGTTGCTGCCAGTCAGATCAAGAGGGAGCAGCAGGCAATCATTTTACTGCCTTTCATCTGGAGCTGTTTCAGTATTTGTATTTATTTTTTTTGCTTTCTTTATGTCTTTCTCCTTATTAAAAAAAATAAGAGGAGAAATAAAAGAAAATGGGATAAAAGGGAAGAGCTCTTGTCTTCTATTAAATTTGAAGGTAAGGGAATGAGGATGCAAATTAGCAATAACATCAAAACAGAAATGATGATAATGTAGTTAAGTCTTTTAAATTGCTCCTTCAGCTCTGGGGTTAAGACAGGAGTGTTGCAGTTCAGGAGTCTGAAAAAGAACTAAGATTTGTATTTACCTTTCAACTAAGCAGCAGCAGAAATAAATACTCAGGAGACACTTAACTGCACCCATGGAAACTCATGCTAAGGGCTTGTGCTCAGGAAGAAACAGGAGGGGCTGAGGGATGCCCCATAGGCTCCTTTCTGTGGATGTTCCCTCTTCTTCCACAGGTAGAGGCAGAGGAAGGAACACGATTTTTTACTGTTCCAACTTCTAACAGTAATGGGAAAAACTTGTAACTCTAGCCAGGGTATTTCAGTCTTGTCATGAGCTTCAATTAAGATTCTGGTCCCTCCATCCCCCTGCAGCTCACCCAGTGCAGAATGCATTGATCCAGGCTTCAGGTGCTGACAAATGATCATTGCCAACCCCAGATGCTGGCTGCTGCAGCAGCCAGGGCTGCCTCCTTATTGAACTCTCTTTCTAGGTGCTCAGAGATGGCTGAGTTGGCTACTGAACCATTATGAAAGCAACAGATCAAGAAAAATTATTGTGCTGGGTTATTTTTGCCTCCTTTGAGACCTATTTTCTCTCTTTGTTTCTATCTGTCATTTGCTTCAGCTACTACTGAGTTGCCAGTACATTGCCTTTTTCCTGTCAGAGATAATCTGCATTCTTACGGAACTGCCTGTTTCTTTCCATCTCTCATTTATCACTTCTACAGCTGCATGGATAGCAAAAGAAATTTTTTCATGTCCAATATCTAGAGTAGCAGTTTGGCTACTATTATGGATAGTATCCATAAGCTATTTGGCTTATGGATACCTATCAAGCCAAGCAGACATAAAAACAACTTCAGAAATTAAATTAATATCGTTTCCTCCACATCTTTCTTTCAGTGCCTGTAAAACATCCTACAGACAACAGACATTCTGCAGAAAAAACCCCCAAACCTCTCTAGAAAGACCCAAATCCTCTTTGGGTAACCATGTTTCACATCTTTTCCTTTTTCTTTCATTTTCCTCCCTTTTATCTTTTTCCTCCTTTCTTCATCTGGTTCTGGTTCTTTTTCTCTCTAAAATACCTACTCTTTCCCATACCTACTGATATTTATCTTTTCCTTTTAGCTCCATTGTCAGAATGGTGGAAAAACCCTTCAAAAGTTCTAGTTATTTGCTGGTTAGTGTCTTCTCCCATTGCGAAGTCAGGAGTTCTCCTGACAGTCTGAATACATTTTTCCACGCAGCAAGGAGATGCTAATATCATGTGCCAAGACTGGTGTCTAAAGCCATTTGGATCACTCCAGTATGGCTGCTCTTGGAAAGGCATTAGCTCACACCACTCAGTCCCCTGTGCAGATATGGGCCAAGCAAAAGGGTTTCTCTTTAGGAGAGATTTTCAATAGATATTGTTTGTTCCTGCCATAATGCCAACCATCTGTGGGATTTAATTAAGCTCAAAAAAAGAGACAATCTGGTTCCTGCTGAAGTTTTCTCTGGAATACTAACATGCATTAAAATTGCACAGCATTCAGTCTACCTGTCTGAGTAAATGTGGATCTGGATTGAGGTCCCTAGGACTTTCAACTAGCAACCTCACAATTGGAAAAGCTAATCTAGATGCAACATTGCCAGTCCAAAACATTCAGATAAATCAGGTCAGTTCCCCAAAACCATGAGATTATCCTCCTCAAAAAAAAAAAAAAAAAAAAAAAAAAAATCTCAGTTTTGAAAACAATAATTTCCTGGTTTGTTTCTTTGAATCACAAGCATGAAGCAGAGACAAAGCCCTGCTAGACAAGACCCAGTGTGAATGCAAGATATTTAGCAATCTACAAGTGAATTGCCTCCCATAGAGGAAAGATTGCAAAGAGGAATTGGTACTCATGTGTCTAACACTGTACTTGGCTGGCCCCCCATCTCTCAGCTAACAGTTGTGTGCAGGCTAAGTTTGCAGAGACAGATCTAAATGTGTATTCAGAATTGTATCACGTCAAACCCAAGCCTCATTATTACAACCAGGTGATTTCTAAACTGGAGCTAGACTGCACCCATACCTGTGGGCATGGACAGCTCAGCTTCTCCACATCTGCATACATGAAGGTGCCCAGAGATGCCTACACCCTTTGAGCCATCCCACATCCCTTCCTTTCCTGACAGTCATGTTCCCATGTGCTTTACTCTTTCCTTCTCTCTCCATAGTATATTTTTTCTTCATCTCTTGCTTTTTCTCATCGGGTGGAACTTGGAGCCAGAAGCGATATTTGTTTCAGGGGAGCTCTCCACAGATAGAGAGATCAATGGCAAAGGGAATTTCAGAAGGCTGCAGCACTTGGCCTATGACTTGTCAAAGTTTTATCTGTGTGTGTTTAATTTTAGGCACTGTGAAGGTGCACTTCAGGCAGCACTGAAGTCAGCTGAACTGCTCACAGAGCACAAAGTGCGCTGCATGCTGAATGCATTGTGTGAGTGGAGCCTGAGGCTAGAGACACTCTGGGGCAGGACTTTTCTCCTTGCAGTTATTTCTATCAGAATGATATCCCATTCAGATGCTATGTGTTCCTTTTCCCCAATGTGCATTATGAAGGAAATCAGCACCAGATGCATTTTGCAGCAGAGGCAGCAGAGGGGCAGAGCATGCAGCACTAAAGAGTCCTCTCATGTTTGCCATTTAAGCCCTGTCCCTGCAAAGTGCCTTGAAATTTGAAGGTACAAGCTGCTCTAAAAAGCTGTCTTACTTCTAGTCTTGGTAGTTGATGTGACAGACATGCTACAGCAAAATATTGTCTTCCAGGACATGAAATGCTGTTTTATTCCATGAGTGACCTAGCTTGAGAAGCAGGCAAGTTTGGGGTGCTGGACATTTGATTCTGTAAATATTACAAATCATGTCACTGCAAAATGGCTTCTCTTACTGCCAAAGCTTGGGAACGCTTGTGCTAATTAAAAAAACACAAAAACCAAAACCAAACTATTACACTGGATTTCACATTCTCTCCAGGAGACAAATGTTCCCTCTCAGTTTTGGCTTAGCTGGGTTTTTTGGTTTTGTTGTTTTTTTTGTAGATGTGCCTTTTTAAAAACTGAACTGCCTTGTAACTGCATCAAGCAAAAGGCAGCTGAATTTTCTTCAATGTTTTGGAACTGCTATACAAATTGATAACCTCTCCTCCATATTCCCCCTTCCCTGAAATGAATTAAATTAAAAAAAAACAAAATGCAGGAGGCAGAGGTCCTCCCTAGAGATATAGGAGTAGAGCCTGCCTTTTGCTTTGCAAGTCTGAGCAGATAGTGTTATCTGAAAACACAAATCAGAGTTATTATGCGCTTTATAAAAAGGTACATCTAGTCTATGAATAAATTTAGTATAAAATTCACTGTTCTCCTGAAACTTCAGAAATTAGTCCAAAATCTCTTTCTGACTCCAAACACATAGTCATTATAGGTTTTTTAAGTGCTGACCACATTTCCTTGGTGTAGCATCTGGTGAAATTACCCAAATCAGCACCTACTTGGAGTCATGATATTCTCACCATACTGAAAATCGTTTTAAGGAATTTGGGTTGAGAGTAAGACTCCAGGTACGATTTCATTCTCCATCAACCAAAATGTTTCATGCATTGTTGTGAACTTGGTATTGCCAAATTCAAGCAACCTTGAAATGGGAAGCTCCAAAACCTTTGATTGTATTAGAAACACCCTAAGATTTTTAAAGAGAAAACTAATGTAATATTTTTGTTCCTTTATTTTGCTGTCAAAGAATAACCCAAGTTTACTCAAGTTTTGTGGTAGTGGTGGGAAATTGAATCTTGCCATCTGAGCTGAGATAGACTAAATTATTTGTGTCCTAGAAAATGACACTAATGAGAAAAATTCTATAATCCCTGCGTTTCCTGCATCAGAGGTCTTACAGAAAGTCTATTGGTTTCCTATGGACAAATCTCTCATTGCTGTCAGCAGGCTGCCATAGGATATAACTTTTGTGTGCCATTCATTTGCCTTCTATAATTGTCTCATTTTAGCAGAGTCAACGACAGTACTAGCAAAAATGCTCAGGTAGGGCCAAGGCATGTGAAAATAGGACCTGCCTGTAACCTCTGCATTATAGATCTATCCTGCAGATTGTCCAAAAATTATGACAACAATCATAACAAGTACAGTACATTGAGAAGAACTGGCAAAGAGAGATTAAGTTTAAAGAAGCAACCTGAAGACAGGTTTAGGAATTTATGTTGAAGCACAGACTGTGCACAGACAGTCTGATCTGTCTATGCATGACTGGCCATAAAGGAGATGGCTCAGAGGGTTTACTGGCCCTGGGAACGGGAGCAAGAAGACAGATCCTGCTTTCGTCCTTTCCTCCTTTTCCCTTTCTCCCCTACTCCAGCTTCCAGCTCTGAGGCTATCCTAATGATGGCAGAAAACACATTGAGAAGAAAAGGAAGTAACTACCCTTTTGTCAGTTCACTGAGCTGAATCAGGTTGCTTGTAGGAGAGTTGGAGAGGGCACAGGGGTGGGGCAGGGATGAGCAGGACAATCACTTCAGCAGAAGTCATACAGTCAGCACAGGCATTTTTACCCACCACATCTTCTTTACAAACTCCTGGCTGCACTGATAGCAAAGCACCATCTGTGCATATTTCCAATGCCATCAGTAACTTGTTGGTTACCTATTACCCACCAATAGACAGATTTCTCCTCTCACCCCCATGACTCTGCTTTCTGGAATATATTTTCCTCAAGTGCCACACTCAGTGAGCAACAGGCCTATTATTGTAGCTAATTGGGAATTCCCTTCTTAGTTTGCTTTCTCATTCCTGCAGAAGAACTGCTTATTCATCAAAAATAAAATTCTTCTTTGAGACAGTTTAATTGCAAATGAATTTGCAGCAAAAGCTGACTGGAATCTTCACCTGGCCTCCTACCAGTCTGTCTTTCCAGCTGGAGGACAAGAAACCACAATTTTTGGACTCCTCTCTACTTGACAGTTCACTCTCCTGTCAGGCTGATGAGGGATGGGAAGCCCTCATCAGCCTGACAGGAGAGTCAGACCCTGTGGGATCCTGAGTTTACAAGCTTCAACATCCCCAGCTCCCCACCTCCTGCCTGTCACAAGGCATTTAGGCTTTCATTGCTCCTGGGCTGTGGGAATGCCGGATTGCAGCTCAGAAGTGGAGCAGACAAGGGACTGGCAACCCAGAAGCTCCTTATTCAGCAGATGCTGTGAATAATTTCTTGTTTCTCCTCCCCAGAAGAAGTTAGATTTCAGTAGAAGTGAGATTGTTCTCAACTGATAAATTTGAAAACTTTTGATTTTATAAGTTTAAAATTAAAACAGCAGCCAAACCCTGGCATAAAATTTCTGTCTAGAATTCCATCTACTAGTGTCCTTTGTAAACAAACAATACAAACTCCCAGAACCTCTCTTGGGTAGAAGTCTCCAACATGTCAGTCACAGTTTTTAGAAGCATTACAGCTCCATGATAATAATAAAAATAGTCGTACTCATCTGTTTAAAGAAGACACAGAATTCCTTTCAGAAACCAGTTATTTAACCAGTAAATGACTCATGGGTCCTGCAATGATATTATTTTGCATTCATTTTTGTCACAGCACAATACTATTTATTGCAATTGCACAACTTATTGAGAAGCCACACGCTTTACAATTACTTATGGAGTTATTTTATTTTATCTTAATTTCTTTTTCTTTGCTGTCCCTGTGCTGTTAAATATAGTGTTATTACAGCTTAAGCAAGGCTCCTTTCCACTAAGGCAGTTAACAATAGCAGAAAGCTCAGATGTGTCTAGAGAGTATTTTACCCTTATTACTAAAAAGCCACCCTTATATGAAAATCAAGAAGGTCAGAGCTAAACACATGAACATGAACGCTCCCCAGAGCACCACTTGCTTGAAAGATGTCATGGTGTCATCTGTATTATGCAGAAACATGTTTCTTTCATAATGGAAGCTCCATTTTTGATTCTTTAATGGATCCAGAGGAAATATCTGCATCTGTAATAGTGTAATCAAATCAATATACAAGTGCAACTGCACCAAGCAAAACAGCTGGAACAAGAAAGGCTTTGTTATTTCTATTTTATCCCATGCCATTAGCCCCTTTAGACACCTGTATCCATGGACAACTTGAGAATTCCAGCCTCACCAATATCACTGCTTGCATGAGGCTGATTGCTCAAGACAATTTCAGAGATGGCTGCCATGAATACCAATCATGTAGTGACAAACCAAGTTATGTTCCTGACAGCAAATATTTCAATATAACAAAAACTGAGACATAATGAAACATTTGAGAAGACTGAGTTTGGACATTGGGCTGACAGTAGAACTTTATAATGGAAGTAAATTGCAAATCAGATTCAACACATCAGAAATGTTAGTACAGTAGGAACAGAGAAGCCTCAAAGAGTCCTTCATCTGGGTCTGAGAACAGTTTTACTTGGCTGTCACTTTCTCTTGTAAAGAACATGTTCTCTCCCTTCAGACTTTGCACTGTGGGTCTGAGTAGCGTGTTTTTCATTCTGCTGCCTTAATTTTTCGTGTTCTCATATCTGTCTAAGCTTTGGTTTTCACTTCCACATACTCTCAGTGTTTGAAAAGTAGGCCACATACTATCATGTAAAGACTTTCTGCCCTCTGCTAAGGCAGATTTTTCTGTGTTCCTTTGTCTGATATGTGTTAGGCATCCAGGGTCCATCGCATTTAAGATAACACCCAATGACAGTTGATTCAATTGACTCTGGAAATTCTCTGGAAGGGGTAGAGGCCAATCTGAGGGGCTCTGACAGCAGCCTCTGTAGCTAAGAACTCAACATATGAGGTGGCTGCGATCCAGTGCAATGTGATGGAAGTGTGAAGGACTGAGCCCACGGTTCATTGGCCATGAGGACCAGACAGATCCTGCTACCCAGGAAGATATTAATGAAAATAAATCACAAATGTCAGTATAGGTCAGTTTAGTACAAGAGGCATCTAAAAATACACCTACAGTATCTGCTGAACTGGTGAATCTTGGGGGTGTGTATTCAACTCCTGTGACACCTGCTACTATAACTTGCTACAAATACAACAAAAATATCCCTTTTATTAACTAATGCCTGTCTCACCGGAGCCAGCGTGTTTGAAAATACAATCAACACCTGACCTGGGTGGTAGTGTAGTCAGTCATAAATGTTAACATTTGAAGAAATATCGGCAAACTGGTAGCATCCAAGTCTGTCCTGTGTGATCACCAAATGGCTGCATGTGGATTTGAAAAATAACAAAGGTAATTGACACTTGTGGTATCTCTGAGCTCTGAGTATGTTTCTAGAAAGTGAGAGATGCACCTCATTGAATCTTGGCAAATTCAAAAGGGCCTGTAACCATTAAATAAGGATGAGGAATGAGGACCACGGCCGACAAGGAAATGAGGCTGGATCATATTCTGCATCAAGATTTATGCTTGGAGCTGTCTCAAAATACCTGTTTTGCAGGAAAATGAGGTTTAACAGAAAAATACTTGTTTGTTCAAACAGAAGTTGTCATTGTAAGAACATCAGCATCTCTATGAAATTTTTCTCAGGAAAGTTTCCTAAGCCCAGGGTAGGACTTTAGGTCACAGCCAGAAATAGAGCCAAAAACCAGTAGTTTTGTCCTGATGCAGATGAGGAAACAAAATGTCCATCTTTGATATTTAACGATCATTTACAGGCAAGGCTCCAAATCACTTTTCCTCATGAATTTTTAATATCCACACAAAGTAGAACACAGGAAAAAACAGGAACTGATTTCCTACTGTCATTAGCTGGGTATTTTCCTGGGTTAGTTCAGTTTCACATCCATATTGTGAACTGGTGAATGTAGAGGACTTGATTGTTGATGTCCTGAGGGAAATTAGAGTTCTCAGAATATTTTCAGAGGCAGACAAAAAAAGTTGTGGATTGCTTTAAGCACCACTGCTGTCTCCTGGTTAAGACTGGAACTGCACAAATAACATGTACAAGCACAGTATTGTTAACTGTAAATTAACTTTCTCCTGAGCACTTTGATCTGTGCACATCCCAAAGGTCAGCTATGAAAGCCCTGCAAAGCATGGCATTAAAGATAGTTTTTAATTCTGTAGTAGAAAACTTGCTTCATAATCCCTGTAAATAGTAGCTAATGACTCTGTGAAATAGCTGTAATAGTATTATTTTAGGAGACGGCATGATACTTTTTTGTTGTCTCCTATCACATAAGCTGTACTGCTGTGAGAGGGACTCATGTTACCACTCACATCCAAACACTGGAGCAAATACAGTTTAAGAACAGTGGTCAGGTCCTTAAGCTAAATCTGCTTAGCTTGACCTAAATTCTCCATCATGATTCAGTTGCTCAGATACAGACTAAAACCAGAAGGTTTTTCCACTGCTTTGGCTTGTTAAGCAAAGAATGAGAGAGGATAACTTTGTCTCCAGACAGGAAAAATCAGGACCCTGTGGTGACCGAGTATTGGAGATACATCATGGCACCTTTAGGGTATCCATTTCAGCTCCTCATTGTGGTGCTGGTACACCAACACCATCACTTCTCGCTGTAAAGACTTGCTCACAGGAATAATTATTTGTATTTTCACCTCATCAGCATCTGGAGTTCATCATCCTTGCCATTTCATCCTCATTAGTATTATCTTTTGTTAACCTTGGAGACATAAATTTGATAAGGCTTCAGGATTATATTATCTCACAAATATGATGAAAACTTGGACAAAGCTTATCATCTATTACAAAATATTAAGTCTTCCTCATGTTGCTTGCTATGCTCTGTGCATAAAATTTACCCACAGCCTGGTCCTCAGACTGGGAGAGAAGATGCTCTCTGCTGACACCAGAATCAGCCTCTTTTGTCTCACGGCTGTGGTGGCTGACGAGAATCCTCCATTCAAATGGGAATATTTCTCTCCCCTTTGATATCTCTGGGTGTGTCTTCATAAACTATAGAAATAAAATGTGTCTTGATCTCTGGAAAAGGTTTAAAGGAGAGATTCATGAAGTGTTGCTGGTGGCTTACCATGATTTGTCACACAAAGGAAAGTTGACTTCATGGCAAGTACTGCAGCACGGGTCGTAGCTGAGCAGGGGTATATGAGTGATGCACAGCTCTTCTTGCAAGCATCCCTCTGCTCTCAAGGTGCAGGAGGGACTGGAACACTGCCAGAGCTTCTTCATTTTCTCTCCTAAAGACTAAGGATGCTGGGGGAGAATGTGGCTCTCTGCTCTTTGCTTCCTCTGGCAGAGGAGCTGTCATGGGTCTCTTGGTCTCTCCACTTCTGTTCATGGATCTCTTGGCCTTTCAGCACTCAGTCTCATTCCCCTGAAGCTTAAACCTTCACTCCTACAGCAGAGCAAGTATTTCCAATGGAGAGTATGCTTAAAGTATCTCATTAGGATAATGAATGAGGTAAACAATGGGAGATAAATTATTCAAAGAGGTTTATTGTGTCAGTCTGAAGAAACCAAGGCAAACCTCATGCCTTGCCTCTTCGACTAATAAATCTTCAGGTCTTTTGTGTTATTATCTTTAAATGCATGGTACTAAATAATTTTTACTTTTCTTGAAGAGGCTGTCTTTGAAGACCTGCACCTCTGTATATATACCAGGAAATGGATGACTTATAATTCATAAGAACTTTATATCCCATAAGTACTAATTCTGTGTGAAATAATGAGGTCTTGGCTGGGTATTTACATAAAGCTCAGTTCTGTCTTTTGGCACCTCCACATAGTGGTTTACATTAACAGTAATGTAAGCTCTTCGCATCCATTCAAGACCTTAATTTAGCCCTAGGTAGTATCACATAATTTCATGGTAAATTATTTCTGTCTTTTAAGGCACAGAGCAAATTGCAGGTAAATTATTTATAATTATACTTAGATCCTATCTTCAAAGGACTTTACTAACAGTAATTAATTCCTGCACTGCTTTGAGGTAGGTAGTTGCATTATTACTTACATTCTTTACAGAAGGGGGAATTAAGACAAAGGCAGGATGAGGTCTGCCTGCAGATGCTATGGGATGCTGACTACCTGGCAGGGGTGGGCGAGCATCCAGGACCAGATAAAATGCTCTGCCTCCAGCTGTTTCCCATTTTACCCTGCTGGAAGTCAGTGGTTCTGAGGGACAGGACGCAAAGTGAGACCCTGTACCAGCCCTCTCTTTTTCAAGTCTGGCACCTTTAGTTACACCTCTCATTTGGGGAAAGAAATTAGGGGTTTGCACTAAGTTCACTGTACCTTACTCTGAGGCTGGTTATCTCAACCAGTAGAAACAATACACCTGGGCTAGCATAATTTTAAACCATTAAAGCCAAATTTACTGTAGGTTACTTACTAGCAAGCTCAATTTCAAATATGGAAGTAGAATTCCAGAAAAAAAAAATTTAAAAATCAGATTTTCAAAAAAATTTCTTTTTTTAATCTTCCAATCTTTCTTACCTGGCTTTCCAAAATAATTGTGAATTTTATGTTGTTTTAAAAAAATAATTTTACATTAAGACCATATAACCTTTGTTCCTACTGCTGATGGTACATCAAAATATGAACCAAGTGGTCATTGAAATATCCTGGTATTTGTCTGCTTTCAATTATTGAGAGCAAGCACATTGAGCTAATTAGAGTATCTTAGCCCTTTTTGTGAATTGGATTAAATCCTGGCTTCATTAAAATCCAAGAGGTTGCTTTATTGTGCAAAAATTAAAATGAGAACATTTCAACAATGATCTCATGAAAGAAGGCATACACAAAACAGAAATACGAAAAATGAATAGAAAAGTAGTACCAATATAATTTTCCTGTTTCAAACTGAAATTTTGAAATGGGACCCTAAATCCATTTCTGTTTTAAAAATATTTTCTCCTGTGGGAATTCCACAGAAATTAATATGGTTTTGCAAAAACTAAAAAGTGAGCTTAATACAAAGACTTCTTTTCTAATGAAAACTGTCTGTAAAATGTTATCTAATCAGCCTGATTCCAGATAGCTTCCAGGATTCTGCTTACACCTCTACAGAAAGCATTGTTCTCCTTTGAAATTACATGGACCTGTATCATCTCCTTCCATAATGAAACCTCTGTTAAATAGCCCCAGGAAAGGAAATCTATATAGCAGTGCCCTCACAGAATTATAATATGCTCACAACTCAGACCTAATCTACAGTTGGGGCTGGATTTACCCTCCCAAAATGCATCTGTCAGTGGGTGCAGAAGAAGAACTGCTGGGTTCTGCAGTCAGGAGTGCTGCTTACACCCATTGCCCTCTGTGGTCCAGTCTGCTTATATCCAAACCATGGGCTGGAGATGCCTAGCTCTGCCCTTTGACAATGAAAGAAGCTTGGGATAACTTTGGTCATCCAGGTAGATGCCTGTATAAAGTTGGGGCAGCTTTGCTATAGCAGCTGTGCAGCTGAAGCCATTCAATTGTGGCCATGGGGAGAATGTGTAAAGTCTTCTCTGAACTAGGAGTGGATATGGTCCACTTGTGTTAAGGACTCAGGAAAGTATTCCAGAGGATCTAATTCCTCATGGATATCTGCTGAGTAGTTACCATGGAATCAGAGAATAGTTTGCATTGGAAGGGACCATCAAGCTCCAACTGCTGTACCACTAGACCAGGTTGCTCACAGCCCTGTCCAGCCTGGCTTTGAACACTTCCAGGGATGGGGCACCCAAGCTTTTCTGGAAAACCTGTTCCAGTGCCTCAGCATCCTCACAGCAAAGAGTTTCTTCCTAATAACTGATTTAAACCTACTCTTTTTCAGTTTGGAAAAATAACCCTTGGTCCTATCACACACGCCCCTTAAAAAGTCTCTCAGCTCAGAAAACAACCAAAATAAAAGAAGCTCCCACCGGAACACCAGTAATTAAGGATCTAGGAACCTGGTGCTTTATTCAGATGTTGGTGCTTTACAGAGTGATCTGCTAGTTGTCCCAGCTCAAACTAGGGAAATCACTCAGCACATACCTAAACCCATCATTCTTCAGGTCAGGCTTCAGTCCATGCCCAAAATGTGAAGAGTTATCTGTTTGGAAAAGGTCACAACAAGCAAAGCCAGCCTGGTAACAGCAAGGGAGACATCCATCTCCTCCAGTGTTCTTGGTCCAGACAGCATTCCAGGACCAGAGAATATTCATTTTCAATGGAGGAAATCCAGGGATATATGATCAGGACAAGCCGCCCCCTGTCCTATCCACCTGCACCCTAAAAATGACCTAGTAGCAAAACAGACAAAACTGTGCCTGATTCTTCAGCAGTTATTTCAATTCCTGTTGCACTGGAGTCCAACCTGTAAGCAATGAAGAGAAGACAGCCTTGCTGTTACTAAATGCTTTTTAAAAAAGTTTTGTATTACTTTGTCAGTTTTTATGCACCAGGAGACCTTCATGTAGCTTTTATTTCCTCATTTTAACAGGAAAGCATGTGAATGTGTGCCTGCATACACAGTCAGTGCCTATAACTACCACTGGGAAAGAGCCAGGAAATAACAAAAAAAAGCCCACAAAGTTTTCGTTTTCTCACACTCTCAAGCACACTTTAAACAGTATTTTTTATAGGACAGGATTTAGGACTGTTTAAAGCCATCATCTACAGACTGTTAAACAAAGGTAGTGAAATTTCAGTTTCCCCTTGTGCCCTGGCTGGGCCTCTGTTGCAGCAGAGGGAGAGAAGCTGCCTATACAAGGCACTTTATTTCCATGTCTAGATAGATGATTCAGACAACAAATGAACATACGTTTGGTGCCACCACCTTTTACCAGCTCTGAAGTTTAGTTTCATTACATGCTTTTTGTTGGCATCTCCAGCAAATCACACCATTGTCACCCCCTCCCATTTCCAACAGTTTTTAAGAATGGCAATATGTGTTTGGTTGGTTATTGCACAAATGAGGTGATTAAATTCTGCTTCTAATATTAAAACTTGAGTGTTAACTCTGGGTTCCTCATAATAACACCAGCTGAAATGAATATCAAGTTTGGTAATGTGCAGTCTTGAAATTTTTTTGTTTGCCCAATAGCTTTAAGACTAGGTACAAAATCCATACCAAATTGCATTTACTTCTCTGCAAGTGCCAAGCCTTTGAGGAATGGGACAGAACTCAGACAGACATCCCAAAAGTCCGACTAAGTCAGACGTACATACTTTGCTGTTTTTACAGGGAGGAATAAAGAAATAAAAACATCCATCTATATTGAAGCTGAGGCTGTGTAAAAAGCTTTATGAATGTGGAGCTATTCCTCAGAGTCAAATTTAGTAGTACCTGAGGTTATTTAAAACCTGATTGATACTTTGAGTCTCAAACAAGCCAGCAAAAGATGAATTGCTGAAGATGTGGATCCATATCATCGCCATTTGATGCCCAGAATGTGGGCTGTTCTTGTATTAGAGGCACATGGTACAAGGAAAGGAAAACATAATCCCAAGACATTCTTCTGCCTTCTGTTTATGTTTCCAGGGCTAATGTGCTTATGGGAGCAAGTCTGCCTGGAAAAGGCCCTGTTCTTGACTGGCCCCTTCTGTGTAGCAGCTGCCAAAAAGAGCCATGCAGTGAGCGCAAGATGGGATCAGAACCCTGATTTGTCTCCTATTCCCGGCCTCAGTCCAGGCTTGAGTGTCCTATCTCTTGCACAGGCAGCCTAAACCTCTCAGATCAGCCCTGCTTCAGCAAATGGGGTCTGAACACGGGGTGGAGAGGGAAGAGAGAGCACAAGGTACAGCTCCTGCCACATTCAGGCAGGATGATCTGAACCCCTTCCTGACAGCTGAAATCAGTTTGGGCAAAATAGCAGACTGTGTGAAGCCAAAGCCCAGGGCTCAAGTCTAGGATAAAAATACAATGTAAATATAACCATTCAGAGCTGTGTAGCATCTGGTGTGCTTGGGAAATGCCAAGGGCACTGCACAAAATCTCTGAGTGCAAGTATTGGAAAAAATTCAGGGGCATTAGCTGTGCTCATGTTAAAAAGGCAAGGAAAATTAGGTCAAGTAGAACTCTTATTGGAATGGGTGTCAGAGCCTGTATGCGCACTTCTAAGCTACACTGTGCTGTGCTCCATGGTGGTTTTGATATTTTGGTGCCTTGTCAAAGATGCAGCCACATGCTTGCAATACACCAATTGTCAAAGAGCAGCACAGAGAAGACTGAGACCCCCTGAAGGACCATAGGAATAGCCCTTTTTGAGTGATTCTATAATCTACAGGATTATTCTTAAAATTTACTACAAGGGATTAGGACAAAGAGGAGCCACTCTATTGGCTTAGCTACATTAAAATAAATATTTGAATATAAGTGACCAGGTATCTCTAGTCCTTTCCACAAAAGCTTGAATACAATATTTTTACCAGGAATACCGAATATAAGCTAAAAAATAGGTAGATTATTTCCAGTAGTCTCTCTGTAAGGCAGGTAAATGAGACAAAGATTGATTACATGACTTGGCCAGGTGAACCTGCAGGCCAGTCACAGAGCTGAAAGCAATGCTGTCATCTCCTGAGCCTCATCTGGATCCATCAAACCACAGCATCAAAATGCCTAAGACAAAGTTCTCATCTTGTTTAAGACAGAATGGCAGACTACACTCAAATGGCCAAACATTCCACCTTGACAAAGAAACAAGAAAGGAAGTTGCTTCAAAGCCTAGAAGAATAGAACTATCCTATTATAAAAGAGTTCACTTTCCCAGAAGGCATGTATTTCCCAGTCACTGTTTCTCTCCATACCTTCACATACCCAATCAAGACTAGAGCTTCCCTCCATCTTTCTTCCCTTGCACTTGCATTTGTATAAATATTCCTCTCATCTGTCTTACGAAAAAACTTATTTTTAGCTCAAGCAAGACCCTATGTCTGGGTCCTTTTACTACCACAAACCCATTCTGATCAGAGAGACATTAATAAAACCTTCCTTTGCTTTATTTGGTTTTCTCTTCTTGCTGACAGGGTGCATTGAGCTACATGATAAACATTTACAGCCAACAGTAGAAAAGAAATGAGGACTGTAATAAAGTCTTGCTTTTCGTCTTTCACTCATAAGACTGTAGCAAATATAACTCAAGTTGCAGGTGCTTCGTGGATTGGGTCCCTAGCTCACCTTTCTGTGGTCTGTAATGAAGATCATCTCCATACTGTCCCTCCAGTGGTGGAGAATCTCTCACCTTCATTTCCAAAGTCACACAGGTTATAAACACCAGATAAGCAGTGACAGAGGGGAATGGTGGGAGAGGCTGGCAGTGCTTTCTACATAGCAGCTGGCAAAGATCCAGTGGTGATTTTCCCAATCCTCAGCACTCATCATCACCTCCTTTTTCAGCTCCTGGTGCATGTGAAGGGTCGGGAAAGGAAGGGAGGCAGGGTAGCGCAGCCAAGGCGAACTTTAAAAGCAGTTTTCATAGCTTCACAATAGATTAAGCTCTGAGATGATAATGACTATGTCTAGCAGTTTATAAAGCTGGAAAAGGGAATTGAGACATCTCCAACATGTCCCTAAGCCTTGAGAAAGAAGCTTCATTCAATATGGTTTTGTTTGCTTTCTTTTCTTTTCTTATTGCTGTGGGATTAGGAGCCTCAGTATTTGTGGAGGAAGAATAAGAAGAATAGTCAAGCAATCACAATGCAATTAGATCTGAGGGCAAACTCAGGTGATGATGGTTGGGGAGGGAATCATCTGGGATACTGGAAAAGAATTGGAAACCAGAAATCAGAGGAATAGTAATGCTAATGGCAAGCGAAGTTTAGAAGTGACAGTGGGCTCTGAGTGAAATGACAGTGCTGGGAAGGAAGGCACTTAAAAATGCTGATGGACCAAAAGAAACTCAGTGGTGAAGAGGGAAAGCACCCTGAACTGAAACCAGGTCTGGTGCTGTTAAAAGAGTACTTTTGCTGCTGCCCAGGTGAGCTGGGCACCCTGCATCTCATCTGCATTTATTCTCTGTTTCAAGCTGCCTTTCAATAGAGAGGGACAACATTTTTAGGATTTGTTTCCATCACTTGGTACTAGAGCTGGAAAGTCTATCACAACCATGAAAGAACTGTATGATACAGTGAGAGTGAAAAAAACAATTCTGAAGTTCTTATGAGTAGGAAATATCTGAGAAGAGATGCAAGATCACACATAGAGCTCAAGGCCTCTTTATAATTAATATAATTATTCTTCCCCTAGTAGAAACAAGGAAGAAACTGAGCCTGTACTAAAGACCAGGGACATTATATTATGATTTTTTTGTTTTAATTGTGAGAAAATTATGAGTAAAATGGTAGAACCCTATCACTTGAAACTACTTGAATAAAGTCTTAGTTAATGAACCGAGAACAACTCTACATTAGGAAGATCTACTGGGTAATTATTTAGTCTCCCACATGATTTTTTTACAAACTGCTTGGACAGGTCTGTTCTTTAACCTCTTGACTCTTGAGAATCACCTCTCTACCTCTTTCAAACTGCTGTAGTACTATTGACTTTAAGGAAATAGGGCCAATTTTACCACCTGGATTGGCCCATGACTACTTTTGAATAACAAATTATTTTCCTAAAGAAAAAAAATCCAACCCAGGATTAGTTTCCAAAGGTACTCTTTATAGTATATATATTAGATTCATGTGCTTCTTTCAGCTTCACAAAGAGCATGGGTGAGAAACAAGTTGCATATGCACAGTTCAGTCACTGTGGTAACCTAAAAGGTAAAATCAAGAGCAGAATATTAGCAGGACACCATTCTGTCATAGGTAAAGAAAGAGAAGGAGCAAAGATTCTCCTAGACTCATGTGTGTGACAGCTGCACAGGAAAAAAATTCTCTCAAGCATATTTGCTGCCGTATGAGAGCAAATGATATTTGAACTATGTCTGCTGATTTACTTTAGTTACAACCCATTGGTTATTCTCCACCTGCCCACTTTATTTCTTTTAAATCCCAGTGGAAGGTGGGATGATGGACAGCACTGAGGCAAGGATGTGCAGACTTCAGGCAGAGATGAAGAGGAAGCAGGGCTCTGCAGGGCACACTTTCTGTGACATCAGAGGCAGCTGTGAGCACAGACTGCCGAGCAGCTCACTGTACAGCAGGTCCCTGTGTTTACCCCAGAAAATGGCTAAAGCCCATGGCCCCCTTGGATAGCATTAAATTTACATGATTTAGGAATACAGCCTTCTTGGCATACCACATCAGCAAGAAACTGAAATAAGGAAAAGCTAAAGACGTTGTTAAATTCTTAAAGGACTACTTAAGGTCCTGAAGATTTATCCTCTATGGAGAAAAACTCCTCAGGTGTTGCTCTCACATCTGTGCTAGCAACTTCTCCAGGTTTCCCAGGTTTCTATAGTGAACTTGTCTTCCTGGAAAGCCTTGCTGGGAAAAGACAAGCTGCAACCTGACCCCTGACAGCCCCAGGGAGTGAATAGGAAAGCTCCACCATCACTAAGTAGCAAGGCCTACTTTGAGTTAGAACCATAGTATTTCAGCTAGCTATCTCCCAGAAAGCAAAAGGAGTGGGAAATAAATGGGAGGATGCAGAAATAACTTTCTTTACCGGAAAAGTCCAAATAAGAGCATTTGAGAAATTTCCAAAACCATTTTAGAGCCACAAAAGTACCTCTTTGAAATTTCAAAGGAGAGGTGTCTCCAGGCTGGCACCTGCTATTTACATGTAGTACCTGCACATCCCATTACTGCAGATAGTGGAAATTCAGTGCATAATATTTTGTCACAAAGCAGAACAGTCAGCAGGCTGGAAGTTCTTTGAGCCAGCCATAAAAGTGGAAAATTGACAGATGGAAATAGAGTATTTTCATAACCATATCACTGCATGGAAAGAAACGGTAGCTCTTCATCCAGTGCTTAAAAGACCAAAGATGATGTGCATCACAGCAAGCCCCATCACTGTGGAGCTGAACTCTATAGGGATTTTCCATGGGAATCACACACAGCAAAGGGAAGCTGCACAGAGCATCAATCATGTAGGAGAAATAAAAAATTGCAAAGGTAATTCAGAAGACTTTCTGTTCAGGGTTCTGACTTCTCTCATGCACACCTTTCCTTCCTCAGTTATCTTCAGACCATAAGAATGCCAAAGAAAAAATCTATTATATCTATCTACAGAATTGATTTTACTTCTTTGGGTCTTCTTAAATGCAATGAGAAAATATTTTTACTGCTTTTATTTTAATAGGGAGACCAGATACTGCCTCGTCTCCAGGGATTTAATTTCCCCCTTGACCTCTGATGGGAAATAAAAGAAAGAGAAGACACTGTACGCTTTACTACCCACTGTAGGTAAATAATTCTCCAGAGCTATTAAGACAGTACCTTTCACTGGAAACAAATTCATGAGTTCATGAATTTTCTTTTTTCTATACATTTTGCAGTGACCTTTAGAGAGGTGACAGAAGTTAGTCTTGCCAAGCTGGCACAGGGACAGGGTGGGGTCTCTCTTGCAGATACCTCTCAGCATCCTGCACATGTTCCTCAGGCCTTTCAGTCTCTTCAGTCACATGGGAGCAGACTAACCTTGCCCTCCAAAAATTTTAAAATATCTTTTACTGAATGTGGAGTCACCGTATTTTTAGGTTCATTCAATCCTCTGAGATGCAAGAACTTCAGTAGGGGCCTGATCCCTGGTGCACTGTGAGACGCCTCTCCTAGGGTTCATAATTCAAGTTTCTTTTCCAGGTTTTGCTGTGCAAATTCAGGTACACAAACCCATGCCAGGTCGAGCATGTGAGCTCAGCAATTTCCCATGAGATCTCAGACACAACATTTACTGTAATATGCACATTTCTTATTCTTCTGCTTCTATGGTAGAAATTAATGCACCATTTAAAGCTCTTGCTGGCATTATGACCAAATTGGTTTAAACAGCTGCATCATCAGTTTAGGAGTTTCTTCTTTTTCTTTCCATGTCATTGCAAGCAGGGGAATGAGCTGACAGGTAGATGCATCTTATAAATGGCTTCATTACCCTTTTCTTCCCTGCTGGCCAATTTTGGGTCCTTTCTGCATGGAGTGAACTCCACTTGCAGTAAATAGCTGAGAAAATCTCTTGGAAGATTACTTTTGCAATTGTGGCTGGCAGTGAAGAGGTTAAGCAGATACATAAGAAGCAGAGACAGGTCTGACTAGAACTCTGAGGCAGAAACCAGTAAGGAGGACTAGCACCAGCACTGAAGTGAGAATAAAATCTGTTTTAAGAAGCTGGTTTTAAACAGCTGTATTTTGAATTGATGTGCATTTTAGTCAAGCTTAAATTGGTTGCACGCTTATACAGAAGAAGAAGGGGAGAATGATTTATTTACTTAAAGGCAAGAAAAGATATATCTGCAGAGTTTTCTCACTCTGAACTCCGTTATGTGAAGATTGTGCCTACAATATAGTTGACTGGGAAAGAAGGCTCCTGGAAGTGGACAGAGCCACTTCTTCACCACTCAGGTATGACCTGAAGGGATGGAGCACCACAGCACTGTGGGCACATGAACACTCAGGTGCATTACACAGAAGTGCTTTATACTTAGCAATCCCATTCTTAGTAATTTATTTCTTCTTCTATTTTCATATACAACCATGCTTGTCCTCCTAATGATTTTGCCATAAGGAGTAAATTTGGATCTCCCATACCAAAATCATAGTGAGTCTATTATTGATTAGGAGCTAGGGCACCTCTGAGGTTGTTATCTCCTGTTTAGGCCACCAGTGGTGGGGGAAAGGCAAAGGCTGTCCCTTTCAGTAAGAGTTGCCACCACAGGGACCCAATTCCTCATAAATTATCATCATAGAATTCTTCAGGTTCCTTTATGGAAATTCTGTACTGGCATGCTCACTCAGTCTAATGGAAGTCTAGAGTGCTGCCTGGAAAAGGGATGTGCACCCACGCAGGAGAAGAGCTGCAGCATCATCCTCACGGCTGCTAAGGCACCATTGGATTTCCTTCAGCAGCCATATCTGCATTTCACCAGTGGGGTGGGCTTTTCTCTTTTCTGTTTCCTACACATTCACCAATCTTTCAAATGCTCCTCTCTAATCAAGAAAAACCAAGCTGTACTGTGCCAAATGCTCAGTACATGCAGTGGCTGGTGGAGCAGTTAAAACACCAGTCTATAATTAGACAGCTTTCAAAACTTTCCTTTTCCTTCTGTTCTTCCCCATCCCACTCTGATGAAACCACTCTCTTTTATCACTGAGGGGGGGGCAGAGCTCTCCTCTAGGCGTGCATTGCTTCCCATTAGTAGCAGTGGGAGTCACAAGAGCTCATCAGGAGAAGAATACACCCTTAAGGGAAAGAAACCTTTGACGAAATCCAGCCACCCCATGCTAGGGCTCTGTACAAATTCTAAGAAGTTGGATCTAAGGGAAATGAGGGCATATTTGCCCAAGAATTTCTCTGAAGCGAAGAAAAGTCTGTTTTACTCCGTTCTGGCTCTGAATGTGATGAAAACCTCAGATAAGGCTTGCTCATGACTTGTATGTTGCAAAGTGGCAACCTTATCCAAATCTGCTAAAGACTGAAGAGAATGTAAAAGATTAGTTCATCCTTTTCCTGTGGTTTTGCCAATGTCATCCTGGCCTGTATCAGGAAAAGTGTGACTAACAGGACCAGGGCAGTGATTGTGCCCCTGTACTGGGCCATGGTGAGGCCACATCAAATCCTGTGTTGAGTTTTGTACCCCTCACCACAAGAAGGACATTGAGGTACAGAGCATGTCCAGAGAAGGACAAGGAAGCTGGTGAAGGGTTTGAAGCACAAATCTTACAAGCAGGTTAAACATAAAGAGACATGTGTAGGCAACAGCAGCCTAATAAATAGCCTAACATATCTGAGTGAAATATTTACTTTTTTTGATTAATCTCTGTTAATAACAGAGTATTGATGTGATTCCATTCTCCTAATTTCCTCTGGTTCCCAATTAACAGAAGAGTTATAACCTCTGTAAAGGTCTCTCACTCAACAGCCCATCAAGAAGAGGCCAATGAACCAAGTAAAGGAACCTCATTAGTTTAACCACACATTAGTCAGCATTCAGTCACATGCAGGAACCAAAGGGAACCAGCCTTGCCTCTCTCCTTCTGAGAGGGAAATCAGACAGTACTTTGTGTATTTCCTTACTGCATCACATCTCTACTGTCTTATGCTGGAGACTGGCTAACTCCCTAGACTTCTTTGGAGTTCTTCCAGATTTACATCACACAACTTTTCATCTCAGCACTCCTTTTCTGGATTAAATGGAACAACACTTCTGATATTTGTTCATTTCTTTCATTATAAGAGGATAGCTTTGTTGTGTAATTAACATGCTGGTAATTAAAGATTCCAAGTTGATGTACTAATTTCTCTCTCTCTTACACACACAATTTCAAAACGTTATCAGCAGTAATTGCATTAACATCTCTTTTTTTCCTTTGGGAGTTTATTAAGCTTTCATTTAGTCTTTTTCTCATTTCACAAATATACACACATTTCCACCACTCCTCTGAAAATTGGCATCAGACTTGTACACTTTTGATCAGCATGACCCACTTCCTGTGCAAATACAGGGGAATCTTCAGTGTCATTCATTTTTTCAAACTTTTAAATGGAAGGTGAAAACTTGAAAGTTATACTCTATTTTTTCTTCCATGGATACAAGTTCAGATAATTCTTGTGATAGCAAGATCAGTCATATAGATGAAACAATTCATCAGAAATTGAGATGGATTTATGACTGTGGATTGCTATCATGAAACTCCAAGGAAGTCTTAAAATCATCCTATGGACAGTTTGTTGCCTGTGGAACATTTCTATTTAGTGACCTTAGGTCAAGGTGTAGAGGACTGTAAAATAAGTAGGTTTTTTTCCCAGTATGATAAAATGCATAAAACAGAGTAAGTTAGCAGACAGCAGAGGATGGTTCATCTTAGTCATTTTCTGTCTATCATTCCCATAGACTTTTAAAATATTTTATTCTAAGATAAAAGTTTGAACTCCATGGCTGAAAGTTACAATGGGGTGCTTAGTCTATGTTGCCAGTGAGTTTAAAAGCTAAAGCATAAGCCCAGGATTTTTGTACTCAACCTTATAGTAGTTGTCCCCCCACCTTGGTATCCATGCAGCAGCATTGCTCCCATGGTTATAAGTCACAAGCAACATAGTCTTTTGCTCTCACTGCTGGTTTTAGCTTTCTCTTTTCCAGTCATAACACATTCCTAGGACAATGATGTTAGGGATCCAGCCCTGACAAATCCTTGGTGGGCAGTTGGACATCCTCCAATAAGCTCATTACGTTATAGCTTTACTTTGTTTCTTGCAGTTTAAATGTATGTGAATCCCTTAAAAACAGTCCTCATTTCTAAGCTGAAATATTAATATTTAGTGTTGTACTACTGCCCCAGCTGTGAAGGGTGAGGAAGAAACATGATCCAGATTTTGAATCATATGCTTCACTCAGGTATTGACCTTGACCTGCAACTTCAACTTGTCCAAAGTCAATTCCCAGTACATGCCTGAGTCTGAAAATAATAGCTACCCATTCATCACCACACTCTGACAAGAGTACTCATTCTTTTTTCCTATCCCTTCACTTTCTGCTGCATTTTATCTTTCATCTGCATTTATTAGCCTGTCTCTCTTTGTCTGGGGAAAACAAATTTGCTGAAATCTATGACCATAGTGGTAAAATCACAGTGTTTGGTTGCACGCCAACTTGATGCTGCTTAGATAATAAAATGGGCTGGGAAAGAAACAACTAGGTTTGTAGCTCCCTTATGTGTATAAGTTTAAAAATAATAAATCTATGGTTTTTTCTTATTCTGTGACTTTGAATCTTGCCTGAGACCACAAATGTTATCCCTGCTTATGCTCCAGGCCAGAAGTAAGGGAGGAAGAGCTGCTGTCACTGCCAGAGCAAACCCAGGATTCTGTTTCTGGGAAGTGAGATTTTGCTGTATGGTTGGAAGGACGAACTTGAGGCAGCTGCAGTTTTAGATCTTTGCGGAGAATGCCTGCCCTGTACAATGTGGGGGAACATAGTCATATCCAAGCTGTTTTAGGGATAGAAATGATCCAGCTGTGGTAACACAGAGCTCCAGGCAGGCTAATGCCTGCTCTCTGTTGTCTCTGTGCTTGAGGTAAGAAACATCTCATGCCGTGGTAAACTTGCATGACACAAATATTTATGCAAACTCTTTCAAGAGCTTGGGCAGTAAGAAATTGCCAGTGTTTAGTGTGATAGTGCCTGATGAACGGCCTGTGGTTTTGTCAGGTGAGATATCTGGTGCTGATGCAAAGAAGAAAAATACACCCGAAACTCTCCTTTCCCATGCTTCCCAGAGAGGAACCTTTCCATTTCCACTGACAGGCTGCAGTGGAACTACATCCCAAGCTGATATTTCGTTGCTCATTTTTCACATCTTAAGATTTCATCTTCAGGAATAGACTGATTTCCTTGGGAGGGTGGAAGGATAGGATATGAAATATCAAAATACCGTCTTAACTGAGCAACACAAGGTGCCTATAACTAGAGGAGAAGATTATAGGTCAGGCGAAAACCTCAAAACTGAAACAGAAAAGCTGGGTACATCAAAGAAACAGGAAGTTTGTTATGCAGGATTAAGCTATCAGTCCTGTAATTTATCTGTCATGTATTTAATGCTGTTTATCCAAGAATGAGGGTCTCTGTGGGATCCAGTCAACTGAAATAAAGGCTGTATATAGGACAAGGGTCTCTCAGCTGAAGCAGAGATGGGAAAGGGGAGAATTTATGATGAGAACACATGGGATTTTTAGTCCGAATGGAAAAGATAAGCCACTGCCTTTGCAGCAGCCTTATTTTGTTTACTTTTATACAAATCACAATGTGCCCTCCATTGCTCTGATTGACATGGGAGATTTCCATGGAAACAGCAGGACTCCATTTCATTTAAACTCTGATGCCCAATTTCCCTGTCAAGCGGAAATCAATGTGTTGTTAACAGGAGACGAATTCAGAGTATCACTTAGATATGTTGCTTGTGCAAAAGTCTCTGGAGAAGTGCAGTGATCTGTCCTACCCCATCACTGTTCACCTGAGCCTGATCTACGGCTTCACTCTTCTTTCCTTTCTTTCTTCTATTTAGTCAGCACTATCTTCAGTTGCATTGTTCACTTTTTCTGCTTGACCTCACATGTAACTATTATACTCCCTGTCTGGGGGGTTATACAGAGAGAGAGGGAATTGGCAGTGCCTGGGTAAGTATCCCAGTTTTCTACTCAAAATCAGGAGCATTCATGTAACCAGGAAGTGAGGCTTATTTATAAACTGGAGCAAAAAATTCTAAAAAACTGAGAGGCAGACATCATTATTTAAAGACATTTTTTCATGTCCAGCCGAGAGGGGGAGGGAAGAGAAGGAATGGAAGAAAAAGAATCACGAGTTCCTTGCAGCATATCCTAGCCCAGATATTTTCTCAGTTTATCTTCTCTCATGCCTTAAGCAACTATGTTTTTTGTCCAACTAAAATTGGTCAAGACCATTAGATCTCTTTCTGTGGAGCCTACTAGGTAAAGGTAAACATGGTTTCCTGTGTGCTCCATCCCAGAGCATGGGCAGAATGAGAGAACATTGATCTCACACTTCTCAGCTGTCCACCTTCCACTGAGGAAATAGAATATGACCAGCACTCTTCACACCTCCACCCATCTCCAGCTGCCAAAGTCAGTTCCCAGTCATGTTCCTCTGTCTCCCAGACATGCGCCAAAGCCAGAAAAAGCCAGGGAAGGAACAAAGAATGCACTATGTTGGTGTAATAATGGGAAGGAGCTGCGAGACAAGTCTGGTGAATGCATTAATATCTTACAGGGTGAAAAGATCCCTTTAGAAAGCTCTTTGTAAGAAGAGGTAATGTGGAGGGCATCATTGTGGGGTCACAGGAAGACCACCACACCAAGATTTTTTTCCTTGAAGCATTTCCTCTGATGGCAAAAGCTGGGGACACAGTCATCCTCCAAGGCTGTGAGTCCTGTGGGTTATGTGAGGGCACAGCAGTCCCACTAGGGACACACCTCAGTAGCTCCTGGATATGATGCTCTCCCTCCAGCTAAATATTCCCCTGCTATCACATCTATGCAGGCATGAACCCAATTCCTCTCCCCTTGCCTTCATACCCGCTCTTTGCCTACACCCATGTGGCTGCAGAAGGAGCTTAGCTCTCTCTGACATTTTTAGGTGGCCCCTGGACTCTGCAAAGTCCATACAAAAGGTGCCATACAGAAAAGCTTCTTTTAGTCTTCAAAGCCTGAAAGACCAAGTCTAATCTTAGAAGGACTTCAAGAACAGTACAGGGGTTTGATATTCAGAGTATGAGCTTTTTCAAAAATGTAGTTTATCCAGCCCTTGCCATCAGGTTTTTCTTTTCCCTTTTTCTGGGTACTTTCCAGGCTTTAATATATTTTTAAGTGTGGCCCTCAGAGAAAGGCATAAGTAATTCAGACAATGGTGTCAGAAAGGGAATTGTTTTAATGGGAAAGGGGATGCAGAAGAAGGGAGATGTATTGGGAGGCTAAAGAATACATCCTAAATTAACGTAATTCAGTATAGATGTGTGTAGGACCCTGGAGCCCTGGATTCCCAGTCCTGGCCTTTAGTCACTGCATATCTTTTCTCATCTTAAATCGTAAGCAAATTTTAGGCTGCAGATAAAGGTTTCAAACTAATCATAAATTACTGTCAGCCCTTCCCCTTGGCTGGGATAAGGGCTTAAGTACACATACACTAATCTTCCTAAAGGCTCTTTTAAAAGGTTCTTACCATTTAAAACCTTGCTCATCTTCTCTGCATATGTATCTTGTATCTTTGGCTGCTGGCTAGTGGAACCTTATTCTGTCTGCTGCAACTGAATACTGTGGGAAAACAGAGAAGTCCTTCTTCTTGCATAGCTAAAACAACAGAGAAGCAACATCAATTTATCTCAACACAGTAGCAAAGCAAAAATATCAGATTGCTAGTTTATTCCTGTCAACCTCACTTCAACATTATGAATTACACTTTCTGTCCAGCCTGTCGATCAGGAGCTGTAATGCACATAGGAAGGTGCTTTCTCTTGATGAACAAATATTTCCAGGGTGGGAGGAAGTGAGAGGAACCTGACCAGATTCACAATCATGTTAGGAAGGTTTCACACAACAAGAAAGATCTTAAGACCCTGCAGTACCAAAAGCAGCCAAGAACAGAAAACAAACTGGAGACAATGCTGAAAAAAACTCAACAGAGTACTGGTAGAGTCCAGCTACTCTTAGTATTGCAGAGGGACATTACCTTTCGTTCATTGTGACCACCTGCAGCATTGCCAGGGAAAGCCCAGGTGATCTTTGCATGCCTTCTGCAATCCTTCATGCCCCATGCCTGCTGTTTGCAGCTTTTCTAGTCTGCTCCACCAGTGGCATTTCTTGTGCTGGGCAATGTGCCTCTGAACCTTTTCTGCCTCTTGACACAACGCGGCTGCATCAAGATGTACAGAAGGGACCATTGTGGCCCTCCAAATTAATCAACTAAGCCCTGTTCTGTCATGAGGCAGGCTTATCTTCTGTGGGGGAAGGAGAGGAAGGGCTTTATGTAATTTGGTAGCACCCATTGGATCTCCAATGCCATTGATGACAAGAGCAAAACATGCTGTTATTTGCAAGAGGTTTTGCCAAGAGAATCATAGAATCATTTGCCCTGGATAGCCTGTCCAGTGTTTGATCAGGAAAGGGAAAACTGGAAACCCCTGAATTGGGAAGACAGAGGTGGACTAGGACAGACAAGTAACATTGTGACAATAAAGTGTGAAGTCTCCACACCCGCAGCTGGAATTTGTAAATCTCAGTCTCACTTTCAGAGTGCCTGCAAGTACCTGTGAAACCCACAAGCAGCTCTTACCCCCTGCTAGCCCTGCAAGGCTTTCCAAGCACATAGAGAAATAATAATAACAACAGCAGCAACAACAAAATTAACCAACACCACAACTATTCAGAATTACAAGACTTCAAATTCAAGTGGTCTGTCTTAGAAAGTGCCAGAAAGTCACCATCATACAAAACTTAACTCCTCCTCAATTCACACATCTACTTTTCCCCGAATCTTGTATCTTGTGTTACAAAATACTGCCCTTTTACAATGAAACCTGAGCTATTAATTATTATTATTATTATTATTAATTTTCAATACATATTTTAATCCAGTTAGAGCAAGGCAACCTAACTGGGATCAGGCATGTCTGTTCTGGAGGCTGTACTGAGGAAAAAACCAAGTCTGTCCCTGGGGAACTTTGATTAAAAATCAAAGTTAGTCCGGGGAAACTCCCATGTTTTTTTTGGTGACAAATGGTGATATTTACTCTTAAATTTGCCTAGATCAAAACGTAGCTGGAAACAAGCTGTCAAGAAGCAGTTCTGTGGGTCCTTGCAGATTAGCAACTGCTGTGTGGAGTTGACAGAATTACTATCTTTAGCACTAGCGTTTTGCTAACTCTGTACTTCCAAGTAATTTTTGAGCCAGAACTCTTGTGGAATAGAATAAGTGGCATCTGTCCATTGAGCCGTGATCTGAAATATCAAAAAATCTATGCATTCTCTGTCTGATGGGATGGATTTTTGTTTCCCCTGTGAAGATATGGGATTGCCTTTTAAAGGGAGAAGCAAGATATACCAAACACTACTAGTGAATGCAGAAGCATCTTATTTGAATTTGCCAAGAAACTGGTGAGCAGAAATTAGGAAGTGTGATAAGCTGCATCATCCCTTCTGAAAAATCAAAAATCTGTTTCTCTTCCCCAGCCACTGAAACTGGGGCTGCCTGCTGCTGCCATCACAAAACCATCACACCTAAAAAATTTAATGTTCCCTCTACCTCCCCAGGCAGCCACAAAAAGTGGGCAGATGTGCTGCAATACACAGGATGATTAGACAGAAAAGTTATCAGTGTGAAACAGGTAGTTCAACTAAACAACTAAGTAATTTTCTGAAAAATGTGTTAGCTTCCTGAAACTCTCAGAGGAAAGCCACGGAAACTATATTGGCTAAACAAAAAACTTTTGAGGGGTTGTCTTTCTGTGATTCCTTTCTTAGAAGGATAATTCTAGTGTCAGTAAAGGGTATAGAGGAATTTTTAGGAGTGAGGTCACAATCTATTGATTGAAGGATTGAACAATCCCTGCTATCAGTGAACAATATGAGGTTTTGCACTGTGCTTGCTGCATGCTGTGCTGTGCTGTGCTGCGGCCTGTGCTGTTCCTACCTTGCCTTGAATTAGCAAGAAAATAGCAAGCGCTGTAACTCATTGGTGCTTCTCACGGATGCTTCCCCACAGAAGCAGAGGACATGTAACAACTTGGTGGACCTTCTCAGAGAAGCTCAAGATAGAAATGCTGACCATAAAACAGAACAATAAAGAACTTATTGCCAAAACACGCTAGCCAATGAACTAACAGCCAAAGTGTTGGAACATGTGTTTTTAACCAATCACAATTGTTTTAGCTGTGCCTGCTTTTACTCTGTAACCACATAAATATAGGGTATAATTGTAATAAACTTTGAGGTCAAACCTTAACCATATTGGTGGCGTTTGATACTCGGCTCCTTTCCTCACGTCAAGGGGGACTTCTGACACGATGTAGCTTTCTCTGCATGTGTCTATGTGTGTGCACACATGTGTGTGCACACGTGTGTGTTTGCAGGTAATACAGGGATTTTCCTGTTGCTGGCAGCTAACTAACAGATTCTGTATATCTATGGCATCCATAACTTAAACAGTCGCATTCTAGAATCATGCATGCACAAAATTTTAGATTGAAAATGTTATGTGGTTAATCCTGAAAGCATTTCTCAGTACATTTTCATCTGAATTTTGCATGTAACAAGCTGCGTCATTTTGATACACACCACAATGTTTTCATGTGGCCTCCCTTGGCATAGCAGAGACATTGGCTACTGTCTTACCATCTGAAATTTGAACAGACTATCTAAATGAACACCACTATCACCTTTGATCTGGGAGTGACTGACACCTTGCTATATCTGGCATCCAGAACGGAATAAGATGTTCCAGCTGGTGTTGATAATGCTATGTTGTGCTTATGCCTGGCAGCTAACTGCCAGTGTGTTAGATAAAGCTTATAAGGCTGTTGATTTATTAAGAATGGATTAATTATCCTGATAATTAGATTAATTTTTTTTGTTTGTATCAAAGTAAATTGGGTTAATATTTATTTTATGTTACATTTCTTCTTAGTTATTTGAGGTTTTTTCTCTCTGGAAATCAGGACCAGGTCTCTGACGATTTCTGAAGAAAGTAATATCAAGCATTAAGTGTCCCAATGATAGCATACGAAATGAATCATTGGTTACTCTAACACTTGTGGCACCCACCTACAGAGGAAATTCAGGCCAGGTTTGTAAAGACACTTTGATATCTAACAATGTATAATGAAATTTAGTTTTATTTTTAGAACTATGATACTTGTCTGCATCTTGAGGCACATTAGATGTGCAACACCTTTAAAACTCTAGACCAATTAGCTTCTAAGAATGCCAGAAAGTTTGGAACAGAAATAGTTCTCAGAGAACCATGTTTCCCAACCAAAGAAGGTAAATTGTATCACATTTTCAACTACATTTTTAAATTTGAATGAGAAGGAAAAAAAAAAAATCTTTAAACTTTCTCAAACTGAAAGCTTTGGCAACTCTCTTTTTTTTCTTTTCATTTTTTACCAATTGTCAAATAGGCTGAATTTTCAAAGTGTTGATACTTGGGGAGGGGGGGGAAAGAAGCCTGTTTATATTCTCAACCAGCTTTGATCCAATCCCACTGGCAGCACCAGCAATGCACATCTGCTCTATTTCAGATTTTTAACTCCCCCCCTCATACTGGTAATTGTCACAGACAGCTGGTCTGTAGCTGGACAGATAAATTTGGCCATAAATGAGAAACCCAATTCAGTTAGCCTAGTTCCATATAGAAAAGCAAACATGTCCCTGGTGAGCAGTGATAGGATGGATTTGAGCTCAAGCAGGGAACCCCAGGCAATCCCATTCAATCCTGAATGCAGACAGATCACTGGCCAGGGAGCTGGGTGGTGCTGAGACCCCGACCAATCAGATGTTCAGGCACGGGACTTTTGAGCCACCTACAAAAGGAGGACGGCCATCATAAATCTGGGGTGTTTGTGGTATCATCCCCAGCAGGTGCTGTTTTATGCCTGTCTCCAGCCTATGACTGTAATGTAATAGGTAACAATTATCAGTATGCTGCTATATAGTGACACATATATATGCAGAGACTATTTTAGATGTATATGTATGCAGGTGTAGATGTCTAAAATACACAGGAATGCATTCCCCAAGCTGCACAAGAGGAATCAAATAAAACCCACAGAAGTGAAGTTGAAAGCCTGTTCAGCAACTCCAGCATAATATCTGACACTCTTCATCCACCGATGTGCTCACACTCATTGCACGCAGCAAACAGAAATGCTTCTGCTGCCCAGGACATGGTGACCAGAGGCACTGCAGGAGCTGCTGGGGTGCTACAATACAGAGGGAAAGCCTGCCTGTAGCATCCTAGTTCGTAATAGTGCCAAGAGTACTGCTGGTTTTCTTGACTTAGGTTTGCCTCCTGACATGGCTGTTGCACCTTTCCAAAGCTGCATAAATTGTATTCCACAGCAAAATGAAAGAATGCTGCAAGTGGTAAATAAATATTGTATGACCCTGCCAGGTATATGCTCTGCTTGCTTTCCAGATCTGTTCTGGTGGTTTAGCAGAAATGTTCTCCCAGACAGCTGCAAGGGGATATTACATAATGGTTATGAAAAGTGAATTTTGAGCTCTCTAGGGACTTTCATCACAGATTTATATTTGTCCAGCACAGGCAGAGAATACCCCTGCTAAAAACAAGTCAATGTTCCTGTGAATCCCTCCACATCCCATGTGCACCATCAGTCCTGAAACAGCAGGGGAAATGGCTTTGGAGAAAAACAAGTGGACATTTCACCAGCAGCTCTCTCCTGCCCTCTTGTTTGCCCCTGAGAAGAATCAGTGACCACTGACACCTGGTCTTTTGGCTGCTTTCATTCAAACGAGGAGGTGAAGAAGGGGATTTCCCTGTGTGCCTGCCCAGCGATGGAGCTGCAGCTGGGAAAGAGGTGGAACACATCAGGTGGAAACCTGAGTGGGAGTGTAGCCATGCCAAGAGTTCAAGCTCATCCAAAGGGCCCCAACACGCACAGCCAGCAGCAGAATTAGCAGGCACAAAGGATTAGGGTCTCCTGGGGGGCACCAAGGTTCTACCTTGCAGACTGGACACATCTGTCACACAGCTTTGATTTTGAATGCTCTCTAGGGGACTGCCTGAGCATAAGCTACAAATGCAACATCACTCACAGGAAATATTCAGGGAGTAACGTATGACTGTGAGGATTGGACCTCACATAGCCTGAGAACAGGGAGGAGAGGAGACAAGAAATTTTGGCAAGTAAATTAGTCATCATAAAATGCATTCTTCCATCCCCCCAACACGCACCAGATTTTATCCAGAAGGTGGCTATTGCATGTACAAGAGAGATGGAGGCTCTAAGGCCTTTCATCAATGCAGGACTGCCTTATTGAGTCATCTTGATGATAAATGCCTGAAGCCTGCACAAAAGTGCAGTGCAATTACTGCTGAGTAATAGCAGCAGGTGGAGCTTTTCAGTTGCAGCTGGCATGTAAGAGGTGATGGTGAATCAATCAGTGTGGAAGAGACCTTGGTTTGGGAGAGAGGGGGAATATGGAGGAGTGTTTTTTCCTTGAGTAGCCTCTGAATTTAGGGAAGAGAGAGCTTAAATCGGTTAAGAGTGTTATGAGTGACTGGAATCAAATTCATTGTTCACTAAAGCTGCGCCTGAAAGGAAATACATGTGAGCCCTGTGGAGAGGAGTGGTAACTATATGTGATTAGACAAGGAGGAGATAAGAACTCTAACAGGGCAAAGGAAAGAAGTGAGAATTGAGCATGTATGCTAGAACAATCCCAAATAATTATAGCAAGTGCAGTCTGCTGATCTTTCCAAGAGCTCTGGGATCTTTGGGAAGGCTATTTTGGGTGCCATGAGGTTTGTCAAAGTAAAATGCCAAAGAAGGTGAGGGTCTGCACCCCCATTTTCTTTCAGTCAGGGTGTTGTTTGGTGTTTTGAATGGTTTTCTTCTTTTCTGGAGAATATGCCCTAGCTGCTCAGTCTCTGAAAGTACATCACTTCCTACAGTAAAAAAGGCTTGGCTGTTACTTTCGTGATGAAGAATTGCCCAACTGTGGCTGACATAGATGTATCAGGGGGAAAAAAGGCAACAAAACCACTGTTGTTTCTTGCATGGGAGGGGTTCTTTTTATATACTTGAGCTAACCAGTGAGTCCGGCCAAGGTCACAGACAACCAAAGGAGCAGCTGGAGCCCAGCCTGCAGAGGTCAATATGCTGAGGCTGTACATGTTTCCTTTACACCCCACAGCCCCTACTAGAGAGCAGGAGCAGAGCAGGACTAGGACTGGTGGGCTGGAACAACCCCTGAGATGCTCTACTCTTCACATGCTCCATGGGAAAAATGGCTTATCTGTGTTCTGCTGGTAGTTGACATCCCATTTTGGACAGCCTGGTCTGGAGACTGACAGAAAGCTCAACACAATCAGATACTGAGGTAAGCAATAAAAACACATTTGAGGAGAGAAGAGGGAAGCAGAGACCATGGATAAAATGGATGTGAGGCCTTATCCATCTTCTGCTTGAAAATGACAGGTGGTGCCTATGATACCTACTTAAAGTTCCTGTGTGTAATAGGGAACATTCTTTTTTCTAGAATCCTGAAATAAACCAGACAATTTTATATTAAAACAGATTCTACTTCTGTTCACCTGTGTTTTAGATGTCTGAGCTGTGCATGTGAGATGATATGTCAGGCAGAAACAGCAAATGGATTATTTATTTCTCTGTAGGGAAAAAGCTTCAGCAAAAGCAAAGGAAGCAGAGGTTCTCTGCTGCTATAGTGCTGGCTGGAAATAAGGAATAAAGTCCCGCTTTGTCTGGCAATGGGCTGCCTTAAGGACTGTCACCCTGTGCTCAAAGAACCGGAGATGGAGCATCAATACCTGTGCCTTGGTCATGAGTCATGCCATAGGCTGTGAACTACTTTGGGAAAGTTGCTTCAATGTTCTGCAATGCTGCCTTTCTGTATGTGAAAGGGGAGAACTGATAACTAACTGATCCAGAAGGTTATTCCAGGTTAGTGGAATCACTTCAGTACCTTATGATAACAGTTACTATAGAAATGCTTATTATCATAACCTCAGTCTTCCCCAAAGGTCAATACTGGCAGAACATAAGGAACTTGCCATCAAGAGTCAGGATGTCCAGATTTAGGCAGAGACTATTTAAAGATCAGGCTTGTATCTTGCATTAATTTTTCATGAATATCTTCTTTTTTTTTCTTTTATCAGTAAGGAAAATAATAGGAGATGGATGAATGAAGAAAGACTCTTCTTTTTCCCCCAGCTCATTGTCCCTTTCGTTTGCTCCCGTATTCACAGCCAGTCTGCTATCCAAGAAAGGGTGTGCACATTGACCTATTTTAGGACATATATTCATGCTCTGGGGGAGATGCATGCATAAGACAGCAAGAATTCAGGAGATCTCTAAAATAATTTCAAACAAGGCATGAAGATACTTATAATTGTCTGACCAGTGCATGAGGAGGGAAGCAGTTATTAATCACTAGTGCTTCCCTTTCTTTCTAGCATGAAAATAAGCCAAATATGACTTAATAAAGCAATAGGTGAGAGAATGGGCCAGATGGACAAACTGAAATTGAAATGGCTGACAGCACACCTGGCTCTGGCTGACTGGAAATACTCTTTAATATTCATGCTAATACTCAGTGAATGCAAAGGAAGCTTCTTCCTAAAACATGTGATAAGAAACCCAGAAGATTCATGGTAATGACAAAGTTTGAATCACGTGGTCTCACTTAAAGGAAACATGGACCCTAAATCACTGCCCTTTCCCTCCAACCTTGCTGGAAGGAGAAATGTTATTCTGCCTGGCTATGGTTGCAGCTCAGGGCTGAGAGGTCTGCAGCTGCAGAGGGAGCCTGAGTAATCAGTCCAGCATTCATGTGACAATCCCCCTTGACTACTGCCTTTCTGGGAAAAAACGAGACCAAAGACTCTGATCTTCAGTGCTCTTCTTGACATGCAGTGAAAGAGAAAAAAAAGAGCAAAAAAATTCCTCTGCAAGTTTATTTGTGTTTTGTTCCTATGTTAATACCCATTGTGGGAATGGATAGAAGAGGATTAACAGTGGCTATCCTCTCTTCAATCTAATCTCCTATTGACTGAGAAACATCACATAGGGACGTCTTGAAAGAATTAACACAAATCCTTTTAAAACTCTTCAGTGCTTTCTTTCTTCTCTTCCCTCTCCTCAACGCCAGCCCCTTCTCCCTGTGCCCCCTTATGCTGAAATTGTGGAAGAGGACATGGCCAAGGAGGAACATGGGTAATCAATTAAGATGCAGACTTAACCATTTGAGATGCATTATCGTGGTCCCACTGACACCTACTGAAACACAAACTCGATCTATTGCATTGCAAATGAATTCAAAGTGGAAGATTAAAGAGGCAGAGAGGCACAGAGTCTCAACATAGAATTCAATTAAAAAAAAAAAGAGGGAAGAAAAAAGCGCAAAAAGCAGGAACAGCAGAAAGAAACCTGCCTCACCTGTAGCCCAACTTTACCCTCTGTCCTGTAATTCTTCCAATAGAATCAGATAGGCAAGGATAGTTCAGGATAGTCTGAACCATAACCTGGGTAAATAAATAGGTTTTTGTCAGTTTGAGGTACAATGAAGGCATTTACACACAAAGACACTTCTCTGTTTTCTCTTTAGCCTCTCAGAAGGATTTCTCAGGCCCAAATGGATTGAATGGATGTGTATTTGCTTGTCTGCTGTGGTCACTCCAGGCCAGCAAAGCACTTCACCATCAGTCTGGGGTGAGCACTAGGGGACTAATAGTATCCAGTGTACCATGTCTTCCATGGCCAGGACCCCCTGCAGTACAAAATGTTTACTCCTCTCCAAGGGGGTTGGTGCTTGTCAGGACTCATCACCATGGCTTTAGAGAAGGTAAATCCACTACAGACTAAAAGCAAAGATGTAACTCTTGTTACTCCAGCAATTTTACAGAATTAGAGTAGATACTTTTTCTGCATTGCTGCTTTTATTCTCACTGCCCCCTTGCCTCTCTTCAAAAGTTGAGCTGGAGATCCTTCCCACCCTGTCCAGCATTCCTCAAAAATCATGGCATGAATGAATAAAAAAAATTAGAAAATATTTTAAATTACGCAAGACCTTTTCTTCTCCTCTCTCAAGTTTTCTGCAATTATTCGGAAGAGTTTGTATTTATGAGATCAATACCATAACGGCATAAAGCTTTGTGATGAAAACAACTAATACAACTTAAAACTTAACTGCACATAAGTATGATCAATATGTAGGCCAATCCACAAATATGAGCCCCCAGATGACATTCCCATCTATATCTTTGCTCTCTGGGCTTCTCCTTAGCACACATCCAAATTCTGTGTGAGGAAATCAAAGGACATGTAAGACTGAAGGCAGGGAATTAAGCTGAAGTCGTATTTTGGATGAGTTTTTACCCACTCCAGCAAGGGTTTTGACTTTCAACTTAGAAAACCACTGTCTGCTAAAACCTGTCTGCCAAGTCTAACTTTCTCAGTAAAACGCATAAGGAACAGTGGAGGGTCTGCTGAGGAGCTACACTAATTACACAACTGCCAGAAAAATACATGTCTTTTTTCTTTAAATGGTTATGTAAATCCCACCATTGGGAGCCTCCATGTGTCACAGTCTAGAGTGGCTGAGGTATCAGAGGGAAAGATGACCGCTAGATTTGCTTGCTTCCCATCTGTTTGCTCACACAGAGCTGGTTAAGGAGCCCTTCCAGCAGAGACAGGAGACGGACACACATAGAAGGTAACAAGGACATGCTGTGGATTCTTTATCAGCCATGGCTCGATTTGATATTTATTTTAGTGCTGGAATTAATTTGATGCTCATGAAGGGGACAGGCTGTCAGCACTGACAAAAGCCTGCCTGACAGCCAGGAGGCAATGGCAGGGTTTTCTGAATATAGCCTTTACCCTGACCCCTGGTTCCTGGTGTGCAGCACCAGCTGCCCTAGCCTCTGCCCCACTGCTATGCAGCCAGCACCAACCCTGATCCTAAGTTTTTTCATTTCCTAACATTTTCAGTGAGGTACTCACCTAACCTCTATTGATGGGAAAGGTAGAGGAGGGAGAAAAGAAGTGAAAGGAAAGAGTTATACAACCTGGAAATTGAAAGAAACCATTCTTCTGAGCTCCCAAGGAAGTTCAACAGTCCCAGTGCCTTCACCTGGAGCCCTTGGTTTAGTGACTGCTTGAGGAGTTATCAGTCATTCTTGGCAGCATAACATTATAACAAGAAATACTCTGTTTTTCTAGAGTTCTCACTTAGAAAGTGGTATTGAATTCTTGATATCTCCTCAAAGAAGATGCTGAGAAAACCCATCTACTATGTATGTGCTGTCTGAACTATGAAATCGTTTCTCTTTCCTGTTCCTGCAGTAAGTAAGTATTTCTACTCTGTGCAGGGCAAAACATTTTTGTTGACTTTTTGTAAAAGCAATTTCTCATGTAATTCTGTCTCAGAAAGCCTAAAATGCTTCAGCAGACAGTTCTGGTTTAACCATTTTAGAGTGAATTTAGAGGGCTTCCAAAGTAAACACAGTGCTCAAAATTAGCCTGAAATATTGTACTTTGTATAATCCACTTTGGAAGGCTCACTCATTACTGCAAATATGTCAAGTTCTTGCAGCCTCTGGAGGCATACATAAAATTTTTAACAATGCACATCAATGTAATGACAAACTGTCATTTATAGAGACCTCAATCCAAATGTCAGTTCTTATTCCTTGCTAGCATCCCCTCAAGTACTGATCCGTGATTTTACTACCTCTGCTTGTGGAGAAGGCAGAAAAGACTCTCCCGATAATTACCTCCATCAGTGGTGAGTTCTAGATTGTAAAGAAAGAGCAATTGTCCTGTTTCCTGTCCTCTCCCTGCCTTTCTTGTTCAGCCCCAGTAGGTTAAAAAAAAGGCATATTTCGTGGCCTCCCACATTTTTCTGCTAAAGTTTCCCAAATATTTCAGAAACATGGAAAATTGCCACACACTCTGCTTTTATTTAAAAAAGGGAAGAATACTTTTACTCTGCCTCAGCAAAGGAGGCAGAAAAATCCAGACAAAAATCTATCTTTTTGCATCTGCAGTGATGCATCTGAAAAATAAGGGGCAAGCAAAGGATCTTCTTTAAAATAAGAGCAATTCTTAAACTGAGGCAGATGTAGCCCCAGTGTGGAGGTTTTTGCGGCATGGCAGTGTGATACCTCTCTTTTCTCACAATCAGAAGCACACTTATTTAATCAGGCAGCACTGGCAGGGAAAGAGAGAATCTACATTGCATTTTTATTCTACTCCTGTGAATCCATTCCTAGGAATACTGATGACCCTTCATAAGAACCATTATCTGCCCAACAGAGAGGGGAAAAACATATAGAAGTGAAAAAAAACAAACACTTGAAAAGCAAAATTATAAACTTGCCATGCTTGCACACAAGGACATCCTGAATGCAGAACTCTGATTTCTTGTGATGGAAACTGCAGAGCAAAGGAATTTGGGTTTCTACCTACTGGTGTGTGCACTTTCATTTCCTAAACAATACCCTGGTACTTTGTTTTGTTTTTTCAAGGAGGCCTTCACACATCTGAAATCCTTCCATCATCCCAGAACTGAGAGAGAAGAAAAGGAGTTGCAGGGTACAAATTTCTGTCAGCCCATATTTCTGAGCATGCTGTTTGGTAGTTAAATAGACACAGACCTACAAAATACATAGAGCTGAAAAGCACATACAGAGAAGATACGCATGTATTTCTTTACTTTCCTCTACTTTTCCTTATATATTTGTCCCCTACTAGTTCTTTATTACATTGTGATGAAAGATATGTAATAAGGATCTTCCCCATTGAAGTTTGCTGCATTACATTAAGATATTCCCCAATTTCAAAAACAATAACCCATGCCGGCTCAATCCATCATTCCCTTCAGCATGTGATTTTTTTGTTTGTTTCTGGAATACCTGGCCGTATTATAAATTCAGAGACCTACCAAAAAAAAAAAAAAAAAAAAAAAAATTAATT
>VWYP01029832.1:99533-123891 GCA_013400435.1 Pycnonotus jocosus
AAAAAAAGTTAATTGGAAATTCAAAACACTGCAGTGTATTGAGGTGGGAAAAGCTACCCAGAAGTGGGCCATTCGTCTCAGGAAAGCTGGGAAAAATGCCAGCTGCATGCCGAAAACACATGCATGTGTGTTGAAACATCATACTGAGACATTAAGTAGTTCAGCTGTTTTGAAAAGCCTGCTTCTAATTTAATTTTGAACAGAAAATGCCTCAAACTAACTGACTTCTATAAAAAGCTGGAGCCACTGAGACAGGATAATTAATTTTGCTTCACATATTTTAGACATCATGTGGTCCTGCAGAGGTGACTGGAAGGTATGCTGTGACAGATAGGTAAATAGCTGTGATGTCTTCACACCTCTTATTCTAACTGCTCTTTATCCTTCTGCTCTTTCTTCTTCAGTCCTTTGGCTTCATCACCCATGCCCTTTACTGTCTGACCAAAAAATACCCTTCTTTTAGAGTCCACTTGACTCCCACCTTGCTGCTAGACAAATGAAGGTAGCCATAATAAACTAAAGTTAGCTGCTAGAGTTCCATTTCAGATAGAAGAAAAGAGTCACTTAAAAAAAATAGTTAAATCTAAGAGATCATCTGAAACTATGATAGTGCCAAGCAATTTTAACACCTTTAAAGACATTTGAGTGGTCACTTCTCAAACTTGAACTCTCTGGAATTCCTTGTTATCATGTTTTAGATACATATTTTTGCTGACTGAGGAGTTATAGAGAGCATCTTCAAAGTCAGATGAGCAGAGAATTTATCCATCCTATTTACATCTTGGCAGGACAGAATTATTTTTATGAAAAAGGATCTACCCTTTCCCATCTCCTCCTGCAAAGTTAGTGCCGTGGTTTGATGCTCCCATCACAAAATAACATGACTTCCTGGCCTCAGCAGCTGTTCCAAAATATCAGAATTTTGCAGGTTCTTGCTGTCAGGAAATGAAACATTTGGATGATGAGGGTCTTTGGACACACTTCTCTAACTACAGTGGGATGCATCACAGTCCTGCTGTTTTAGAGGCAGGAGGAAGTGAGCAGTCAGATTTTATCTGCCATTCTGTTGTGCACCAGCTCACAACGTGCTCCCTCCCTCTTCCCTTTCACTTTTTCTAGAGGCACTTTTTGCCTATTCTTTAGACACATATTTTATACCAAGCATTTGTACTTGACCGGTTCCCTGGAGTTTTCCTTAATTCCCTCTTATTCAGCTGTTCCTTTTAATTACACGGGTGTACCTGTTCTCTCAGCAAAGCCTTTCTAACAAAACAACTTCAAAATTCCTCAGACGGTTTGTATTTTCCTGCACTCCACATGACAACGTGTGCCTGCCTTTCTGGTTTGGGGATTGCATCACTGCCAAAGCTCCCTGCTTTCACGAGAAGATTTAGGGATCCTCTCAAGCAAATAATTAACTGGTTACACAAAATTTTGGTAGATTTAACACTCAAACTGTGATAATGTTTTCCATTTTAAATTTCCAAAGGGTTCAGCCAGGCTAAATAGATTTCTAATCCCTGTGTCTTTCAGGAACCTAAATTGGGTACAATGTATATTTGTATGAGGAATTAATGAAACAAAAGGGCCAGCAATTGTATTCTGATCAAAGCATAGAAGGAATAATACCCACTTACTGGGACTTTTAAAATTTCTTCACAGGCATGTTCTAGAAATTAAAAAAAAACCCAACCAAACAAACAAAAAACCAAAAAAACCCAACCAAAACCAAAAAAACAACAAACGAAAAAAAAAGCACAAAAAAACCCCCAAAAAACAAAACAAAATGAAAAACCAAACCCAAACCAACCACCTCCACCAAAAAACTGAAACACCATTGGAGATATCTACAGGAAGAAATGATATGCATTCAGTTTTCAAAATGGAACAAAGTCAAATAAATTTATAAAGAAGCAGATATTTTATTGCCAGAAGGTTATATAAACTTTTTACTTTTGAAAAACAATAAAAGTTGCATAATCATTATTATTATTATTGTTAATATTATTAATAATAACAAATGTATTAAAAATGTTTTGAATAAATTTTTGGTTGAAAAATCACCTTTTTTTGGTTGAAAATCACTTTTCAGTGGAAAAAGCTTCACAGTGAAAACCCACTAATCCCATATCCATTTTAAAACAAGTAATGTGATCATAAATGGGTTATTAGTTACAGCAGACTTCCCAGGACAAAGAAGTTTTTAAGACCAAATTTAACCCTATTATGAGCCATGGAATTTAACAAACTTAAATAAAAATAGATGTGGAAGTTGCCTTTGTGTCGCATTTTTTTAGCCGCGAGACAAGTGCCATGAATTCATACCTGGCTGTCATTCAGAGATGCAGAAAGACTGGAAGTGTTGAATTTTATTTTTACCTGTATTTTGTTATGAGGGTGGAAACACTGTATTTTTAGTCATAATTTATTTTAGTCACTGGACCTCCTTTTTTTTTCCCATTTTAGACAGGGCTGATGTTTCCTAGTGCAGCCCCTCTAGCCAGGTATCTGCAGGACATTTCTGAGCAGGAGTTCAAACACGCTGCAGGCTGTGCAGTGACCAGCTGAATGAACTCACACCTCCCACACAGCCAGTATCTTTAAAAGTACAAATGGAACTTCTGACAATTCAGTGTCTCAGACTGTGCAGTTTCTTCAACATTTGCGAGCCTGAGCCTGTAAAAGCATCTTTTCAGAGCTGACCTTTTCCCAGCTATTTTCCCAGCTTCCCTGACACTGTGTGAAATAAAACATTTCCCTGCAGATTCTGCAGCCCCTGGCTCACAGGAGGATTATAGAGCACATATCTCCTCTGAGGGCACAGACCTGCTTGCTGCTGATGCACCAACACAAGCTGTGATAACTTGTGGGTTTAGGGGCAGTGATTCCCTGGTTCAATTTGCAGTGTGGTGGTCAAGATGACAGTTGTCATGAGACACAGGCGGTCCCTTGGTGACACACTGATCTCAGGCAGCAACAGGGACCCAGGGTAGAGCTTTGTGATTCAGCCCCATAATGAAGACAGAATAAATAGCTTTTCTGGGCAGGGATTCATTTTCCTTCTAGCTTCAAACAGAGGCGGGCTTTGCAGTGCCATCTGCCTTCCTTTACTTGTGGCTACCCACGGGTGCCTATGACTAAGATACCACTGGACCTTGGAACCTGTCAGCACAGGACAGCAGTGTTGAAAACGTAGGGTGCCTCTATTGAATGACAATTACTAGATACCTGCCAGCTGCAGCGCTTCCTTACAAAGTCTAGTTTTCCTCATAAACTGTACTTCATAAATTAATTTTGCTTTGCTTTCCCCCTCATAGGAAAATAGGTCACATGAGTTAGAGACAATGGAATTTCCACTGTCTTCAGAATAGGTATTTTAAAATGTTTAAGTCAAGGACTTTTGTCCCAGGAAGAGGCTTCTGCCATTGAATTGCTGACAAAACAGTTTCTTTCACCAGGAAACAGCTGTCAAATAGAAATTTGTCTCAGGAGTAGTAAAATAAATGATAATTTGCTAGGCAGCAGGAGGATATTGGCGACCAGGATTCATGAGCCTACCCTGGGCATGGGAGGGAAGTGTGGTGTAAAACTTACACACAATACTGAGAGCATGACACTTGATTTGAAATGCATCGACTGACATCAGCTAAAGCAATTTGCAAGGTGAAAGATCTATGTTGAACCCCCAAAGCAGCCTGAACTATCTTCATCCATAAAGGGACTTTGCAAGAGAAAAAAGCTAATAAGGCCTGTCTGGTGGGCAATTTTGGAGATACAAGATTTTTGATCAACACGAAAGGCTGCAAAGGGCATGGAAATAAAAGGAGTGATCCATACAGGTATTATCCAGCAAGCACAAAACACTCTCATTACAGCATTCTGAATGGGAACTCTCACTCTTCTGTAATTCTAAAGCCCTGCCAGCCTTACTGACAAGTTCATTAGTCAGTCTGTGGTCCCCTGGGCAAAAGTCAGACACATGTGAGGGGCTTCATCATCCAGATAGTTTCCTAGCAGTTACAGAGACTTATAAGATCATTTGTTGCAGCTGACGTGTTTCTGTGTCTGCATAACGTGAATTCACATGCTCTATGCTTACACATTTGCAATACACACTTGATTTTGGTAAGTCCCTTGAAGTCTAGAGTAACGGGACGATGCCCCTTTAGCCAGCGTGTTCTGCTTTCCCACTGGCTTTGTTATATTTCATTCAAAAGCCAACAGTCTATGTCTGTACATGTGTACAGCCAGGCCTCGTGCTGCTGAACTTGCTAATGGACTTGGGCATTTGGCTCCTACTGGGCCCAGGGGGTTCTCTCTTGTGCTCTTTGAGGGAAAGAAACATTACCAACACTCAACTCACTCCCTGGAGAGAAACAATAGTTTCCGGAAAAGCGCTGAGAGATGTGGCAGGCTGGGGCTGCCTGGGCAGGCAAGCCCCATCCACAGGCCGTGGGGAAGACTATTTCCATGAAATGCTAAAATGCTTTAATCAAAAGAAAGGCCTCATGATGCAGTTTAGAAGTAATTTGGCTGCCCTCAAAATGAGCATCCACTCCCCACACTACTGTCCAAAGCCTTAGGAAAAGCAATCATAGGGAACTGAGTGCCACTTCTGGGCAATGGTCATAGCACTTTAGGGACCAGCTTCTGCCTGGAAGAGATGGTTCAGATTCATTACACATTTTTCATTTTCTTCTCCCCAGAATAATGACTTTACCAGCTTGTTGAACTTTTCAGTCTTTCAAATTACATGGACTTTTCATTAATACTCTAACAAAAAAACCCTTTTTTGCTACAAGTTCTAAATTGTATTCAGAAATAACTCAATAAGCTTCCACCTTAAGCAGAATGGTTAAGCAGAATCTAGCAAATCAAAAAGCCTCAAAACCCCAGAATTTTTCTTATTCTTATATTCTTATTTTTTTCTTATTTTTGAACTACCTATATCTTTAGGGAAAAGGTAAATGCATTGTTAAGGAAGGTGTTATTTTCTCCAAATCAACTATCATAAAGATACAGGATGACTGGATATTGATTGAGTTAAGGAGTTCTACAAAATTTGTATATTCATCAGCAGCACAAAAATCCTGATTTTTTAGGCATGCAATTCTTACTCCTACTGCCATTTAGCCATGGGCTAAATTTCCCTTCCAGTAAGTTTTACCGATTAACCACCATTGGCCTAAAATACATGGTTAACTATTCAACTGGTAGGCAGTTTGGGCTGGAACTGCACACAGCCTTTCCCTTTTCTTAAGAGATTGATGTTAAATAATCTGAGAAAAAATAAATTGTGCATGACATCTTCAGTTGAGCTCCCTACTCACAAAGCTCCATCTATTCTTAAACATTGCAATATCTAAACATGGGGAATAGAGAAACACAGTTTAGCTGGTGATGAAAGGGCAGTGGTAGAGACAGACTGTATCAGAGATGAAGACAGAAACCATCAGTTGTGTTTCTTCAGTATCACTGATTCTGAGCCCTAAATAAAGGTGTCTTTAGCCCCTTTTCTGAATTTTCTACTGGCAAACAATACGTGTAACTTCTTGTGATCTTGCTGTTTTTCTATATGACCTTAGGAATCTCACCTCTGCAGGTTATGTTCTACACTGCTGAAAGAAACAGGAGTTGTCTTGTGGTAGCCTTATTCTAATAGCCACTCTTACTGATTCCAGGATTTCATCCTGAGCAGCAGTGGTGACAATCACTGTCTGCCTTTCATCTGCCAACAAACAGCTTTTAGGCTGTTTTCTGAAGTGAAAACAACCATACTTGTGCGATTGCACTCGGCATGTCAACTTGTTTATTCTCTCCATGCATCTAACATTGCTAACTTTTGAACTCTGGCTGATTTCAGCTAAATTACCAGAGGAACACTCATCTGAAATATTTTTAGCCCATTTAAACTGCTGTTGATAGTCTTGAAGAGAAATATATTGTTAGTATCCAGAAAGGAGAGAAATGTGAAGGGTGTAATTTCTAAAGAGGAAAAGTCAATTTACCTTTACATCTTTAGAAACCAATCCAGAAAATTTTATGTGTAACCAGAACGCCTTTGATCTGCCACTCACAGGAAGACTTGCTGAAGGCAGACTCAGCTTTGCTCACCCGTAGAGGTATGAAAGAGTCTCCAAAAATTCGGATTCTCCAGCCCCCTCTCTGCCCCTTACATTTGCATCCCTACTCTTTTGTGCATACACAGCAGCACTCTCAAATTGCTGATTAATGTAGCCAGGTTAAAGATGAGTTTCCCTGTGGCAACTGCCTCACTTTCTACCTTTTCTGTCCTTGCAGGTTTGCAGGTGATGATTTCAAACTACCTGTGCATATCTTACTGTTTTAGCTTTCCTCCAAGGCTAATGGCTTCGAGAAAGGCTCCCTCTTTTCCAGTTAATTTAGGCTTTTTTTAAGCAGCTGTAGGTAGGAACTCTGGCTCTCTCTGAAGTTGCCAAAGGCCCTTGGCCATACTTTTCTGCTGTTTTTCCTCAGATCTAAATGTTATCAGTGTGGAACAGATTTTACTGGAGAGTATGTTTCCCAGGGAAGTGCCCTGACTTCCCAACACATGCCAACTGACAGTTTGCCAAAACCATACCCTAAGGCAAGAATTAAATGTAGGCAAATGTAAGTGTCCTGAGAATTTCAGGCCAGAAACCGAGCGGACACAGCAAGCAGACAAGAAAATATTTGATGTCAGCAAGAAAAAAAGATCTCTAACTGATGGGAAGTGTTTCCATTTTTATGGAAATTTGCTTTTTGTGCAGATGTAAATCCCAAAGAAGAGACTTACACCTCCCTTGGCTAATGTAAACGTAGCCTTTCTGTCAGCAGTTCTGCTCACCTGAGTTTAAAGCCCTTCCAGAACTGTTTGGCTTTTCAGAAGGAGAGAAAACAGTCTCAAGGCCCATAATGATGGGGCATTTGGGATCCTTCAACTCTAATCTACATTCTGAGCTTCTCTGTTCCCTAAAGACATCCCCATGTGTAACTATTCTGCCCTCCTGCTATTGCCAGTATGATTGTTTATACATTTGTCCCTGTTATTAGATAATTATGATCTGGTATCTTAACAGAAACATCATTAATTCTCAGAAACTGTAAAAATAGCTCTCTGATCCTTGATCATCTTGAAATCTCATACCTGATTGTTGTACTTTTAGATAAAACCTATAGTTATTTATTTTTGGTTTTAATATGAGAAAAATATGTCTTCATTACAGTTTAATATTTGCCATCCCTTCAACTAAGATTTTAGAAGCAATAAATGCTTGACAACAAATGTCAAAAATACAGTAACCATGTAAATTTTATCACCTTTTCCCACCACTTCATGTAAAGCAGAGCAGAATTCAAACTGCTTGTGGCTTTCATGTATGATCTCAGTGTTTTAGCTCTGCAGTGGTTTTACCTGCTGCACTTCACAAAGAAGGACACTTCTGTGCTTTGTTTCAGATGTGATATTCAGAAATCTCTGGGCAATAAGCCTTTGGACAGTTTTGCAACAGTTCCAGGAAAGCTCTGTGACCCAAGTACTTCTTTTTGAAGCTTAATAGATCAGCATGTCCAAACCTAAGCTTCCTCTTAAACTCAAATGCATTTTTTTTCCTGCCAAGGTCCTTTTAAAGGCATGGTGTTCCCATCAGGGTGATCTTTTCTCTGCTTTTGCAAAATCTATGAAGCATGCCCCATCCGTGATGCCTTTCAGCCTCTCTCCTTTCTTCAATTTTTTTCAGCTACCTCAGTGGTGTTTAAATCCTATATCTCAGCATTTCAAGTTCCCTGAATTAAGGGTTGACATGCTATTTTACAAAGTATGAGATAGGGAAACCTAAGGCCTTTTTCAGCTCTGGACTGGGAGTAAAGGGTGTTGTCTAGACCAACTGAAGACTGTTTAATAACGCATTTTTCTGTCTCCCTGCACTACATGTACCTTCTCCTTTGGTCAACTATTTATCCACAATCTTCTTGAATCTTTTCTGACAGTACTAATAAAAAGCATGTCAGGGAACTTTCCCTTTCTCTTTCCCAAATTCTTTTGTATTGTCTGCCTCATAGCTCTTCTAGCATTATCCACACTTCCTATCCCAAAGTTCTCTTCGCCATGATTCCCATTCTCTAACCAAGCCCACTATTAGCAGCCGACAGGACTGTCTCCCAAGGGCGGTTTTCATTTTCCTCAACCCACCACCACCTAGTATCATTCTGTCTGTCTTCAAGGACAGGGATTGCTCTCACAGTAAGTATTTCTGGTAATTAGCTCTGTTTTCTTCACTGGACTGGATACCTAACTGAGGTAGGAATTCCCTCTGTGTGCATCCAGGTTATACCATTAGCCTTGTGACAAGTCTCCACTTAGCACTCAGCTCCACAGCTCACCTTGCTATAAGCTTGCAAGCATTGTTCCTTTTTTCATCACTCCAAAAGTTCAAAAACACCCAGGCTAGCAGATGGACCTGTGTGTTGACATCACTGTGCTGATCCTTGACCATCCTGATACCAAAGCAATCATTCTGTCGTTATTAGCAATGAGCAGTGAGGAGGCACCCCTGGTTAAACACTGAAAAACAAATATTGTGCTTTCAGAAACTATTCCTTAATGATCATTCCCAACCCTCCAGAAAAATCTCATTAGCAGCAGCAGAAACCCTAGGGCTGTGCAGAACACATCCAGCATGTGTCAAAGGAGACCGTTAGTTTGCCTCCTGATGAAAGAGGCCCATGAGTCACAGTGGAGGAGTCACTTGGGGGCCAGCAGAGATTTTGAGAATAGTGAGAAAGGACATCTAAGCAATATAAGTGGAAATCCAGCAGCAACAGAAAAGTCACAAAAGGAGTAGCTGTAGACATTCTGAATGGAGAAAAAACAAGCAGAGTGTCAGGTTTAATATTTTTCAGCTTTTGAGGCAGAATGCCAGTTTAAGTTAATTTGGAGGAAATATCAGCATGCAGTACAAAATGATCTCTGCTACATGATATCTCTTCAAAGATAAAAGTTCAGCACCTTTAGTGTGAACTTGGTCAGAACTTGTTCAAAGTTATTCTTTCTCATTGGCAAAAGCAATGATTTTACTTTTCCAGTGAGTAAAGTTCAAGCAGGAATATTCTGCCCTCATCCCCTCAGTGCAAAACTAAAACATCCAAATGAACAGATGTCAAAATACCTTCAGGATATTGTAAATACTTTTCAAAGTCTTCTGTTTCAGACTATATCCAACTATTGTAGCTAGAGATGCTGCACCAAAATCCCACGTGAAGTTTTAACCTAGGTGCCTTTTGCATTTAAATTCCTTGGTCACCCTTATTTTTAATGATGCTCAGGAACATCTAAGAGATTCAGCTGCTTGCTTCTCTCCATTCTCACCCTCTACTTCTCTGTCAGAGTCAGCCTTCATCTTTTCCAGGGAAGCAATTCTTGCAAGTGCCAGGTATGCTCAGCTGACATTTAACTGAACAGAAATTGGGCTGTTCACTCTCCTGAAATAACTGCAGAAATCTCGTTAGGACTTTCTAGATATACTGACCTACGATGGACTAATTGGAATTGGGACAAAACCCTTCCATCAATTTGGCTTGAGCTAAGAGGAACAAGAACAAAATTCTTCAGAGATGATGGCTATACTGAGGATGCTTGCTTATTATTCTCCTGTTAGACGCAATTCTCCTATAATCTGTGTTTTGTTGTTGATCTTTTTGGTTTGGGGTTTTTTGTTGGTTTTGGTTTTGGTTCTGGTTTGGTTGTTTTGTTGGGTTTTTACGTAACAGCTACCTTGTCCCCAATCAACAGAGTGACATTAAGGCTGAATATTGTAGTGCCCAGTTTCACGATTTTAGAAGTCTCACACTCTGGTTTCTTGTCATCTTAGCTAAGATGACATCTCAAACAAGAGAAGAAAAAAATTCTGCTCATGAAATCTAAATGCCAGAAAGTCAAATAAAAGGAAGCCTCACCTTATTTTGGTCCCAAAATTTAGCTGCAAGATATTCAAAGAAGATTTAGGACTGGTGATATCTGGTGACTTTTCCTGGCTGTTCCCTTGCAGAGTCTGTCTCCTGTAAGTGCAACACAGATTCCCAGAGTTATCCTTGGTCATTTATATAATAGGGTTCACCTCTCAGACTTGCCTATTTGCAGATGCAGAAAGTAAGAGGATATGCCTAACAGCAGCAGAATGTTAAATAAATCACAGGTATCTTAGACAGTCCATGCCCTCTTCATCTGAAGAGGAGAGCGTAGGATAAAAACCTGGTGCATACCTTCTATTCTGAAAGTCTAAAGAAGGGGTTTAAACCTGCCAACAATAATTAAACATTTTCTGATCCCAGATGCATCTCCATCTATGCCTGGTGACAAATATTCCTTACCTTAGCATGATCTTGCATGTTACAAAGTTGTTGCTAACATCAGCAGAGTTCTCCATTTCATGGATACAGTGAGGCCTTGACCTCTTTTGTTGTCCATTATGTCACAGAATCATAGAACTGTTAAGGTTGGAAAAGACCTCCAAGATCATCAAGTCCAACCATTTATCTGCCACTGCTATCTTCACCACTAAATCGTGTCCTCAGCTGCCTCAACTAGGTGCTTTTTGAACATTTCCAAGAAATGGTAATTCCATCGTGTCTCTGAGCATTCTGTTTCAGTACTTGACCAACCTTTCAGTGAGGGAATTTTTCCTAATATCCAATTGAACCTCCCCTGATGCAACATGAGACCATTTTCTCCTCCTGTCACTTGTTACCTGGTATCATCTACTGATTTAGCATGAGTGGGTCAGACTGCCCTGAATGCCATGAGCATAGCCATGCACTTAGCAGGCTGTCAAAGGAACAAAGAGAAGACAGAGTAAATCATAATCTCTTCTTTTGCCAGGATTTTTAGACGCTTTGAATGGAAATTGTTTGATGCCATGGTGACATGCCTTCCATGTGCTGGCAGGAACTAGGGGTCCACAATGGCACATCATATCTGTTCTGGAAGACACTCCCCACACAGAATAAGGAATCTATTTTTGAAATCTCCATGATCACTGGTGATTTCTCCAGAAACTTTCTCTTCTGTCTCTCTCCTTGTTCCCCAGTTTAGATTTCCAGAGTAAAACTAATGGCAGGATCATTCTACCTGATTTATCACCTCGTCTGAGAAAACCCTGAAAAAGGATGGAGGCAAGGTAAGGGAGAGAAATAAAGTAGCCAGCATCAGACTGTGAGATGTAATTTTTCCCACCCACACAGCATGTGCCTGAGGGAAAGCAGAGGATAATGAGCATGGCAGTCTTGTTTTAAGAGTTTGTTGCTTCTTTAAACAGAAATTAGAAGGCAAAACAGAAGTTTGTTAAATGTTGAATGTTGTATATCCCTCTGCATTTCAGTTTCAGAACATCTGTAATGTCCTGTCAGAGCTATTGTAGCTCCCTTGTAAGTGAGACAGAAAGGAAAAAGAAAAGAAAGCCACAGAAAACATGATCCTCCTGGAATTAGATGCCAGCTATTCACAGAAAAACCACAGCATCAAGACTCAGAAGAACAGGACACTGATACTTTTTCTGGATCACCTGGAAGGTACCTATCAAATCAAGCATCTCTGTCTTACCAGGTTCTGGAATGTGTCCATGGTCCATCCTCTCCTCCATGAAGTAGCACAAAACCAGGTGTCTCTCTTTATGCATGGCATTCTGAATCAAGGCCACATGCCCAAGGATGTTGCCACTAAACTATGAGTGGAAAAAGTTACAAAAACTCTTCAAAACAAATCTTCTCATGTTGCTTCTTCTTGCACTTTGTTTCATGTGAAACTGAATGAGTGAATGTACACAAAATCTTTGGCAAACTTCCTCTATGTGGCTTCTGTGTAAATAAATACTTGTTTTGTGCAAACAAGGGAAATATATAAATGCTGAATATGTAGGCATTTGTACAAGACAAAGAGAGAATGCAGTGCAAGTAGATGTGAGCACCTAAGTCCATGACTTCCGTGCAGTTACAGATTGTTGCAATGGAGGGGAAAAAAGCATGGATAGGACCAAATAGGGGACAGCCTGTGCAATGAGGGGACAGCCTGTGCAAGAGCATGAGACAGAGCTTGACACTGAGAAGAAGAGGCATGTTACCACAGAAGATAAAGATGGAAAGCAGACCATTCTGAAGTGAAAGGAAGACAGAGCACAAACCCAGAACTTTATATAGCTCTGCAGAGGTTTGCACAGTCTGAGACCATCCCTCTAAGTGTTCAAAACATGTAAATGGGTCACTAAGAGGTATGGTTTAGTGGTAGCCTTGGCAGTGGTCAGGTAATGATTGGACTCACTGATCTAGGAGGTGTTTTCCAACCTAAAAAAACCCACAATTTTTTGATTCTGTGATTCTGTGAAGTGGCAGTGCCATTAAGGGAATGTCCTGTGTCTTGAGTGGAAGTGGAGTCTGGGTCCATTTGCATGATACATCATCTTCTGCTTCCTTATAGAATTTAGGATAGCTGTCCCCAATACAAAACTTCAGAGTACAGAATGATTTTTCCTTAGATGAAAGAACAGACTGAAAAGAAAAATTGAAAAATTGAAATTCATTGAATCAGTGTGAAACCAGTTTAGAAATATTTCATTAGATGTACAGGAGGTGTGTGGCACACTTGTAAGCAAACAAGGAGAAAAACAGTGTACACTAATGGTAAGGTATATGAATATATATGTAAACATCTTCCAAAAGCTAGACCAGACAAGGCTGCAGAATCAATGAATGGAAATTACAGTCAGACCAGGGAAAAGCACTGTGATCTAAGTATAATTTATATGCAATTCTGAAAACAACCTTACCTGAGTACATGCTTAAGTGTTTCAGCAAAACAAGATTAAAATATTGCCATTGTCCAAAGAGACTGTGTAATTAGAACTGGATTCCCAGGATAGCATATAAGCATGAAAAATTCTCTACCTTTTCTTTTTGATCACATTTCTTTAAATAAAAATTTACTCAGAAGAGTTTCATTTACATGTCACTGACAGCTTGATCTATATTCAGAAAGAACATTATGTCCTCCTTAGATGTCAAAACAACAACTCAAAACCTGAGTTTGGAGTCAGCCATCGAGGATGCAATGCATGTGGCTCCCATTAAAGTGTTAATCTGTAACACCTGCAATTCACAGAAGTTGCTGTACTTTAAATACACTAAAACTTTTCTTTCCTATTCCACTGCTGTGCGGTGCTTAGCTGCAAATTGTTTTTCTAACTTGATTTCCAACTTTGAAAAAAAATGCAATTTAGACTTGCTACCTAGGAATCTTAATTCAGTTTCCTGTTCAATCACAGATTCTCTGTGTATTTTTAAGGAAGCCACAGAGGTTGTGATTTAAGAGATAGATTGGAGCTTTGCTTCCCTTTGAAATACTTTGTAGTTCTGGCCTTAGTCTCTGTGACTTTCTCTAATAAATATATATGATGATACAGACATACAATCCCGTTGGACATAGCTTGTAGTGGATTAAGATTTTTCTGCCTACTGGCTATCCATCATGGGCCTCTGCCTGTCTTTGTAGCCAACCAGCACAATGAGTTTGTATGAGTGTTTACAGCCTGCTTCAGTTCAAAATCAGCTTGTTTAGCCCGAATTGTGACTGAAGGCAGTATGGGCTATTGGCACAGCTCAGGGAGCTGAGGGAGAAATAATGCCTGGAAGACAGTGAATTCAATAATAAACAGTGGAAAAAAAGGATGGGGCAAGGAATAACTTGATCAGCTACACTTCTGCTTCAATACAGAGGACATCCCTACCTTTAGGCACAGTCATCCTCAGTACCAGGCAGACAAAAGCAGGATGAGAGTAGACAGGTTAGGATTATGGTACACACATAAAAAATCAAGTCAGTCTGTCTGAAGACAAAGAATACATAGACAGCATTTCCAAAAAGGGACACAGTCAAAAGTTTGTGTGTGTGCAAGTGTAGTGGCTTAACACCAGCAGGAATTAAAATTTGAAATAAACCACTCTGCTACCCCTACCCCTACTTGTAAGGGAGGGACAAAAGCAGAGACTATGGGTTGAGATAATAACTTACGGAAAGCACAAAGCAATGGAATAAGAAATGCACAATAACAACCGCAATATTAATAACAAAGGTGTTCAAAAGGAGATGTTTTACCCACCAAAAGGCATTCACCACCAGGATCAAAAACAGAATGGTGGCCGCACCCCAAAGGCCACATCCATTGGCTTCCCCAGACAGAGATGAGACAGCGACCGCTCCCACAGGCCACACCACGCGGCTGGAGGGAACAGGGACAAGGTGGTGAGGGACTCCCGCAGGCAGAGCCCCACTCCAGCCCAAAACAATGGACATCGGGGACAAACAAACCCCTGGAAGGCAGCTTGTCCCAGCTGGGTGGCATTGCCGCTCTGCTGGGCTCAGTTCCTCTCAGGTACCTGTGCTGCCATTTCTACCACTCTGCTGCGCTGTGGGGGGAAAAATCACAAATTGCTAGGGAAAAACTTCCTTCTACTCAAACTCTGAAAAAAGAAAAGGATTGTGTCTGAGATCCTCCCTGAATTATAAGCACTGACTCTATTCCCAGGCTGCTGAAATATTTTGTAGATATGTGAGATTGGAGGATGGTGAAAAACACATCCTTTATGGGATTTTGTATCAACATATTAATTTTCAATCAAAGCAGCAACTGTTGCCTGGAATCAAAAGAAAAACTTTCTGAACAATATTGAAGAAGTAATATAAAGAGCTGTTCTTTAATGAAGGCTTTCAGGTGCACAAAAATAGCTATCTGGGTGCACTGTATAGGATTTCTACAATTTTTATAAGGTTGATGAATTAGTCTATCTAGCAGGTGCACCCAATAGGAGAGCAGTTGCCCTGGTGACCCATCCTTGGGCCTGCCCCTTGGAGTGTCTCCAGGGAGTTCTTTGCTTTATATCTTGTTTTGTCTCTCAAATGCTGGAGCAAAACAAAATGTCCTTGTTAGAAATTCTTTTTTTGAAAATAATGCTAAACAAAATTTCAAGAGTGTGACATACTGTGTTAGAAAGGGTTAGGTATTGTTCTACTCTGTGGAAAAGGCTAAAAAGGTGGAAAAAGGGTAAGAAGGTGCTAGAAACTATGAAACTATATATTAAATTCTGCAAAGATACAAATACATGAAAAAACTAAAAATCTTTAGGCATCATAGGTCCTCCAGAAGTGACATCCATGTTAGAAAAGAAAACAATAGATACTTCTTACTCTAAAACATTCTGCCCTAAATATTTGGATGCTAGGAACTCAATTTTTGGGTTTATCTGAGATGCCTCTTGCCATCACTGGCATTTTAGATTGTCCTTTCCCTTATCTTCGAAAGATAATCTGTGTTTGCATCACAGAATTACAGAAGTTGGCCTATTTCTGCTGACAGATCTAACCTCCAATGGGCCCTCATATTAGTAAGCAGTGTTTTCTTTTATACCAAGCATAAAGACTGATTATGAAAATTGCTTTTAATGAGGTCAGTATTACCACTCAGCATTTGGTTGGCCTTGTGGAAGGGTAAGAATGAGCTCTAGTGCTGCAATGTTAGCAGACCTAGTGCAGCAAGTGTTGTGAAACCTGGTGTCTGACATTATTCTGCAGCTCCTGGATGTTTGTGACTATTTGGAATTCTAATTCATGTTAAAAAGAAAGCAGTTATGGTAACAGCAGAATTAATAATGACTGGTTTTCTATTTACTTATAACCTACATTTGTTCATCTTTCTGCCTGCCCCTTCCACAATTACCTCAACTAGTCTTCTGCTCATTCCTAACTACCTCCCATGTGACCAAACTTCAGGTGTATAACTTTATATTCTTCATCTACTGTGGTTAGTTTAGCCCATGCTGAAGACTCTTGTGTTTGTGCTGAAGTTTTTGTCTTAGTGAAAATATTAGCTTGAGGCTTCCTTTTTTTCTCAGCTGTCAGTTTTTGTGAAACTTTTCAGACCTCTCTAGTAACTTTGAGATACTTTGTCCTTTTGGTGATTCTGGTAGGACCAGGCAGCTTGGTCAAGAGGGTAAGAGAGCAAAGAGCAAGAAAAGAGACTGATGGGCACAAATTTCAGTCACATTTCCTTAAAAAGCCAACCTTTCAACATGTCACTATGGTCATCAAAGAATGTTCACCATAACCCCAAAGCTTACAAATTAAGTTGTCAAAAAGGGCATCTCAAAACTGTTTCATAATATCTAATAAGTCTGTGGACAAGGTTCATTACATATGTCATCAGCAAGTCTATATAAGTTATATGTCTTTGTGAACTCCTCTAACCTTTTAGATAGCTAGCTTTCTGCTGGCACATATCTTTTTTAGAGATATGTGATTGATGTCATGAAGTCTCATTCTTGTTAATTTTTTTCATAATTATTTTCTGAAACCTCAAAAAAAAAGAAAACACCGTTTCCTCTGCTATCCTATAGGCTGTACAGTGTGTAAAGGCTGCCAGTTCCTAACTGTGCAGTGAAAACCACATTGCAATTTTACTCCTCTCAAGAGAAGGTAAAATAAAATAGGTTTTCCAGCATGAAATTACCCTTATTCTAAGTGTCTTAATCTTCCAGGTTTAAAGGTGTCCTCCACAGCTCCCTCTCTTATATTCATCAGTGTGCATTGATGTTCAGTTTTGCTCTCCCTGCCACTTCCTTTTATGCATTAGTGCTTGCATTTGAAATGAAGAAAACCCTGGGAAACTCCCCTTGGAAAGGCAAGCTGATTTTTCCCACAGATACAGCTCATGCATGTTACTCATCACCCTTACTGCTTCTCACACTCTGGTGTGCATGTGGGAAGGGGGTCACAGCAGCTCATCCTGCCCTGGAGGGTGCTCACATCGATGCCAGGGGCTATCTGAACCAGAAACAAAGCATGAAAGTGCTTTATAACCACCCCACTGGGACAGCAAGAATCTGAGCCAAAGCACTATGCTGCCACTGGAAAAAAAACCCATCAGTGCTGTCTTCACGACTGCTGGCACTGCAAACCAGCTTGTAGCTGTGTGAACCCAGTCCCAGGAGAACAGCAAGGCTTAGGTGTCCTCACCTGCCCAAAGAAAACAGTGACTCTGTCTGTGCAGAGTCCTGCCAGGTACATACCAGCCAAACCCCAGAAGCACTGGATTCTTCTCTGTCTGTGGAATCAGTCAGTCTGTGTCTCATACGCAAACTGTGTCTAACCCCAGATGCCAGTTCTATAAATCAAAAAAGTACACACTAAAATGGCATGGTTACCTCATAAATCCTGATTTGCTTTTTACACCTTTTGAGTCATTTTAGGTTCTTGGAGTCTTTGGGGTCCACTGACATTATCTTTTCCAGCTTTGCTCCAGAAAACAAAATGTGCTGTTTTCAGGGTGAGCTGAGAGGGAGCCCAGTGTGATGAGAAACAGAGATGAGAAACTCTGTATTTGTCTGTAACACTGGAGGGGCTGCCAGGGTTTCTGCTCTGGGTTGGCAGAATGGTCAGCTGAGCTTCTCCTGCCATTTATAGGCACAGCCTAAATAAAGCTTGACATTTTATGGCAGAGCAAAATCCAGCTATAAACTGCAATGGCTCATGTTAAGCTTCATGAGCAATTCATCAGGAATGGGAGGTGTGAAAACATAACCCCAGCAGCAGCCTGAGGAAAAACTTTCCTTTTCATTATCTCTTAGCTCACCAGAATTGATGGAAATCAAGAAATTGCAAAATTCAAGAGGTTGTGAGGAGATGAAATAGTTTCAGGCATTTAAATGGTTTTAAGATTCAAAATACTCTTTAGCTTTGGAATCCCTTACTATACTTATGCTCTCACCTGCCTGATGTCTGAGAAAGACCTCCAGCCAGGAATCAGGATAGGATTATTCAGGGAACAGTGTTTGAAGTGTCATGCAATTCTAATGCCTATTGAAGATTTTCCATATAGTGTCTATGCATCAATTTTCATCATTCATTGTGACCTGTGTATGTGATAGGTCTGCCTTGAAAATCTCACAAAGAGAGAGATGGGGTTTATGTTGACCAAAAAAGAATGTTGGAAGTCAGAGGGGGGAAGGAGAGTTTGCAACTTTTCCAAAGCATTAGTGCAAAAAGAGAAGAAAATCAGAAAGAATAATTTTACTGAAAAGCTGATAATGGGCATGTTACTCTTTGATTTTTGTGTTCTGTCAATATGTCTCACTCTGAGCCATGGGTTTTCACACTGATACCCAGAACTGGTGAATCTGGGATTGGGGCTTTTCAGATATAACAGACTTGTGTACAAGTTGAGTATAGTGAAGTCCGGAAGATTTAGCATCCACCTTCGGGTTTAAAGAACTATTAAGGCTTACATATGCTGCAAATGGCATCAACTATGCAGTGCTTGCCATCAGCTCTCTAATAAATGAAGTAAGACCTGGTGATCTATAACAATATAACATTCATATCTGAGGACAGAAAGATGGAAAGATGCTGCAGGAGGTTTCCAGTGTTCTTTTCTTGTGAAGGCTGTTTTTTTCCACATTCAACAAAGATCTGTGTGATATATTTTCTTGTCAAGCTCAGACTTCAGAGGTAATTAGGAAAACACTGCTTTTTTTCTTAGTCTATAGGGATACTCTTTTTAAAATTTAAATTTTATTTTTTATTTTTATTATTTTTATTTTTATTGTGCTACTCTGTACCATCACTTGATACTGACAACCACCCCTGTCTCTGACATTTTTACTTCATATGCTAAGGACAGGTCTGACAGCAACTTAACTGGAGTTAAGCAAGTATTTAACTGGTCCCTCAGGAATCAGGGAATGTTAAAGGTGTCAAAGTCTTTAATGTTAAAGAAGAAGGAAAAAAGAATAATAATGATTTGAAGTTCCTTTGTTTCTTGGTGCCCTTCTGGAAATATTTAAGATAGGCTTGATTTTTTTTTTTTTCTGTTGAGAAACTTCAAACCACCAGGCATAAATTAGCACATAAGTAAATCCTCACAGTACTAGAATCCAAGTAGGTTACATAATGGAGAAATATTTTGTAGTAATTTAGACATGTTTCATAAAATTTAATGAGCGATTATCTAATATTCCATTGTGGCTTTCCTGCAACAGCTATTAGAATCTTTTGAACACAACAAAACGTGAGATAACAGATAAAAAGAAAAATTCAGATTGAAAGATGGCAATGGAAACTGAACAGCCAAATGCAATCTACCTGAGACAATGAGGTCAGATTTCTTGCTGATAATAATTCTGCATAGGAAAAACCATATGTGAGGGAACTGCAGCAGGGCAGAGCTATTAGTAGAAGTGCAGCTGTCTCATGTTCAAAGCAGTCATTGATGTGATGGCTTCCAGTAACTATCTAGGCATTCTCAAAGGAAATAGAGCATGTAGACCCAAGTTCAAGACTTGGCAATGAGAATTTCCCTGATGAAGGTCAAAAGCTCCATTACCATTACCGAGTATTTTACAGAAGAACACTTTATCTTGCAGATGAGCAAAGGAGTGACTGCTACTATTGTTGCCAGAGATATTTTTGTGTACTATGGAAATGGTCTCCTCATCCCTTTAAGACAAGAGGAGTTTCATAGTTCAGGCCAGGAATGCTGGGATTGATGTTCAAGCATGCCTGAGCCTGCTTGCATTCTTGTTCAGCAGACCTGGACAGAACACACAAAAAAGTTATTACAAACAAATAATTTGATACTATTATTATAAATAATAATATTAATATTGGCATTAATATCATAATCAATGATACTATAAATCTCCAATTGATCTTTTGCAAATACCTTATAAGCACTTGTACTAGAAGGAATGTTGCTGAAAATTAATATATTTGCACTGTCATTAGTGTTCTTAGCAGGGTAAACTTCAAGCATGTACCAGGAATTCAAGGGTAAAATTTCAACGAGCAGAATCATAATGTGTGTCCAATTTAAGATGCTCCAAAGAGCCCAGTTTTCCAGATTACCAGTGTTCAGGTCTTCCTCAGAAATGTTTTTAAACGTCTTACTTCTGAAAATCCAATCCCAGATTCCAAGAGTTAGGCTTGTTTATTCAGGAATTAGAAACAATTTTAAAAGCATTTGCATTTGTCAAGTCTCAATACCTACAGTTTAAGGCCTGTTTTGTGTTAATATTTCAACATCTTAGTAAGTTGCCTTGTCCACATATTTCTTGGTTCACAAAGTCTTCAAGTAGATCTGGATTGCTTCTTCCCCTAAATGAACCTGAGAGATCATCCTAGAAATAAGAACCTTCCAATTTCTCTGTATAATTCACATGTGACTTTAAGAGTGCATTTCCCAGATGCAAATAAAAACAAAGATGTCTTTTCAACTTTACAAACCTCACTGTACATATTTGTTTTGTCTTCCTTCCTCCCTTCCTCTCTTCCTCCCTCCCTCCCTTCCTCCCTCCCTTCCTCCTTTTAGACACATTTTTCAGGACCCACTCTCAGTTGAAAAGTTGCTTTGTACTCTCTGAAATAATGATTTTTTTAAAAAAAGCAAAATACCAAGACCCTCAGGAATCTCTTAATGAATGATATTTGAAACAGTATTTTGTCAGGATAATTGCATGCTGTAAAAGATTCCAGGCTAAATCTGAAAATATATGTGGCTAAAGGTTGCAGTGTTATGGATGAAACATTAAGAATGCCCTTCTTCATTATTACCTGGCTTATTGCTTTGAGCAAATAGTAATAGACTAATCATTGCCCTTGGATATACACTTGCAAGTCACTCTGAAGACAACATGATGTTTGCTGCATGTCCCAGGGCAAGGTTTTGCCCTATATTTCCAGTGATAATGAGTATTTGAAGCCCTTTTTTACTTAATAGTTCATCAAGAGGGGTTTTTTTTTTCCTTTCTTGTGGATAAACTGGTTAAAATGTCTAAAGTAATAGTGGCATATGTCATTCTAGCTGGCAGAAAGGCCAGTCTAGCAAAAGTGACAGGCTTTGGTTCCATTTGTTATTCATTATGAACATGACTACATGTTGTTCATCCATCCTTAGCTGTATGACATGGGAACAGTGTGGTGATATCCTGTTGGGATTTAGTTTGTTCCTCGTGTGTGTAACAAAACTGAAAGATTTAAATTGCATGTAATGAATCTGTGCAACTTTTTCTTGCTGGGCAATTCAAGCTATAATTTCATCATAATAAGAGATTGAAAACCCCTTTTATCCACTGCGTTACCTATCTCTCTTTGGAGTGTTTCCCACCGTGCATGTGCTGAGGTTTTGATCAGTTTAATTTTAAATGTCCCAAGTAATAGGACATCAAGACTTTCCTATTGCCATAAGTGTTCTGCAAAAAATCCCAGTGTCAGGAATTGGCTCAGTTATAAAATAATGCTTTTTTTTTGTTTTTTATCATTTAACAATGTACAGTCCTGTTGCCTGTGTGGGTACTTTTCAAGTGCTTTTAGGCTATAACTGTAGCAGAATCTACCCCCAAATGCAGTTTTGTATCCCATTTGAGTGCTCACCCTTGCCCATGGCCCATTCCTGGTACCTGGTTGATGCCAAATGCCTGGGATTGTCCCCAGTGTGCTGCTCCCTGGCTGGAGCTGTGGATGGGCTCTGGCAGCCAGGACCTGTGCTGCCTTATGGCTTTGCTATCCACAGGGTCTCACAGGTAAAATCCATCCCAGTGTGTGTTTGTCCTGTTATTGATACCCAGTGTAAGAGGATGGGATCATTACTGTCTTGGGGATGAAGGACTTACAAGAGTTTGTTGGCCTGTTTTGATCTTCACATGAGGAAATGAGAAGACTGTCGAATAGAGTCCTGCTCTGGGTCAAAATTTACACAAGAAAATCAGAAGTCCTGGATTGTCAACACTCTCAGGAAATGGCAGGTACTGCAGCCCCCTCACACTCTAAGTTGCTCCAGGGCAGAGATGCTCTGGATTTCATGAAGATGATGCAGGAGCAGTTCAATTAAGAGAAGAAATTAATTAGAGAATTGCCCTGCAATTACACTTCCTGGGGCAGCTGCACTCTTTTTGTGTGGCTACAGACATTGCTTCACTCTCTAGGGTGGTAGAAAAGGGGGATTTACTTCTCGCACCATCTGCAAACAGGCCTTTGTATATTAGGTGTTGATCAGTGGATGAATCAATCCCACTGTGTAAATATTAAACAATATTAAATAATAGGAACAGAGTATGACCAAAGAAAGCTGCAGTATTGCCTAGAGGAAAAAATCTTTCAGTGGAAATGAGGAGAAAAGTTTTGAAAAGATCTCTCAAGCTAGAGAAATTTGCAACACAATAACAGATTAGATTTTAGACAAGTGCAAGGTAACCAGTACTGGAAGGAACAGTTTAAAATACTGATATATACTGATGGATTCAGAATAAGCTGTTGTTTCTTAGGAAAATAGTTTCTGGCATCATTACAGATCATTCAGTGAAGACATCTTCTGTGCATGAAGAAGTGGGAAATAAGATGTTTGGCTGCATGGGAAAGGAGATGGTGAATAGCAAAGACAAAATTATATAAAATACCATTGTATACGACTGGCTCTACAGCATCTCCTTACTTTGAATACTACATTTACTTTTGGTCAATTCAATTAAAGAGACCATGAGAAAAACTGAAAAATATTTTGAGAAAGGGAAGTGAAACTTATTAGAATCACAAGAGAATATTACAAATAGGGACAAAGCAGAAAAGAACTAGATCCATTGATTTGGTTAGGAGGAAAGTGATAATGCCATGGTTTAACTCCAGCTGGCAACTCAGCCCCACACAGCCAGTTGCTCATTCCTCCCCAGTGGGACATGGGGGAGGGTAAAGGTGAGGAAACTCGTGGGCTGAGATCAAGACAGGTAAATAAGTAAAGCAAAAGGCTTGCACACACAGGGAAAGTAAAACAAGGAATTCATTCAACACTTGCCATGGGCAGGCAGGTGTTCAGCCACTCCCAGGAAAGCAGGGCTCCAGCATGCATAACAGTGACTTGGGAAGAAAACACAATCACTCACTCCAAATGCCCCTCTTCCTTCTCCTTCCTTCAGCTTAATAGTCTGAACATGGTACCATGTACTGTAGAACATCCCTTGAGTCAATTGGGGTCACCTGTCCTGGCTCTGTCCCCTCCCAGCTTCTTGTGCACCCCCAGCCTCCTCACTGGTGGGGTGAGGCAGAAAAGGCCTTGACTCTGTGTAAGCACTGCTCAGCAATAACTGAATTATCAACACTGTTTCCAGTACAAAACTAAAGCAGAGCCCCATGCCAGCTACTGTGAAAAAAGTTGGGAAACAGGCTTCCCAATGAAGTGACAGAATCATCATCCCAGGAAACATTCAAAAGGTGTGTAGATGTGGTACTTAGGGACATGGTATAGTGGTGGACTTGGCAGTGCTGGCTTAATCTTTGGACTCAAAGATCTAAAAGACCTCTTCCAACCTTAATGATTCTATGATACAATGACGATTCATAAAATAGCCTGCAATACCCTGGGATGCAGGATGAAATTGCAGCGAGAGTATTTAGATCCTAATTATCCATTAATGGTAATGACTGTCATTTACGGGGGGGTCTCAACTGCAGGAATGCTCTGCAAGTGTCTTAATATAAATAAGAGTAAGTCCCTTATTAGAATAGGTGAAGAGGCAGGTTGGGCTAAAATTTTCTGGAGTTCAGTGAAGATATTAAGGTTTACAATATCTGTCACTAACTCACTGCTGTTGCCAAAATGTAAAGGATGACAACATGACACACAGGATCTTGGAGTTTTGTTAGTGTAAAATTTTAGTTTGCAGCACTGAGCAACAGCCCCACATTCTAGACTAACTCCTGGATTTACACAGTATCCCCAAGAAGCCCCTAGGACCTCTGCCCATCATTAATCTCTGTGGGACATTCTTCTGCTGATCTCTGTGGGACATTCTTCATAGTTTTTTAACCCACAACTGAGTTTAGAAAGGTCTTTCCCCTTTGCAAAAACTGGCTGTGAGGCTGAGGACAGAGGAAAATGAATGTCTGGGACCTCAGAGAAATGTGGAAGATGATATTAAGGAAGAGACATATTGTTGGGAAAGGAACATGTTAAAATAAAAAAAAAAAATCTTCAAATGAATGATGTAGGGAGAAAAAGGTGAAACATCTGAGAGACAAGAGGGTACAATGAAACAATAGAAAGGGTGAAGACAAAATGGAATAGAAAGAGAATAGAAAGAAAAAGGAGTGGAAGGAAAAATTATAGCACAGATTATTCAGAGGCCACAAAGAGTAGGGAATATAAAGGCATATAAATTTGAGAGGAAAAAAAAGTAGGGAAGTACAGAAGGAGCAGAGAGAAGAAGCAAAGGAAAGGAGACCTAAAATTTAAAAAAAAAAAAAAAGAAAAAAAAAAAAAAAAAAAAGGAAAAAAAT
>VWYP01029832.1:123959-178087 GCA_013400435.1 Pycnonotus jocosus
TTGCCACAGAATAAGTAAGAGAGACTGTTTCCACAGAAATAGAAATATCAGCAAAGGTTGTGGAGAGCCCTCTAAATGGCAGAAAGCAGATAGACTGTATTAAGGATGCATGTAAGGCGAAACTTGAGAGAGAAAAACATGCACAGACAAGCCTTCCAGTGTGGGACAGAGAAAGAACCCTGCCCCAGCTGCCACCTCCAGCTTGGAGTTGTTCTGTGTAGGGTCAAAGTGAAAAATACATGAAAATACAATATAATGAATATGTCTTAGTGGTTTAAATGTTGGACAATTCATAATACAGTGAATCTGAGAGAAAATTCTGCTAACCATCTTGGAAGAAATAATATATTTTCTAAATATTGTTGCCAATCCCCAGGGAAAATATACATTCTGCAGAAGTGCTACAAAAATGGACCAGTTTTGTGTCCTTCTACAAAAATGTAAGGCTAATGCCTTGTAAAAGTAAGTTCTAGTACACTGGTATCTAGGAAGTAAAATTAATATAAATTAATATAAATTAATTTTAGACAACTTTTAAAATTCTTTATCTAATAGATAAAGAATATCTCTTCAATACCAAATTATTTTCTGATTTTAGAATATGTCTGCTACTCAAGGCGTAGGAGCAAGTTCTACATTTTGGTGACTTCCATTCCTTCTTGACACGTGATTTTACAATGCACTTCCAAAACTCTGTGTCATCTACTCTGGCTATTTCATACTCATTAGGGCCTGAGATCCATGAACAAGTAAACCTGATATCTGTTCTCCTACCACTTGCTTCAACAGGGAAACAGGTCTCAAGGAGTAGATCTTGGAATTTTGGCCACATTCTTGGGAGATGTCACTGGCTTTTGTGACTTTTTACAATTATCATTATCAGTGTTACCTCGCTTGCCTTTTGCTTGCCCATTAAGATGGTTCACAGTTTCATGCCAGGTATACTACAGCATACCTGTGCTTAAAGACCCCTGGTCATGCTGCAGGGCAAGGAGAGTAATCCACCAAAGGTAGTTACTGCACTGTCCTTGGCTGTTAATTGCAATCTGCTTAGATAATCTGCTCTCACTACACATCATTGTCCTGGTCCAGTAAAAGCACAAACATCAGATGTTTGGGTTTTTTCCTATGTATTTAATCAAAATAATAAGCATTTGAGGCTTTTTCCTGACCTCCTACTAAGCTTGAGATAGAGATTTATACTGTAATTAGGATGTAGTTAACAACTTCCTGTGAGCCTTTCAGCATTTTCAATTTTGCAGTTTCAAGCACTGTCAAAACCTCAGTTTCTAGAGATTATTTTTTGGTTCCTGATGAGAATTCAGACATCTCCATAATATTTTTTTATTTTGATTCATTTAAATTTTGCAATTAGTTTTCAGACTGGAACAATGAATAATCTTGGGACAGGATGGGGGATAGTAAAGGTTAAGAGATTTTTTTGTTTTTATCAGATATCCTTTCTATTCTGATTAATTTTCAGAAGTAGCAACCCCTCTTTGAGTTTCTACTGTTGATGGCGAAAAAAAAAGATGGAAGAGACAAAAATATGGAAAGAAGAGTTGGTTTAAAGTGCTTATTAGCAATGAAGTACTATCTATAATTTAATATTACTTAGTCTTTCTGCTCACAAATTTGAAAGAGTGGTTTGGTGTAGGCAATTTCTACAGGTCTTTGCCAGTGATGTCAGAGTCAGGGTTTTGCATCTGCTTGTCCATTTCATCTGGGGCTCCCTTTTACTTTCTTCCTTTTATATATCTTGAACAGTAACTCTGCATCCCCCATTCTATCCCCACACCTTGGCAGAGCAACGTTTAATGGAAATAGAAGTGATAATGGGATTTATCTTCCTCACAATATTTAATTATCTATGAGTCATACAGCCAGGCTCATCTCCTTGGACTTCTCCTTAGTTATACCTGACCATCCTGGTTAAACTCTTGGATTCCTGTCCTAACAGCTCTGCATTCTGTCCTCAGCTCAGAAAGGGATGGATTCCTGTTGCTGCTCTCAGCAGTGGGGTATCTCATGCCCTGTGAGTCTTGAGTCATTTTTACCAGTGGGAAAGGAGGTCCAGATCTAAGCAAATCCTCACAGACAATAAATTCATATCACTGCATTTAGCAGAGCTGTATTAGTGCTTATAACTTCCTATCCTTTATCTGCACTCCACTCACAGCATTAAAATAACTGGTTTTGTGGCTCATTTTATATATGCTTGTTTATCATTCCCAAGAATAATTTGATTTTATTCTTTGAAGACCATTCTCCTGTGGCATTTTCCCATTCAAATTCACCATTTAGCAGTTATGGCTTCAGTTCAGCAAAGCACTTAAGCACATGCTGAAGCAAATGAATTCTAAACATGTAGAAACATATGTTGCTGATATATCATTAGGACTTAATATTTTTATGGACACACTGCCTAGCAACCCAGCCCTGTTCCAGGAGTTCTGCTGCTGAGCGTGTTGTGCTGCCACACAACAGAAAGACAAACACTGTTCCCAGAAGCTTCCAGAGCTGAGCTTGATATACTCTACATCCCTTGAATGCATAATGAATATTAACCTGTGTAACCACTGCATTATGCTGAGGGTTAGATGAGCTAAGGTAGCTCCCATTTGTTGATAGGGAAAATTAAGCAGCAAAACAGTTGTCAGTGTCAGTCTTTCTGCACCAGTACTGCAGCTGAGCCCATTACCCCTCGTGGGCTTTATTTATTCTTCTGGATTTCGGTTTGGCAGCTATACCAAAGCACTGCTTCTAGGGTTCAGCATGGAAATTGAAGATTTTGGTGATCAAGAAAGGAACATATCTAGGCACTATATTGATTGCATGACCATAGAGGATTTGCAGGCTCTTAAATATGTGGCACAGCACATAACAAATCAGTGTTACAAAGATGATCAACCATTATATTCGAATATCAATTTGCATCCCAGGACAATTTTGTTCTTTCATGGTTTGTTCTGTTATGGATTTCTACTACCTTTTTGTCAGTTAATCTGTCTTTTCTCCTTTTGACAGTCACTTTGGAAAGATTTATTTTAATTCTGTCACAAGATGAGTTGAAAAGGCCATATTTGTTTATTAAGTCCTCACAAACTGGGCTTTAGAGATTAAAACTTATATCAGTGTGTTTTATATATGTTTAATCTTGTACTCTTCTGACCCTGACAAGGCAGAGAAATAATTTTAGATGCAAAATGGAGAGTAAATTCCAAAAATCCTCCTGCGCTGCTTTCCAGCTTATAATTATTAGATGGGGATGGCTGTGTAAGAGCGTTATTCTGGGACAGCTCATCTCCTAGTTTACTATACCCAAACTGCCTTGTACACTCCAGCATTAGATTTGTCTAGTTGTTCGAATGTTAGGCTGGTACCAAGAAGATATTCAACCTGCTCTGGAGACCTTCACATATCTCTCTAAGGTCATTATTAGCCAGATCAACAAATTAAAAAGCTTTTGTGCTTAATCCAGCATGTAAGCCTCCTTAACCAATTACGAGGATTTGATTGTCCCCAATCTCATGTGATAATCACCACTAGTCCATCTATTTAACACCCACTGGTTGTTACTATGAAAAAGTACTGGGACCCTCAGGTCTTTGGTCAGTTATGGTAGGAACCCTTCTGTGGTCCAGAGGCAAAGGCAAATCTCCATGTTTTAGCTTGACCTGCAGATGTTTTTCAGATCTATTTAAATATTGTCTATATCCTTGTGTGCACTGACACACACAACAAAAAACTCGTTAGGACACTTAAGAAGAAGGTGTGCTCTTGTTCCTAACAAGGACAGTATTGCATTCTCCTGGCTCCCATTCTGCTTCAGGTGGGCTTTAACCCTGCTAGGACAGTGCCTGCTCCCAAATCCCTGCTGCAGAGCACCCAGCACTGCTTGCAGATACCACAGCCTCCCTGCAGCAGCGCTGCACACAGAAGCCTCATTCACACGTGAATGGCAGGCAGCTGGTTCTCTGTCAACCTTCCAGGGATGAATTCCCATCTGTGCCTGCCTCTTTCCCGACCAGAACCATGGATGGAAGCCATTGCTTTTGCATTCCATTTCCCAGTCCCATCTCCTTTTGTAGATTCTGATGGTTTTTAATCAAAGGCCTAAACTTATAACATTTAAACTGAATATTCCTATCTTCCCAACACTGTTTTTCCCTTATACTCTAGGGTTTGTTTCCTTTTCATCCTTTAAAAAAGGCACCAAACACGTTGACAGTTTTTAATGCTGAGACAAATAAAAGAAGTTGATAGACTGTGAAACAGAAGCAGCAAGGAATCCTGAGAACAGAGTCTGGTCTTCAACACAAAAGAGAACGTGCTATAAGAAGTGCAACAAGAGCATCCAATTCACTAAAAGGCTTATTCTTCCCTTTTCCTTTCATACGGAAATAGCCAGTAAAGGCAGAATAGTAAAGAAGGCCCAGAGAATCATACTGACCACAGCAGCAAGGAATCTCAAAGAAAGATTTTTGTCATAAATAAACATGAATTTGGTGTCTCCTGTTTAACCTTTCTTTACAAAGGCTGAGCCATAGGCATTTCTCAAATGGATAATTATTTGATAACTAAAATTACAGTTTAAATATTTCTCAAGTTTTTTTGCAAATCCAGGTTGGATTTGCAGACTGCTTTAGCCAAAATGAATAAAAGAAATATGTAGGTGAGAAGGTGGGTAAAACTGAAGTGTTTCAATTCATTATTTTTAATAAAAAGTTTGATTTTTGTTTGTTTTAAAGAGTGCTTTAGCATCAAGTGGAACAAATTTTTTATTATTTCCCCATTCTCCATTTCAGTTTTAAATAAAATCATCATTATTGAATGTTTTGTCTCAGTGCAGAGGAAAATTTCAAGTATGTTTTTGTGGCAGTGGGTCGCTGTCAAAGTTATAATGGTTTAATGCAAATGGTTTGTTCTATGTACCCCACTATCCCTATCTACTGCTTTTTGTCAATCAACTTGTTATGTGAACCTTTCCCCTCCTCCCCCCCTGTCTGTCACCCCGGACCCAGCCTTCCTTTCCNTTATTAGTTTCCAGTTATTATCCTTTGTAGTTTCCTCCTTTCAGTTACAGAATCAAAAGTTTCAAACACTAGAACAAATCACAAAATTGTTTTGTGCAATCAGCAATTTTCTTTGACAGAGGCAGAGGACCAGAATAGCAAAGGGACAGATATATTAACAGAGGTCTCTGGAGTACAGTTATGTGTGGCACTTGAACTTGGGGAGCTTCAGAAACAGTACTATGCACAGATGAGACTGTCATGGCATAAGCAACTTAATATCAGACAGGGAACAGGATATTAAACTAGAGACCAGCATACCCAAAGAAGTTATGGTAATTTGAATTATGATGAACCGTCACAGCTGAACCAGATCAGCTGGTATAAAACCCAGGGAAAATCAAAGGTAGTTTGTGTGGTTAAAAAAATGAACATGCTAAACTTAAAATTACACCTTTCAGACTTTGTCAAGGATAGTGCAAGCTTCATGTGATGTCTGTGTGTGCCACTGCCATCAACTCCTGGTTCCTTGGTACTTTGGTAAGCGTGCTTGCTCCCTGGCACCCTCTGAGGTGTTAATTGTTCAGCCCACAGCAGCAGACTTGCTCCTTGTTGTCCAGTAGTAACCAGCCCCTGTGTCATCAGCATTAGCTGTCAGTGTCATCAAACAGCAGTAAAGTCTTTGTCTGAGAGTTGTTTCACAACAGCTGCTTGTGGCCTGACAGGGAAGAAAGCTTTCCAACTCCACACTCTCTCTAAAGCATTTTATAATTTGAGTCTTGTTCTTCACCACCCAACAGGACATGCTTCCAAACCCTTTGGGGCCTTTTGCAGGGCTTGAGGAGAAGGATGGAAATGACAGCAGTAGCTACAGGAATTAGAAAAGAGGAAGAGAAACTCTGTAAACAGCAGAGGTGGTTGAGGCACGCATTTCCACACTTCCCAGCCGGTGGCCAGCACTGGTGGGAGTAGAGTGTTTCTGTGAACGTGGTCAGTGTATCCTGAGTAGTACTAAGGTTTCATACAGTAATGGCAATTTTAGCAGATAACCTGTTCAATGTCCCTTCATGTTCAGTGCATTTCTGGAATAACTGTAGAGTTATTCACACTTACCTCAGTCTCTCTGTGTTCTTGCAGATTGGCATCTGCAGGGATAATTCTCAAGGGGTTGGTGGGAAGAGTATCCTGTGAGTGAATGCACTGCATAACTATGCTCAGGAGTCTCAAGTCCTTGTAGATTCCTCCCCTTCCCCTATTGCTTTTCCAGATTAGGCACAAATAAATCTCTTACAGTTAAATATTCATACAGCTTGAATGGGAAAATGTTGCTGCTCTTTGCATACATTAGGCTCATCTTTTCAATTGAGAATGGAAAAACAATGTTTAATGTTCAAAATCTGTAAATGACTTGCATTAATATCTTTATCCCTTAACATGTGGAACATAAACATAAAACTCAAAGTTTCACTGGGCCTTTTTCAAAATATATAGAGGTTGTTCCTGAATTTTTCTAAGAAGGACCACTCCAGGGAAAGTGTATAATAGCTCTGGTAGGAAGTCTGTATGCTTAAGAAAAAAGAAATAAGAAAGAATCTTTATATGTTCAGCTTAGCAGATTCACTGGCTTACCTATGTAGTTGCATTTAAAACTTTGATATAAAGCTTGTAATAGAACAAATACATGTAGAAGTGAAGGTCTGTAGGACAGACCCTGTGTACTGTACATCCATTGCTCACTGACTGCAGTTTTACTTTGGATTCTTGTTGTGACACTGAAGATTAAAGATCAGGTTTTACCTGAGGAAAAAACAAAGGAGAAAAGTAGAGTACAGACGGGGAAAGAAAGGATGGAAAAAAACAGTAGGAAAGAAAACATCTGATGTTGCATTTGGTATCTTTAATTGAAAAAGGTAGAAAAGCTGTGCAAAATCCCTTTATCCTGAGGAATAGGAGTACTGAAGATGAGTTTGCAGCTGGGTAGGGAGAATATAACTTCAGCACTCTGCAGGTTTCATGGAAGAAGAAGAGGTGTGCCCCACACAATGCTAACAGCTCGTGGTGCTGCTCAGAGCACCTGCAGCAGCAGCTTGTATATGCAGTTAAGCTGTTGCTGGATCCAGCATAACCTAGAGTACCATCTCAGTCTGTTAACCTAGGCTGCTGAGCTGGTGCTGGAGTGGCTCCAGGTCCTTCTGATCCTTCCAGGGACAACACACTAGAAGCAATGGGTCCCTTATGTCAGCCAGTGTATAGATTTCCCTGATTAGAAAAAAAGGCATACCATGAGAGGGAGACAGAGTGCCATGTGAAATGTGTGTAGTTTCAGGGGGTTTTTTACTTAATTTGAACCCAGAGAAATCCCTGCATATTTGCCTGCTGTTATTGTTTTGACTGCCCACTGACATTCAATTGCCAGAGTTTTATTTCAAATTTAGTGGGTCATGTTTCCTTTGCTGTTACCTTTTTCCTGACAAAAATAGGTCCAAATCAACTTGCTGAGAAAATGGGCTCCAATATCTCACATCTTCTGTAATTGCTTCCCTTCCTTCCCTTTTTATTTCTGTTTTTCTACAGCATTTTCACTCTTTTTTTTTTTTTCCCTTTTTTGTTTTCCTTTATGCCATATCTAGGAAAAATGAAATACGATGAAGGAGTGACTGAAAATAAATTAATGTGGGGTTATGGGCATGTCTGCATTTGATGATGGTGAGACACAAAGAAAATCATCTACATACATCAAATCTGATAGCAGAAGTTAGCTAAGCTTTTCTGAAATGATCAAGGTCTACATTTGGCCTATCAGCATTTGCTTTTGACAAAGGAAGTGCATCTTTCTATTCACAAAATCACAGAATCACAGAATATGCTGAGTTGGAAAAGACCCATAAAGATCATTGAGTGCAACTCCTGGCCCTGCACAGGACGCCCCAAGGATCACACCACGTGCCCAAGAGCATTGTCCAAATGGGTCTTGGACTCTGTCAGACTTGGTGCTGTGACCACTTCCCTGGGGAGTTGTTACAGAGCCCAATCACTCTCTGGGTGAAGAACCTTTTTCTAAACCTCCTCTGACACAATTTCAGGCCATTCCCTCAGGTTCTGTCACTGGTCAAAGAGAGAAGAGATCAGGGTCTGCCGCTCCTCATCCACTCACAAGGAAGTTATAACTGCAGTGAGATCCTCCTCAGTCTCCCTTGCCCCAGCCTGAATAGACCAAGTGATTAAGCAGGTTGCAGGTTGGAATATGAGTGGCATTTATCTGCATCACTGATGTTAAGTCAGTCTCAATTCTGGTTCATCTATAGGGGTGAAGCCCAGTTTTTGCAATGTTCCCATCTGGCAAATGACACCTAGGGACCTCTCTGTAATAAGAGGCAGGGATTCCTAAGGAGCAAGTACTGTTCAAATAGTCACTTAGCAGACTGGTGATGGGGCAGATATAAGTTTATAAGCCCAGGCAGACATGGAAGTGTTATTGCTCCCGTGGGAGACAGCTGGTGCCTGCTGGATACGTGTAGGAACAGTTCTGCAGTTCAGACTACAGTGTCATCCAGCCCTGAGCTCTGCTTTGACTTTTTCCTTCCCACGTGTGATTTCCAACAGCCCACTGCCAGGCTGACATTTCATCTCACTGCTGTTCATGGATGGCTTCCTTGCTGTTTGGAAACTCCAGCGGGGCATTGTGACTGAGCCATGCCAGGGGGATTGACAGGTTTGTACACACAGTGGGCAGGGGTGTCCAAGAAATACTGATGGTATCTCACATGTGAAGGCAAGGGAGAGAATGGATTTGGTAGGCTGGGGAGCAACCAAAATAGGCTTCAGCCCATGAACCTTGAGGAGGCCATGGGGCCAGTAAAGGGTTTGAATTTGGTGCATGGGATTACTGAAATGCATGAAGGGGAGGCAAAGAAAGATGAACAGATTTAACAGCCATAGGAAAAGAGAGAGATTAGCAGGAGAATTCAAGGAAGAAGAACAAAGAAAAACCACAAAATAGTATCTTCCTCAACAAAGATGACTGCCATGAGCTTTGTGCTTCCTCCTTACCACATCCCCCACCCCCCTCAGGAAAGAAATTACATTTGACTTTCATGGTTTCATCTCTAGCGTCCCCATAAGAAGGAACAGCCTTCTGAGTTTGCACATGAACAGAGCAGAGCAAATCTCCTTCCTGGCTCCATCAGGAGGTTCTTATCATGCTTCCTAACCTGTCTAACAGAACAGTTCTTATATAGATCTTATATTTACTGCAGGTCTTTCCTACAAATCCAGTGGTACAAGTATCCACTGTCTTAACTATCCCACCAAGAGGATAACATGACTGACCCTGAATTTAAATCACTGTGTTGCTAATCCAGGAAGACATGTTGAGTACACAAGTCTGCTAAAAGCTGTGGAGTTTCCTTTGGTTTCCATTTGCCCACTATAAAATGGAAAATAGGAACACAGCTTTCTTCCTTTGTTCGATGGGAGTGTGTATGGGTAGGCCCAGGACCTGCAATCACTCCTCCTCCAGCTTTGAACCTGTGGAACAGAAAGCAGAAATGCCAAAACATCTGTCTGAGAGTAACCATGAAGGTAGCTTGTCCAAATATTTCGTCTTGGTGGGAGGAAGCACTGAAAGGGCAGTCCAGGATTGGTCTGTCTTATCTAGTTAGGCTGTAACCTTTTGGAGGAAGATACTGGCTGCCTGTTAGGGAATTATGACCTCAGTTTTCTCTCTTGTCTCTCTTTGCCTTTCCTCCCTTGTCATTCCCCAAGAGCATTGGGAATTTCAAAATTCTTTCTTGGCAGCTTCTCTTGATATTTTTTTACTTTGTTTTGTTTTGTTTGTTTGGGGTTTTTTTCCTTTATTGTCAAGAATGTCTAAAGGATTATCTGGAGGTGTAAATGCAACATGAAATTTCTCACAGTTTGGGCTGCCTTATGTCTGCGTTTTTAGCAAGGTCAGCTCTTAGAAAGGATTTGTCTTCTCTTATATGCAGGCTTTGTCATTTTGCCATTTGTCTGTGCTGTTCACCAAGTTTCACAGAAAAAGTCAAGCTCTCTTCCACTCCTTGCAAATCAGGGCAGCAGCCATGGCACTGCACTGTGCCCTCACGAAATGCATGTGTGTCTGTGGGCAAGGGGAGCAGAAGCCACCCCTTTATGGCTTGTGTTGGATCCAGCCCTGCTCTGCTGTGGACACTAGCTCTTCTTTGAGCAGGGTCTTGGATCAAGGAGTATCCAAGAGTTGTTTCTGACCTAGGTTGTTCCCTGATCCTGTCTCAGTGAGTAACATACAGAATACCAGATACCCTCATTTGCTCTGCCATATTGACCTTTCAAAAGCCGGTGACCAAATTTTAGCTCCTAACTCAGTCACTCTAACTAAATAAATAGATCACATAGGAGAGAACATCTGTTACTGAAGAAGTGAAGCAAGGCCACTTATTTATGTATTTCACTTCAAGCAACCAGTTTGAATATCTCAGCGTGCTTGAATACAAGTGTTGTCTGTTGACACAGCTGCTACTCTCTTGCCATTGTCTCTCAACCTTCCTTCAGCCTGATAGATCACAACAACACAGCTGAAAGAGTCTCTGGCAGCATTGTAAGAGGCTTCCCAGCTCCCCTCTTTCTTCCCATGCAGTCATAGCCCAGGTTGCCACTGTGCATGGATTGATGACGCTGTCTGCTAAAAAAACTGTTGCTTGAGAAAGGTGGGTACATTTCCAAAGAGTGCAGCTTCTGCTTTATGCTTCTTTATTTAAATATATGCATGGACTGGAGGCAATTTTGATCCAAATCCAAAACTCAACATGCATCTGGAAGATTTATTTGGGCCCCTGGATCTCCTTTTTAAGCCATTTGGATCAAAATTCCTCTGAGTTTCAGAGCTATCTAGATTTATGCAGTGAATAGTGATGGAGCAGGTGTGGTAAGAGTCCAAGAAACTATAAAGTGTGGAGGCAAAATTATAGTTTTGAGTAGGATGTCTTTCATGGTTTAGTATGGGGCCTCTTCAGGAGTAAAAAAGTTCAGATTTATGTGCTCTAGGAGAGCCACACCTTGCTGATACTGCAAGCAATGCTCTCCTTCCTGCGTCCATACCCTGTGCAACAAACCTCCATGGTAAGAGTGTGTGCTCTCCAACTGGAAAAATACTGACAAACTCTCTATATTAAGAGGAGAGCACTGACTTGGACAGAGAAGCTGAGGGAAACAGAAAGAGAAGGTGATTTCAATTTTGCAATAAAGGAGAAATAATTATGGTTTAAAAACCCCAATTATTTTGCTTTTAAAAATTGGTTAAAAAGCACTGGAAGAAGTTTTTCTGTCTACTTGACATTTCCCTGCTCCTCCAGGAATTCCTATTTAGCCTAATTAGGCTCTGTTTCTCCTTCATTTGGGTTCCATAACTCATTAGCTTCCAGCTGGGCAACTCATGATTCTAGGATGTCTAATTACCTTCTTCTAGCAGATATCCTGATTGCCTCTGGTCAAAAAATGCTGATCCAGTCCCCTCAGCTGATCTGAACTGATCTCAAAATGAGTTGTGTCATTAGCCCCTTCTAATTTCATCCATTCTTTCTACTTATTCCCCTTGGCCAAGATCTACATCTCCTGTGACCTGATGAGGCAGGAGACCAAGAATATAACACTGTTGGTCTCTTAAAGGGGAACACTCAGTAACTCTATTGGTCTGCATTATTTTGAAAATATCAAAAAGTTCGGTTTGAGGTTACTGAGGCCCACAGATGGATAAGTATCATCATGTCTTTCAGCTAACCACAGAGACCAGATTTTTTTATCTTCTTTTCAAGGATGACATTAAATCCATTTTAATCAGGGATGAGACCCTAATTCAATTTTGACTCTTTTCTGGGACTGTATCCAAAGTTAATTTGTCACAGTCACATTCAAGTTTAGCTCAGTCAGATTCAAACAAAAGTTTATAATATTCTTTTAAATTTGGATAACTATATCAATATACATCCAGACTTTATTAAGAAGCTCATTCCATTCTTTGTGTGGTTCAGCTTATTCAGATTTAATTGACCAATTTTTTCTAAAGAGAAAAATTCTCCCATTGCAAGAACTAACCCTTATTTATCTACACAGATTGTAATTTTTGTCTATAATAAATGCCCCAATCACAAAACATCTGCTGTAGCAGGGAAGAATTGCACAGTTCAAATTGTTAAGACAGATCAGGATTGTTTTGTTGAATTATGAATGACAGGTACTTAAATGCCAGTTAGCAAAATAAATATTGGGGACATAATGTCAGCAGTAAACCAGCTGATAAACCATAAGACCAAGCTCTTACACCTTACGACTTTGTACACCTACATATTTCTAAACATCTTTTTACAACTAGTTCAAAACTACTAATCCCACCAATATAGACACACAGAATTAATTTTCCAAATGTGGGCTGTCTGGGTACCTCCATACTCAACTATTAGAGAGATATAGATTATATACATGACCTCCTATCTTTATTCTAAGTGGCATTAAATTATATTCTCTCTTTCCAGTGGCCTCTTCCTGTCTCGCTTTCCCAAGCTTTGTATAACTATTTCACTTGGGCTGCAGAGAATTTTGAAGACATTCCATAGAAGCATTTTCTTATTTCTCATTGCTGTAGACTATTGTTTCCAGACCAAACGCTGCAGCTAAAATGTCATTTTCCTATGTGAAAATAGAGACTTATCCTCTCCCTAGAACAAAAGTGTCTGCCTATTGTCTGTCATGAATAAAAGCTGCTTTATTATATAATATCCTCACTAATAATAGAAGAGTTGTGTGCTGATATTCTGCCACTCACCATACTCTGGTAATTCCATCGCCTGGAGGTGATTGAGATTGTGCTTCAGCTACAGTTGTCCTTCTAAACCACTGCTCAGCAATTAGTCACTGAGTATGGGGCTGTTACCACCACCCTAAAATCCCTGCTCTGATCCAGGTGCTTATGGATGCAAGAGGCTGAGGCAGTGGCTTGTGTTGCCATTTCCAGAGTAGCATCAGTATTTCAGCCAGAGCTCTGTATTTATGTGGCAACGATATCTGGAGCGAGCCAGGGATACGGCAGTGCATTCATGCTTGTGGTGTCACTGCAAGCACATCAAATCTGCTTTTCAGGTGTGGAAGTTGATACCTGGAAAGTTGACTTATTTAAGACCACACAAACTAGGTCAAAGGGATTAGACTCTGGAAAACATGTTTAACCAAGGGACTATGACTTTTTTCCTGTCAGGATTCTGAGTTTCAAAACTGGGATACGTAGAACAGATGATGTTCAAACTAAAGCAGTAAGGCTGATCTTAAGTTTTAAGACTTTCCACCCTAAGGACTGTATATTGAAAATTAAATTATGCATTTTCTCATTACTTCACCAAATATTTTGATATCCAGTTGTGAATTTTCGTTTCCCTTGAATTGTTACATTTCCCCGTGAAGTAATAATTTTTCATCTGTCATTAAAAAGTGTGTCATAAAGACCCTGGCTATGGCATTGAAAGGACATGCCTTTATGAGGATAAAGTTTTTCTTTTGCAATGTTGTCAGAAATAACGGTTTTTTCCTTCACGACACTTTAATGGGACATTATTTCTCTTATGCCTATTTATTATAACTTATGGTTTCATGGTTTTTACTTTTAGTGGAGATAGTTAACTCCTTGACTTACGCATGTTGACCACTTTATCTAAGTCCACCTGGGTTTGTCAGCTGTGCAATTTGCAAAGTCCTTTTGCTGACATAGATGAAATGTGTTGTGTCCTTCCATAGGTGAAACCACAGATTTTGCTGTTAAAAGGATCAGCTGATGCAACACATTTCACTATTTCAAAAGAATAACAATTTCATAAGAGTAAATAACATCTCTCCAAGAAGTTACTGCTGTCTTTTTAGGTGCAGTTGAATGTGCTCCCTCCCCCTTACACTCCAAAAACTGGTTTAGCTGATATTTTGCCCTGATGTGCCAACAATAGTATAATATGATAGATTAATCCAAGGAAGGCACAATTAATTCCTAACCAGTTTTAATTTAATTTTCCTTTTTAACATAAACCTAATTTACCTCTGTGGAGGTGTGACATGTCTGATTACACACAGAGATGCTGGGAGCAGCTATGCTTGGAGAGGGAGAGGGAGGGAGAAAGAGACAAGAGTGAGCTCTGTGTGTGATGTGATAAGAGATCAAAGCTAACAGAGCTCCTCAATATTTCTATTAGCAATAATTCAAAGGAATCTGCATTCCAAATGTACCTCTGTAACTGCTTTAATTGCAGAGATAATGACTCTGAATCCTGGTAAAGAAAAAGAGTCAGGGGTCGATTCTCTAAGCAGCAGAAATTATGGAAATTAGAAAGTCTAGTAAAGGTAAATAATCCTTGTAGCCTCCTGCTTGCTCCTGGCTTTAGAGTACTTGGTTTTCAGCTCGTGAGAGAGTAGCTGAGCACTGGATGGTGGTGTGCATTAGGCCTCTTGCAGGAATCAGAGGCAGGATTTACAATGAAATTTAAGCTCTACTACTGCCTTTTTTTTTGCCTCCCATCCACAACCTTCTGTACCAGCTCCAAGAACAAGCTTTTGAAGCTTTTTCAAATTTTCCTTTCCCTTGGTAGCATAGGTTTGGTTGAGCATATGCATGAGTTGATGTGTGTGTGTGCATCCCTGTGAGAGCCCATGGCTTTGTACTGATTTCTAATTCTTTAAAAGCTTATGGACAACATTCCCAAAGCACAGTTTGTTTAAATAATTTCATTCAACTGGAATAACATATTCCAGAAATTTGAGAAGTTTAGCAGCAATGGTAGCTTTAAATATTTTAATATATTTGAAGACAAAACTTTTCATTGTGACTAGATTTAGCCCATGTGAATTGTAAGAATGTGCTAAAGCTTAAATCACTGAGGCTGTGGCTTGGCTGTTGTGACATTCCAAAGCAAAGGTTAGAAGGCAGGGGACTGACAGAGATTTTAACTGTCCAACACACACAGGCAGCCCAAGGGCTTGATGTGGTGAGAGACTTATTGCTGAAAGGAGAAAAGGCTTGCACAGGAAAATAATCATAAAAGTGACACCCAGCAGGGATATAAACATCAAAAATCAAGTGAAAAGGGTCATCAGTGCCAGAATCATGCTAGGTGTTGGGGTACAAAGACATATTTCAAATTGAAGAATTTAGATTCAAAAATCAATCTTTGCAGCCCAGAGTGCCTGGGCTGCACCTGGTTGCCTATCCAGAGACAAGCCTGTGTGACACTGCAGCCTGAATGGCTTTGACCTTCCAGCTCTCAGGAATCCAAACACGCTTCCTGACAAGCATCTTGGAGCTCATATGAAAGGGTGTTTGCCAGCCGAGGTGTCAGGGAATGGGGATGCAGTGAGCCATCCCTGCATGCTACAGCTCTTCCCTGTGTCTCATGACCTCTATCTGGGAAGGAAGGGCAGCCACAATCTGCTCTACCACAGAGCAGAGCCTCAGGAAGACCTTCAGTAGTTTTAGAGACACAGGGCACAGGAAATTATCTTGAAGCCATCATTGCCAAATCCTTTCTGTCTCTTTTCCATCTTTCACAACAGCAGGAAGGGAGAGCCCTGTCCTGTCATAGGTATCTGATTCCCCTTGACATCAGTGGGAATAAGGCACTTGAATACCTTGGGGAATCAGGCAGTGAGACTCATTGCTGGAATGCATCTGTGTCAAACAGTCACCACAAAGGTGTGTGTTTATTTGGCAAGGTCATTTCTGACACCCACTACCAAAGCTTGCTCAAGCAAGCTCAGTACTTGTCAGGCTTGTAAACACCATGCAAATAGTGTGAATGAAATCCTCATCCCATTAGACTCCTTGTGGTGGCCCATACCACAGGTTTTTAAATCTCACTATCACCAGTCCAAAGTACAACACTGTGCAAGGTGACAGGCAGCAACCCAGAAAACCTTCAAAAATGAGTGGCTGTGGTCAGACCATGTAGTTCCACACGTAGGGCCACAAGAGGTGATTTGCTGGCTTTGAATTTATTAATTTCTGAATCCAGAAGCTCCAAGTTGTACTGCAGCTGAACTAAAATAGTTTGCCCAGAGAGAGGGATGGACACCTCATCCTGGGAACATTCAAGGTCAGGTTGGATGGGGCTCTGAGAAACCTGATCTACTTGAAGGGGCGTTGGACTAGGTGGCTTTGATGCTCCCTTTCAACTCAAACTACTCTATGACTTTATGATTTTATTATTGTTTTTTTTCCTGTGTTATTTCTCTCTAAGCAGTAACCAGGACTAGATGAAATTAGGAATCAAACTTTGGGTGTATTTGGCAAAGACTGAAAGCTAAAGCTGTTTCTTCTATGTTCTTTCCAGTTACTCTGTCAAGATTTCTAGCTGTTTTAGAGATGGTTACACTGATCCTCAACCTTCTTCATCCAGTTTCCTTTAAGTGCAGAGTTCAGACTGGCTGGAGAAATCATCATCTCATTCATTTGATTTTGTCTACTCATGATCTAGTTTAGATCAATGTTATTAATAATATAACTAAAATTTTTGCCGTGCTTTCCAGGTGAACTGTGGAGGTTAAAGTGTTAATTTTCCTATTTTCTCACACATTTCACATTTTCAGAAACTAAAAAAAACCCCGCTACCTTAATTGCTTCAGTGCCAAGCACTCTGTATTTTGACCATGTTCATTCAGTTCCATCCTTTAAATGTGTGCTGGAAAGCTGAAGGTTGTGACATATTAAACGTAGCTTTTCCTTGAAGTGGGGCATATGCACATTTTTTAAAGCCCATATCCATGAAGGATGCCAAAATTATTACACTTGGATTTTGCCTCACATTTGCTATTTCTATTGCTGTCTTTCTGTTCAGAAACTATTCCATACAGTTTCTGTGTCACTAATGTCTATCTGCTGTGCTCGACTGGCAATTACCTCTCCTCTCTCTTAGCACTTTGCGTTCTTCCTCTTATACTCCACCTTATACACCTCTTCAGCAAAGGAGAAGTGGGTCATCCTGAGAAAAACAGAAAAGCAGTGACAGAACCAGAGAAATTAAAACTAAATATAGAGATCTCTACCTCTTCTTACCTTTTTCTGGGATATTTTGCAGAGGCTTGCAGATGTAGGAAAGAATATTTTTGTGGATGATGATGGTGATCCGTAATCAAATTGGCATTTACCTTGTTTAGGTACCTGAATTTGCAATCAGGACCCAGCACTTTGGTTCCAGAAGTCTTCTTCAGGTCATCTTTCAGCATCCTTGCTGACTTCATTAAAGGTTTAGAAATTCATTTGAACAGTGGAAATTGTCACCAGAAAGCAAACAGCCTTTTTCAATATTGTGTTATTATGACATCCTATCCTCCTTCTTTCATATAGAAGACCAGGTTTTCTCCTGGATACCTTTCTAAGGCATATCTATTTTAACCAATGTCAGCTTTCCTAAATTCTAAAAGAAATCCTTCCACCATGAACATATCTAGGCACAAAATGCCCTCTTAACTTATCAATCAATGTTTGTCTTTTCTTAATTCTGTAAAGAAAAATCTGCAATTGCATTGATGAGAGAATCCCAAGGACCTGTTTGGTTCTGTTTAGACCAATTATTATATTTATGGCTCTGATTGATAGCATATGGCATTTAGTAGAAATGAGATAAATTTAAGGTACATACACAGCATTTGCATCCAGAATTCTAAATGGGAAATAACAAACTTTAAAGTAATTATCTGCAGAGTTCTACACATCCCGTACTTTACCAGGCTTGACATCATGCTTCTTTAATGAACTTCTTGAAAAGTTTAGAGGAAAAATATTTGTGTTTGCCTCATGCAGCATAATACGTAGAAGAACAAAGGGCAAATATTTACTGAGTTTATGAGTTTACTTAGTAGCAAGACCATCATGACTCTTGGCCTCAGAGGCTGACCTACTAATAAGGTAAGCAAATGGGTGATTGGATGCTTTAATTTTAATAATCATTTCCCTATTAGCTATAGGGATCCTGCTGCCTTCACACTACACTTTAAGGCAGCAGTACGCATTAAGGCAGCTAGGTGACTCTTTGCTCACAGAGCTGTCTAAGATATTAAACAAGTGGCTGCAACATGCACAATAGGGAGACAAGATCAAAACCAGGCTGTCATGGCTGTGTGAGCAGGCATGAACACAGGACCTCCCCTCAGTTTGGTGGTACTGCCCAGTGCTGCACTGCCAGGCTGCCTCTGTCCCCAGCTACTGAAAGTCAAGTGTGGAGAAGGAGTCTCAGCAATATTCAGCACTGCTCAGCTCATTTATGCTGATGTACACAAAGTTCTAAGAAACTTCAAAGAGAACGTGAGATGTAGTGCTGCACATTGCAATACTCAATCTTCATCTTTCCCCACCTCCATGTATATTTGCTCCATAGCAGCTGCATTATAAGATTTACCACTGGTACTGCCACACTGCCTCCATGTCATGTTGCTCCCACAGACCTAAGATGGGACATAGCAGCTGACTCTCATTTTCTACAGCCTTAAAGGTTTGGACAGCCTTAAAAGTTTGGACAGTCCTATGGCAGGAGCAGCAAGCTCATGAGTAAGACAATTCCAGTATAAGTATAAAAGCAAGAGAAAAATATGTTTGAGAGTAAAATAGAAAGCTTTTCACTTGAACAGATGATACTGAATGAACAAAACCCTGAATGCTGCTCCTGAACACAATGTTTTTTGCTCCCTCTGCTGGCTCTGACACAGCATCTCAGCAGCACCTCTTTGGCAAATCAAGCTGCTGGTGGCTCTGGGCACAGGGCTCAGCACAGCTGGTGTCTCAGGGGATGGCTGCAGGAGTAGCTGCTGGCATCATTGACATTGTACCCACCCTTCCCTTCAGGGAGAAATATATAAATAAATAACCCCAGCAACACTGAAAGCACAAATGTGATAACAAAATCACAAGAAATCATCATTACAGCATTTTACACTGTGTATCAGGCTTGCAAATCTAATCACTTCTCACTTCAAGGCAACATTAGTGAAAAAAAGGGAAGAAAGCTTTCTCTCAGTTCACACAGAAAATGTTGTGTCACATAAAAACAGACTTATAAAAATCTCACATAAATAAACATACTGCTAAAATAATTTCTTATTAGAAAAATAATTCCTCCTTTAGTTGAGAGATTAAATCTATTCAGACCTCACCATGGCCACTTTTTCACTGAGCAGTTATAACCCTGATCCAAAAAAAAGATTGAGTTAATTACATTCACAGGTGATACAAAACCAGGAATGGTTGCAAATCCCAAGGAGAACAGAGAAGTAGTGTAGATTGCATTTAATTCCATGTAGCTTCTTGTACTTGCCCCGTAACTGTCAAAGCTGAGAAGGAAATAGAGTTTGAAAATAAAATAAAATTAGATTCAGCCTGGGAAAATGCACACGGGGGAAAACGCTTCTGAAACTAAATTTTTTTTTGAGGAAAGGGAAATACTTGAAGAGCTGACTGGTGGGAGATGGATGGTGGGAATGAATAAATGAGTTACGAGTCTGCAATGCAATGCACTGAAGAGAAAAGCCAATGTGATTACAGGTTTCTTCCACCTGAGGTTATGCAATCATGCAGGAAAGATTAAAAGATTGAATTCGGCCAAAATCAGCCTGTTGCCTTTGATGGGGTTCATTTTGTTCCAAATGCATGCAGCCTACAGAGTTTGACTGAACTGTGGGGAAAGTAGTGTCCACCAAGCATGTCTTATCTTCCTGATCCTCTGTAACACCTAACTCAAAGCTTTGGGTGGTCACAATCAGCAGCACATGTACCTTGTAGAGCACATCATGGGAAGCACTGAGAGTGGACCACAGACAGCTGGCCATAGAGTTTTCCCAGGGATCCTGTTGTGACACTGCAAGACCGAAAATGAAAGCGGACCAGGCTCCCAGATCCAGAATGAGAGGTAAATTTGACTTGCATAAAAGGTGTAGGTTGACTATCTATGGCTAGTGTATCTCAAACCAAAAAATAATCAGCAAAAAGAGAGGGAGAGCTGCATCCACAGGGGGTGTGACTTAAAAGAAATTACAGGAACAGAGCATTTGAAGGACAATTTATATGTTGAAAATGTTCTAGTAATGAGCTCTAATAGACTGCTCAATAATCCTAGGGGAAACCACAGAAACAGTTCGTATATTGAAAAAGCCCAGTCAAAGTACTAATGAACAGAAAAATAAAGACAATCCTGCAATGGCTGCAGCGACATGACAAGACAAGCTGATACAATCTCTAACTCACATTATTCTATATCAAAACATCCCTGAGCACTCAGGAACAGGAGTGAGGCCAAATTTAGCCCTGGTAAAAGCAGATTAATCTGTTTAAAAGATAGAAGATGATAGATTATGGTGATATGCTCTAAGCTGCGGACAAACATTATCACTCAGTAATTCCTGAACCATACGCATGCATTTTAGTTGTTTTCAATATTGACAGAGAAATTCAGAATGCAAGATGCCACTCAGTAGGTGGAAAATGTTTTATAACTCTTGATAAGTTAATTCAGCAGTTAATTATCCTGATTCTTTAAAACATACACTTTGCTTCCAGTTTGATTTTTTTACTCCTGTTTTCTAACGATTGGGCTTCGTCATGCCTTTGCTAAAGAGCCTTCAAACACTTTCCTCCCTGCATAGGCAATGCAGCCTGCAAACTAATCTCCATGAAGTCAAATTAAGGCATTCAATCCCCAAGAGAGACATGATTTAAAACTCATCCCTCCTGTTGTTTTCTCCTATTGGCTAATTTAAGTAGCTCTCTTCTCAGCATGCTAGCTCTAGTGAATTCTGTTCCTTAGCACCCAACCCTCCAAAGTGTTGTTAAATCAGAAAAGAAGGGTTTGAAAGCCAGGCACTGCAATGTTCAGTGTTTGCAGTGGAAGTGCTTGCGTGGATCTGTGCCCTAGGCTTTGCAACCCTAAAAAAAGAAAACCCTAACTAGACATACCTATCCTGCTATGTGGATCTTGACATCTCCACACCAGTATTTCAAGAGTGTTGTATTACCTCGGCGACTCCTTTCCTCTAAATCTGATACCTTGCTTTTTGGAACATCCCATTGCAAGTTATAGAGAGGGTACTTAATGCCATTATTTACAGATGTTCTAATAGATTTCTAGATAGTCACCCACAGACAGGAGTTAATGAATTATGAAGAGAAGAGGGTGAAGTAAATTCTGACCTGTTATAAATGGATGCAATGATATCAGGTTCATAGAAATCAGTTTTAAATCAGTCATATGTTGGACCTCTGCTTATTTTGTGGGTCATAGTAAAGAATGGCTGTTTTGGAAATCACCACAATATGTAGAAATGTTCCAAGAATTGGCAGGGCCTGCCATGAATCTACTTGGTAGCTAGAGTGAGTCATTAACCTATTCAACTGGAAATACCTAAAGAGAATTATTTGACTGAAACCTACTAGGAGAACTAGTTCCTTCATGGCTCTGGAGATGGATAAGGCAGCTAGAAAACCTCAGCAGTAAAAGTAAAGAATCAGGAATTCATGGTGGAATATACAAAGTGCTTCATAGGCAGACCACTAAGCTTTGGGTGAGAGACAGAAAGGAAAAATTCGGGATTTTATAGATGAAGTTTTGATCAATTGTGGGACTAGCCGAGCTCAAAAGAAGCCAGTCTGGAGGCAGTTCAGAGGCACCATATCTGGGAGACTTAGCCAGCTGGTTAGATTGATAGGCAGCTGCAGGGAGTGATTCAGCCCAGCTAAGGTCTGATTCACCCTCTAGAAGTGCCAAGCTTTTGATTTAGATCTTAGGTAAAACTGACTCACTCCCTGAAGATGCCTTTCTCCAAAAGTGGTTGAGAGACCCTTCTATCTTTTAGAAGGGGCTAAAAGACAGCTGGAAGAACTGGATCTACCCACAACTGATTTTCCCTGGAATCTCTCCAAAATAGCTGAGCCTGAGGACAAGTTGCCTGTGTGATGGGAGTCTGGGAAAGGGTTTGTGCAGGTGTGGAGCTAGAGGATATGGTGCTTTCCTGTGAGACAAAGTCATGACAAGGGAAGCTGCAGAGGAGTTCTATCCCAACAGAGGGAAGTGCACAATGTCAGTTTGCAGGTACCTAAACACACCAGCCTGATGAGATTCCCACTAGGAGCAGATTACAAGGATGCATGATTGCCAAAATCATCATGTACATTTGCCAATTTTATAGCTATTACTAAGCATGTGTGTTTCAGCTGACTTTGAAGAACATACTTAGAATAGGTCATACCTTTCTAATCTAAAACCCATAATAGGTATTTATTCTTTATTTAAGGAAGAAGTACTTAGTTACTTTTAACTATTTAAGAGTTCAGTATTTTTGCCTTTACATATCTTTCTCTCTTGATTCCATGTGGTTTTGAAAGCTGTCAGGTGAAACATACACTGCAGTATGTGAAAAGTTGATCTTTCTGCTTGGTCCTGTCCTTACTATAGTGGTGATTAGTTGTTTCTTAATGCTATTGTGATATTTTATTACTCTGTATGAGGTGCCACAAGGCTCTTGGGTGGACAAGACAATGACCTTGTAAAAACTTGTGTTTGGATGGTGTATAAACTATACAGTCGACAGTCAAGTCCAGGGATTAAATATTGCCTTTTACCTGCTCCATGAAGAGAGGTACTACACAAAAATTATTTCCCAATTATTTCTGCAGATAAAACCCATTATGACTTTCTCAATTCTTAATCAATACTTTAAAGGCTCTCTGTTTTATAGAACATCTCATCAATATTTTATATATTTTAATAATTTATCCTTTATTACAGAACCAGATGGAGCCTGTGGCACACTTGTCCTCAAGAAACCAGAACAAGGAGGAGAAGGTGCTCAGAACCTACATCACCTGGGAGTGAAGACTCACATTTTTCTCTCTCCTGTCCATATGTCAGCTAAGTCTTGGGCTCAGTCACAGGAACTAGCCACATCCAGTGCTCCTGCAGTCACGCTGTCACCTTGGGATGGCAGGTTTGTGGAGAGGGGATTGTTCTGCTCTCCTTAATACTGATTCCTAACTGGGAAATGCCATCTGTTCCTGCTGAATGGCTCACATCTCTCAGGAGACCTTAACATCATTTGCCAGGTTTCCCTGGGTGCTCTCTGGACTTGGGGGAAAGGAGTAATGTGTTGTGGTGAAAATATCCATCACATTCATTTCTCTGAAGCTGGAAGCAGCATGACAATCATCTCATCTGAAGGGTCTTGGGTGCATGATTTTATAAAATTGTCCCTCGGCCTTTCCCCGCATATATTTATAAGCATGTATGATCCCAATCAAGAAAAGGGATTTTTTTTTTCATTTCAGGTATAGGTCTGAACTGAGGAGCAAGTGAAACTGGTGAAGTAGAGTAAACAAAGTAAACAAAGACAATAGACAATAGAGCAGCAAAAGAGAGCTGGAAATAGAAAGTGCAGAAGACAACAAAAAATCAGCCCAACTAGACAGCTTGCTAGTTGTAAGATGTTGAGAGAAATGTGTCGAAACAGTTTTGAATCACAGGGAAACCAGATTAAATACAAGAACAGTAGAGTATGAAAGAAATTGTATAGAACATAATGGGAACAGATATAAAGAAAGGAAAAAAGTAAGGGGAAGGAAAAGGAAGACCTGAAGCAACTGAGACAGAAAAAGCACATCACTTTTGATTGTTTTGCAGTGCAGAACAACTAAAATTGGTTCCTTGTAAAACAGGCAAATAGGCAGACAGAAGGGTGAGATTGGACTGGCGCTTTTCTTCCCTTCCAGGCACAGATTCATCCAGCTGATAGTTAGATCCCTGACTGTGCTCCCCAAAGCCTGGAATATTATTGCCTTAAAATCACTCTGTAATCAATGACTAGCAAGACAGTACCTCCAGGAGGGAATTCAGACAATCCATCCCTTGCTTTTGACTGGAAGGACTCCAATGTGTTGAGAAACCAAATCTCAGTCCTGTGCCTACCTCTCAAGCAATCTTCCTTACTACCCCACACTGTGAGCCTCAGCTTATTCATGTATAGAGCCCTAATCTGCACACTCACAGCCATTTCTCATCCTCAGAGCAAAGGCTGCTGCAGAGTCCTTTGCCAGGGCACAGTGGAGCTGTGCATGCTGTCACTGCCTCTGTTGAACCTTTTTTTGTGAAGAAATGTAACATTTCAGTAGGTGGATCTGCTGATACATGTCAATCACAAACTATAATGGTGCATCCCCCACACTACACTACAATCTCAAAAATGTTGCGTAGACCTCAGCCTTGAACAACAGCACTTGGGCCAAGCTCCTCTTGAGCTTATCAGAAACAGTGTCTGTTCCCAGGAACTTGAGCTATTTCATGAGCTCTTGTTTTTTAACAAACAGCCTTGGAAATTTATTTTTCTTGCCTGAGTAACAATGCAAGTGGAACAACAATTTTGAACTTTCAAAGAAAGTTACTGGCCCGACATGTGACCAGGATGGAAAGTTCCTACAACTAAAGCCAATTCTTATGCAAACCTATAAACAGTGGTCCTAAGTGAGAACCTTAGAACTCAAACCGAGACAAATTTGTTGTGCTTTAACTTTCATATTAAATCTGCTTTTGGTGTTACCTTTGCTGGTGATTCTCTGAGCAACCTACACCACTAATTCATGATGCAACCTAAGAGACTCTCCAGTTAAGACAACCCAAGGCTTCTCAAGAGCCAGAGAAGGCCACATACACCCAGCTCTGCTGTGACAGGAGAGCTGTAATTGGAGCTAGGAGAAAGCAAGTCAGTCCCCCGTGCTTTCTGAACTTGTTCAGGATTTAAGCACTTTTCCAGCTGCGAAAAAATGTAGCTGCCACCAATCCCACTAATTTTGGGTATTGCACATCTACCACATTTCCCCTTCAGCAGCTCCATCCCTTTCAACAAAATGCTTCATTAAAGTCACTGAGCTTAGCGGAGCAGCAGAGTTATTCTTTCACTTGTCCTTTCCCTATCCACTGCCCAAGCCTCAGAGCATTTTAAGTCACAACACATGAGACCAGTCAGACGCTGACATGGTGTGACAAGCTTTGCTTCTGTGGCGTCTCCTTTGTTTAAAACCCTGTCGATTACATTTTCTTCTAAAACACAGGATGATTTCCAACTTTACGCCCACAGAATGATTCATTTGACTTCTGAGTTGTCTGAAAGCCTATGTAGATACCCTCCCAGCACCCCCTCAAAGGGAGGAGGGTAAAAAAGGGGTGTACATAGTTATTTCTTTTGCTTCCAGAAGTTAAGGGCAAACTCAAGCTTGATAAAGTCTCTCCTTGTGCTTAGTGGAGGGTTTGTTAAGATGGAACAATTGAAGTTGATGTTTCATTTAGTCCTAATAATGCAGACATCTTCCCGTTCCCTTCAGACCTGCCATACTAGAGGCAGAAGATAGCAGTGGTTTTCACAGCACCAAGAGTAAATGTATGCAAATCCCTGCCCCATTCAGATTAGATCAGTGCTAAATGGAAGCAAAATGGGTTCTTCTGGACCTAATTCTCACAGAAGCAAAGAAGAGATCCATGCAGACAAAGGCTCAGTTCTTCCAATAAGATGAGGGCCTGGTGAAAAAGCAAAGATGCAAAACTAACCACCTGTTTATCTGTTACATATAGAAAGGGTTCATTTACCTTAGAGAAAAAGAAGGTCAGAGGATAGAAAAGATTAATATCCATGAAAAAGCTTGTAAAACAGATCTACCTATAGGATATCTATTGTTTATAATATGTCTGGCAAAGGGCAATACACAGACATAAAGGAATTCCCTGCCCAAAGAACCTACAGTCTAATATTGGTATTTTCATGGCTAAATATTTTTTTTAAAAATCTCTATGGTAACAGATTTTCACAGCTTTAAAGAACACAGTGAAAGTGTAGTGCCTAAATCTATTTATAGCAATGTGTAGGAAACACAGTTAAAGAGAGAGACAGTATATTAATGGGAATGGCTTGGCTATTGAATTTCTGGAATTCAGCACCAAAGTGAAAGAGCCTCAAGGGAGAAAATTCAATAAGGACTGAAGAGTTCAGAGGGAGATGCAAATAGTACCTTTTACTCAAAGACAGATTTCATCTGTACAGGGACTCATCCATCTGAGACATTTCCACTCCAAAATTTCCTTCTCTAACCTTACAGTTCAAAGAGCTGCTGGCCAATGTCAGTCAAGTGTGGTGAATTGGTTGACCTTGAGCAATGGGCTGCTCACAAGTAGCTCAAACAGGTCTTGGGCAGGGATATATGACATAATTTACAGGGAGAGGCAGAAGGGAGAATCATGGAATCTGGCTGGTGGATTATCTGAAAGAAGCACAGGGAACTGAAGCCACTATCACTGGTCTACCTGGGATCCAGTTCACTCCCCACAAAGAAATGGAGAGATGCCCTGTGAACCACCCATCTCTGAGCTGCTTTTGATGTACCCTTCTACTCCCCTGACCCTCTGTGAGCCGTAATGTCTGTCAGGACTTTAAAAATTCTGCAGTGCAGCTTGCAAGATCAATGGAACTGATCCATCTCTCATGGGCTGCTTCACAGAGCAGTCACAGAGACTACACTCCTCTCTCCCCCTGGACATAATGCTCTTTTATTTGGCAAAAGGAATGAAAATTAAGAGGATTTTAAGGAAAAGGGTGAGCTGCACACAAGGAGACACAACTTCAGGGGAAAAACAAAAAAAAAGAAAAAGAAAAAACTAAAAGGTTAAAAAAAAAACCACCCAGGATTTTGAGAGTCTAAGAGAGAAATGAGCATCTGTGTGGTGGAAATGGAAAAAGCTGCTATTGCACAGAGCTCATCCCAAACCCTCCTTGGGGTCTGGCTGTCTGGGCTCAGAGTCAGTTTTGCTAAAGCCACTACTCTCTGGCCTTGAAGTTATAACAAAACTCTTTGAGAAGCTTTTGCAGTAGCCTTCCATGGCCCATTATCATGTTCTTTGTGGTCAGAAACTTACTGACAGTTAGAAAAGATATTTTGCTCCTTCTCCTACAAAATGAGATAAACAGTTGATTTAAGGATGTAATGACGCCTACCAGTCTGTTAAAAATGGGCTCTAAGTAGTAGGTACATATAGAGAAGGGTAACTTTAACATTGAAAAGTTTTGATGGAAAGCACTATTTTCACTGCAGTCAGAATATTTGCCTAGAGAATCACTGTTAATCAAATCCTCTTAAGAAGAAATACAAGTCAACAAGCCAATTTCTTTCACATAAATGATCTTTTCCAGAGAAAAATGTGTTCCTTTTTCTTTAATGAAAAGCTTTCATTTTAGGTTGCATTTAATGCATTGTTTCCAATCGACAAACTCCTCTCTGAAGCAGAAATTCTTATTAGTCCCCAGGCTCATGATGATGTAGTTTAAGTTAGTGACTGTCATCCTGTTTCTGTTATTTCAGTCCTTAATGATGGCCACTTGTCCCTGTAGCATTGCTTTCTTCTCCTGTATATTGATAATATTTCCCAGCTTAGTATCATTGAGGAATATATCTCCTATGAAGTAGAAATGCATCACTTGGGAGCAATGGTGAATGACACAGACCTATATGATAGATCAGTCACAGGGTAACCATGCCTAATAAATGTGATTCTGTGATACAGCAGTTGCAGTATCCCAAGTAAGGGGACAGAAATATTTCTGCCATTGTTTAAAAAGGTGGTGAGGCTGTTTATCTCCCTCACTGTTTTGCAGTGAGCTGCTGAAAGAAGAGAGAGCAGAACTACTGCACCATTAAAGCATGTAGTACTGAGACCTGCTTGTACAAAACACCAGGACTGTAGGAAAGAGGGACAGGGAAAAAATAAAAGGGAGCAGATACTGAGAGGAGGAAAGAAGGAAAGAGTGTTTTTGCAATGTGTGAAGAAATGTATGTAGGTAGGAAATAGATGCAGCGGAAGAAAAGTCAGTTAAAATGGACCATCTGACAGTGTGATTTTCTATAGTTCCCTAACAAGTACCTTCTGAGTATGAAAAACAGTAGATTAGTGAACTGAAAAACAAGGAAAAGTTTAGATGGAATGGTCAGAGGAAGTGAGAGGCCTCAAACCCTTCCCAGTGCTCCTCAAAAAAATTTAAGTTTGAGGGGCTGTTGGGGATTTTTTTTTTTAATTTTATTTTTCTCCCTAGTGCTTTCTGTTGTGGTAGCAGATGCTCCGTCTAGTGGGCAGGTAAATTACAAAGCTATCAGGTTAAAAAGGCACCAGAAATGGCCAGATCAGATTTGCAGATCTTTAGACCTGCTAACACAAACAGAGAAGCCACAGGCAATAGCCATTGTTGTCTGTGGCAGGAAACCATCTCATGCCTTGACTCTGCCCACATCACATGTGAACAAAAATATCTTTCAGATTCTTCCTATCCGTAGCCTTTTCTGTGGGCTTTCCTACAGGCCAGATGTAGTCCAATCCCAGTATATACGATAAAGAAAGGCATTTCTTCTTGCCTGATCCCACTTCTGCCAAATTAGACAGTCTATTTTTTAGGGCAGGAGGAGGAAAACAATTTGATGATACCTAAGAACTCCACAGTTCTTCACAATATCCTAGTGCATTTTGCCAGGAAGGTCCTTGGTGGACCTTCCATTCTCATCAGCATCCAATAGATTAGTGCACACATGGCAAAATCACAAANGGTGCATTTTGCTAGGAAGGTACAGCATCCAATAGATTCGTGCACACATGGCAAAATCACAAATGAACAAGAACAGGGTATGAGGGAGGAAACCACATGGAAGTGAACAGCCATGTGTAGAGTATGATTGAATACAGAACAGAGAAATCCAACAACTCTGTAGGAAAGGAGGTGGCAGTTTCAGCAGATCACGAACTGAACATGAATTCACAGTGTCCTGCTGTTGTGGAGAAAGCAAATATCCTGCTGAGCTGTATAAACAAAAGAATCATTCGCCAAGTCCATGAAATAATCCTTCCACTTCACTCAGAGGTGTCTGTGAGCCAACCTCAAGAGCTGCAGCGATGTGTACCACCACAGATGCCAAATTCCAACAGTGCTTTTAGAAAATCTCCAGGACCATAAACTTTGTTTACATTTGATAACCTTCACTGAATGGCAGCTTAGAAGCAGTAATTTTGTTCGTAATAAAAATAGCCTCCCCACTAACAATAAATATATTTTTGTGCTGTAATACTTTACATAAGCATTATGTATTTATTAACCAAAATAAGAATTTAATGCAAGGCATCTAACAAATTATGTTCCCTGTTCAAATGTATCATAATCACAGAACATAATATTTTCTCTTCATTAAAGCATATACACACTTTAAAAATTTGAATCTATATTTCAAGCAATACATTAATTCTCCTCTTCCTACTCCACATCTTTCCTGAAATGATGATGAATATTTTTCTCTTCTTCATCAGTTGTTTGACTAGAACAGGTTCAAAACTAGCACATCTCTCAGACACTGCATGCAAGTATACTTCCCTACTTACGAGAAGGCTGAAACTGAATCACATTTCCAAGATTTGTTGTTGACTAAGTCATCCAGCCCACAGCCAGTAACGTCAGCTGTTCACCCCTAACTTGACTGAGCACAAGTTCACAGTGCAGAGTCCTGCACCAAAACCCTCCCTGAAGGTTTGCACACAGCTCATGCTGCATCCCTCTTGTATACTGAGCGCTGATTTGACTCAGTTACATCCCTTTTGACACAAGAAGTCTGGTAATGACACTCATGGAATCAGACATTCTGTTCTTTATGCCAGCAAGGTTCAGCTTGTGAAGAAACTGGGAACAAGCTCCCACACTTCTACAGTCTTAGGGTAAAAATTAAATCCAATGCTTTGTTCCTTTTACATAAATATTAGGCCTCTCAGGTTCACTTTACTTGCAAGTTTACCAAAAGTGTTGCTACCTGGTTGGGCATGCAGCAGCCCAGCCTAAAGGATCAATAATGCTCTATCTCTGCCACTGAGTCTCACTCAGTCTGCATTTCAGTTTTCTGCTGCATTTTTGAGGGACATTGTTGTTAACCTAAGCCAGTGCAAAGGGCATCCACCTCCAACACTTATTATAATTTATTTGTATCCATCATCTGAAGCACAGATAAGGTGAAAAGTTAAATTTCTTCAAGGATATATTGAAACAATTGGATTTATGTATTGTAAAGATGAGAGAAATTAACAAAAGCACAACTGTCTCTACACATAAATATAAAACTGCTGCAAAGGAAAGAATCAAGTTTTGTCCATGTCATGGTGGATAAGGTGGGAAATAAAGGGAGAAAACTGAAAGCAAGACGGCATTAGAGAAATTTTAGCAGTAAGGGTAGCAAAGCATTGCAATAGATTTCCTCCTTTACTGCAAGTCATAGAACTATTCTGTTCTCCAAGAGACTTGGAGAGAACTCTCCTGTAACTTTAGTGAGGCCTGAGTAAACTCATAGTTAAAAGTCTTCCTTAACAACAGACTGAAGTTGGAAGATACAGTTTGTCTGATTTGAAAACCTCTGCCTCCTTTGAGAAAGCTATGTTTCATATTACTATACTTTATTTGAAATTCACCTCCTAACCCGTATCAGACAACACTGAGGATCTTGGAATTCTCTGTGCCTTTGAAAATTTCTTCCTTGGACAAGTGGTCCTGAGGCCCTTAGCAGAGCTGAAGCATTTGACTTGCTTCAGTCTCAGTGGCCTGCAGGCCTGCAGTCTCATTCAGTGTTGAGAGACATTAATTTCCCAAGGTTTAGATTTGCAAGGGCATTTAGATTTTCCAATAAAGTTTTACACAATCCAAATTATTGAGGAACCTAAAACTTAATTATAAAACTAATTTAGACCTAAAGTCTTAAAACTAAAGTACTTTGAAAGGCCACAAGACCTTTATAGACCCAGACCCCCCAAGATGAGAAGTATTTAATCTTCAGTGTTTTCACTAGACTGAGATGCTAAATGCTGATAATATTCTGTACTCAGGTGATGTTCAAAATAAGACTTTATTTTCTAAATCACATATGTGCTTTTGAGAAATCGTCCGTTGACCTTTATTTCAATGCCTTCAAAAAATGCTTGTAGTGCTTTATTTTTATCAATCATCTCTGTTAAAAACCCTGGAGCTTACAATAGTCCCTGTGTAGTAATTCAGAACACAACTCAAGATGTTTGGCATTAGCTAGAGGTTTGGGGGTTTTTCTTAAGCTTTGTTTGTTCTCCAGCTTTTATGGAATTTATCAGAATTTATGTTCTTGTATGTGTAAATAAACACCCTGCTGCCATGGCAGTAGATAGTCTATAAATCAGAGGAATAAATTAATAAACAGACTGGGGCTCATTCACCAGGATGAAGGCAGCATATGAAGGTCCTGAGTGTTTCCTCTTGTTTTAGCATATCTTTTCGGAGCATCACTTGAAAAAACTTACTTTGCCTTACAGAGTGAGTATAGCTATATATTATTTTTAAATTATTTTCTTTTTTGTTAGGGTCTTGTTTGTTTTGTTTTGTTTGTGTTTTGGTTTTGTTTGGTTGCTTTTTTGTTTTTTGACTTTTGGTACTGGTCTAGCTTAGGAACATCCTGTTGGGATCAGTTGGAAGCACTAACACTCCAAGTGTCTTCTAAGCATCAGCAAGGACCTTCCATTGTCAACTGCTTCTCCAGCCTAGTAAGTATCCATGGCCAGGAGCATAAGAGTAGAAGAAGAGCAAAGGATCTCAGTAAGTCTGTCTGCAGAGCAATGTCCAGCACAGAGTGTCTAGTGGTTATTTCCATGCATGCCTGTATAAATTACCAGAGTCTCAATTTCAAAAATGTCAGGATTGACTTTACCCATTGTGTTACCATTTTGCTGTTTATTCTGCATGTTCTTTTGAATGGAGACTTGCTGCTATCTCCCAGCAGATATTTGTTCCAGTCTGCTCCCTTGAACCTTAGCATCCTTTTCAAATTTGGGAAAGCATCAGTGGATTGCACTCATGCAGTTGTGAAGTAAAAAACTCCTGCAGCTTTGTTTTTCTTTGGTGTTTTTTTGCTTTGTTTTGTTTTTTAACAAAGCTGACTATTAACTCTTGTGGAGGGCAGATCTCATAACTCAAGTGTGGGAAGTGGTTTACAGTTTTCATCTACTCATTACTGTGAAAAGCTGACCTGCAAATTTTGCAGGCGTTCCCACAACTTCTGAAGTACTACTCCAGCAGGATACAAATACAGCCGTTCTGCTGTCTGCAGTATCAGAGCAGCTTCTCAGCTTCTCAGCAAGGAAAGCAGAGTACATGTTGGGGCACTGGGAGCCCAGAGAGCTAATATCTTCAGAATTACACACACTTGCATGAAAATTATCTATAGAGCACGACTACACTTCCTAGTTACACATCATCTCTATAATCCAAAGGTTTAACAGGGATTTTGCTGAGCCTGTGCTGACTCTCTGATGTAGAGAAAGCTTCAGCTATTACTACTAGGAGTGATTTCGACCTCTAGATATTGAGATTTATCTTATCCGTACTGGTTCGGATAATGTGTCAGATTCATAATGTGCTGGTGTTGCATCCTTATGGCGACTCTTGAAATAATTACAACATGCCTGAGCTAATCAAAGGAACAACATTTCCTTCAGCAGTAGCAGAGTTAAAGTGAAATGAGCAGTGTAGTAATAGTCTCTTCCATTTCAGTGACACTAGGCTTTTTCTGCTTATGTTACTATTTCTGATAAACACCTTCGCACTTTCTACGCTGCAAGGCACCTTCACCTTTCAATAGGTTCCTATTAAAACCCAAATTACCTTTGCATTATTTTCCTCCACAGTCACATTAAGGCCATCAAAGCTGTTGACACCCCCAAAAACCCTTGAATCTGGCCAAGCAGCTGCTGTGTGTGCTCTGGCCATGGTTACTGAGCTCCTCATCACTGTCTCACAACCCTGCATGCTCAGGGAAAGAACCATGGGTCTCTTTTGTGTTTGTACAACACTTAGCACAGCAGAGTCCCAGTTCAGAATTAGGTAGGATGGCTAGATCCTCCCACATTTCAAAAAAACAAATAATAATGACATTGGAAAGAAGGAAAATGTACAGCAGAAATAGCTGCATTGCCAATCAATGCAAGTCAGAGGGATGGTATTAAATTTAACCTCCTACAACACTCCAGAGTTAATTTGAGGTCTGTGGGATTTTTAAGAAGAAACACGGCCTACTTTTCTGAATAATTAGACAAAAGAATTTTTGCTAAAATGTACTAAACTTGCATTAAGAACAAAATAAATTTAAAGATTAAAATTTCCTCAAATTAAAAGCTTGAATAAGCATTTTGGGGGAAGGAAGAGAATCTCTGCTAATGAATTTGCATAAAAACTTTTAATGGAGGATTTTATTTAAAGCCCCCAAGTAACTCCAAACATTTTCTTTGGGAAAATGGAAGTCAAATGCTGAATTTTGGTTCTGTGACCATTTTCAGTGAAATTAATTCTGTGAGTTTGTGACAGAGATAGCATGCACATTTATATGGCTGAGCATAAGGAGTGATGATTGCTCCTATATATGGGCTATTTTTATGCTTTTCAGGCTTATACTGTGTTCTGTTTTCTCTTTCTCACCTGAGCTTTGTGTAAAAACTCACTGAAGCAGAAACGGAACATCCAATTGCTCCTGGCTTCCACAACAGAGAGTTATCTTTTTCTGGTGAATATTTAAATGTGTGTCCTAATAACAGAAGCAAATCAAGAAGAGGCTGTGAGAGAGTATAATTCTTGAGTATCCTGTAGCCCAGGGATAAGGGCTGGGCTGAACATCCTGATCTGAGGAGGGGGTGGAGAAGGTTCTTGAGATTAATTTCCTTTAGAAATGCCCTTCTTTGAAAGACAAGAAATGAAAAAGAAGGATCTGAGCACGCAGGAAGAGAAATTGTTACTTAAATGAAGCTTTTGCTATAGCAGAGACTTCAGTAACAAATTTCTCCTGAAGATTTGTTAGTCATGAATAAGATAGGATGGAGGAGCCAGCACAACTGCCTGTGTGTGCTGAAAAAGACAGTCAAGCTCTTAATAGAGGGAGTGGGTACTGGCGATAAGGGAATGGAGGCTGGAAGCCAGATTGTGGTTACCTCGTGCTTGTAAACCCTTTGGCTTGCAGGAGAATTGCTGACCAGGGGTGCAGTGTGAGCTGCAAGCAGCACCACTCCAGCAGAGCAGCATCATTAAAAATTCAAGTGCTGAAACATAGCTACTGAGGCTGTATGTGCATATCCTGGGCTTTATGAGACTCAACAGCTTCAGTGAGGTGTTTCTGAGTTTAATCCAGGGTAGGGATTGCTGGTTTGTTCACCAAAGAATGTGGGGAAATAGCTTATAATGCTTTGCCCTAAGAACCCAGCTGTGAGGTGGATCACTACAGTAGGTTGCATCGAGGTGGGTGAGGCAGAGCCATGGGTTTTGCCTGCAGAGCACTAAATTACTGCAGCAGCATCATCTGACATATTTTAAAGAGATGCTCTTCTGCTACAGCTAAGAGGGAGTGGATAATTGCACCATAGGGACACCCCTGACATCCAGCCATTTGTAGTTAATCAGAATTATTCGTCTGTTTGGTAAACTTTTATTTCTTTCATAACAAGTGGAAAAAATTGACTAAGAATGCAGTGAGGAGTTACAGTAAACACACCAGCCTGGGAGGCCTGTGGAGACAAGGTGAGGAGCAGGCAAAGGAATCATTTACCTAGCTTGTTTTCAGGTGGAAATGCTGAGCACAGGAAGTCTGCTCCTATTTATGTTGAGACTGGTCAATGTATCTCCCACTACACCCCTGAGATGGATTGTATTTGGATAGGCTTGGCTTCCACAGAGAGCAGCTTAATGCTCCACCTGACGGATGATGCTTTGCTGGAAGGCTGGCAGCTTCTGCCAGGGCAGCATCTTCCTGAGGTAGAAGTGTGGTGTCAGCAGCAGGGAAGAGTCCAGTTTGAGGTGTCCATCTCTCTTGTACACACACATATACGCACACAGAGCCTGTCTTGTGAAAGGGTTAGCAGAAGGGAGGAGGAAAGCAGCAATACCTATTTAACAGGCACAGGTGGCTGATGCCGATGTAACTTTAGCCCTTCACAGCCTGTTTGCTACAGTTGGAGTTTCAGTTTTAATGAGTATCATGGTGGAAACTGACCTTCTCTGTCCACACAAGCGTTTGCAGGGGTGGCTGAAATGAGGATAAACCTAAAAGCAGAAGGGGCCAAAAGCAGGATCTCCATCTGCCCAGCTGGACATCACACCTGGTTCCCCATCTGGGCCCGTTCTCACCTGTAGCACTTTCTTTAAACAAATGGTGGAATTTCCCCAACAGAAATCTGCTGTATTATGCAAGGAATAATACTTTCTCGTTATCAGCCAAGAGGGTCTGATGGGTCAAAGGGAATAAGTCTCTGCTGAGAAAGAAAGAATGTTGATTCAGCATGTGGCACTCATGACCCACAAGTTGTGAATCACAGGTGTGTGAAAAGACCACTGATCTTTCCTCCCCACTGGGCACACATACCCTGTTTATTTCCCCTCTCCAGAACCAAACTTCCTTGCTACAGGAAGAGGGAAAGAGCATGGAAATTACACGCAGAAATCCAAGAGTTGCCAGGATAACTCCCTATTCTTATGATAGACAGATTTATTAAGTACTTGCAGCTGTCTGAGAAGCTCAAACCAAGAGTCTTACTATGAGTGCTACTATGGGGGGGAAAAAACCCCACAACATATTAAGCTTCCTACCATTATCACAGATACCTGCAGCCTGACTCTTGACTATTTATTTATTACCCTCATTTCCTGAGGAAACGCCTTATCGAGTCGTTCTTCTGCCTGCTGCTTTCCCACCTCCTAAAGTCATTGCCTATTTTCAGCCAATTTTTGAGGAGGTTTCAGGGATTTGAAACACCTATGCCTTATAAGAACTGGGTCTGGATAGAGAAAAGAGATCCAAATCAGTGTCACCATAGAAGGAAAGGTTCCACAATGAGCTCTGTGGTTACTTGCTTTGCTCAGTCTGCCCATGCGTGTCTGTTGCCCAACAATTTTCCCTCCTGGATTAGGGGCACAGGAGGATGATTCAAGTCCCATGATGCAGCCAAGAAAGTGAGCAGGCTGTGAAAAGTCCGGTAAGCAATAACATTGTGCAGAAATTGGGAGGACAGAGAGTTGGGGGCTTGTATTGGAGCAGGAGTATTAAGGCAGGCTTTACTAATCCTGCTACTCTCAGAGCATGGTGTTTGTGGTGGAATCACCAGCTAGCTGCTCCTCAACCATAGGAGCACTGACTAAAAGACAGGCCCTCCCCCAATGGACTGCTCCCTAAAAGCTTGCTGGCCGCTTTTGTGGAGTCATTTATGCCTTCTTTCAATGCATTTAAGCCTTCTTTCATTTAAGCTTATCACTAGTTAAAATAATTTAAAGAAAATCCTTGGCTTCATCTGGGCTGTTTCCCAAATCAGGTCCCAGGCTGTGTATCTGCTTGTACTGAAGACCTGTGCAGTGAAGTGAGGAGCGAGGTGGCATTGTGGTAATTGCCCGACACAGTCCTTAGTGCCCTCTGATCCTGTGTGGGTGCCCCGAGTAACAAAGCAAGCCTGTGCAGTTAAACAGTGTGTTAAAATTTCCAGTAGCAATTTAGGAAAGTACAGGGCAATATTTCAGATAATGAGGCAAACTTCTCTACTTGTCAAAAGTCAAACCTGTGAATTTAAAGGACCCTATTCTATTTTGCCTGAAAGAAGAATGAATTAGAAGATACTTGATTGAGGTATTCATAATTATATGAGAAACAGTGAAAACTAATCAGTCTGTGCTTTTCATATTGTCACATAGTGCAAGAACAAGGGGACTCTTAAAATGTAAATTAATAAGCAGTACATTTAGCGCTCAAATGTATTTAGTGAATCATGTTACAATTACAGTATATATAAATAATCCACCAATTTCCATAAAACTATCTGATAAAATTCACCCATAACAATAGTTCATTTCCCAATTCACTTTTCATTATTCAAAATCCTTTAGAAACCCAAGGGAAGCTGTTGGCCAGGGATTGTAAAAGGCTGTATATTTAGAACAAATCCGAGGAGTGGACTGACTTGTGCAGCATGTACTCCTCTTTACAAATTCACAGTCCTAAGAAGCTAAGGACACTAATGCAAAGACTATCTAAAAGGAAGGGAAAAAAGAGTCCATACTGGATAATTTCATGACCATTAGTAACATTTGTATCTATACAAGCTAAGATAATTATAATGGTAATCATATCTCATGCTTCAGAGCCTAAAGTGATTGCCTACTGAGGCCAGGGAAGCCTTGGAGAGTTTCCGTTGAAAGGAAGATTAGAAATGCTTAAGATTATTTAATTTGGTCATATTGGACATAGCAGAAAGAAGACACTCATTTCCCCTTTTAAATGCTTTTCCTTTCTCTTTTCTGAATCAGTATTTTCCCTGTTGGCTTGACCTGTAACCTGGTAGCCCCACTGGTATCTGCACTTTTCCTTTCCCATCTGTTTTGTGCCTGGGCCTTGATGTTTTTTCCCCAGACCTATCTCCCAGTGTCTCAGCCCATTTCTCTCTTGGGCTCATTCACTAGATAACACCCCTTGAATGTGAAGAGGCTTTTCTTGCATCCAGTGACCTTGACCAGACTTCATCAGCAATCCTTGCTCTGACCCAGCTCCTCCCCAAGCAGCATCAGCCTGTCTCCTTTCTTTGCATGTGAGCAGCTCCTTCCAGCACATGTGCCTTTCCAAAGCAAGTTCTCCAACTGTTGGCATTTCTATACCCCAATCATTCCCCTAAGACTAACAGTTATCACAATACCAGCATCAAACAGAACAGTCTCATTTTAGAGATTATCCACTGTTTTAAAAACTGAAGGGAGTAAAGAATTGGAAATGCCTCATGTTGCCTTTTAGCCATTTCAAAAGTTACTGCAGGATCTGATCATCTTATTTTCTCTTTTCCTGTTCTCCTGTCCTTTTGTACCTTCATTACAGGATGAACCTATATGGGGCCAGATCCAGAAAACCTCTCACAGGGAATTTTAGATGCTTCCACAAGGTGAGATCTCCACTGACTTCAGTGAACCTATGTGTGTAATAACACATATGAGAGAATGTCAGAAATCAGCCTCAGGCAAAGAAGACGTGGTCATTGTCCACACTTACAAAAAAAAATGAGACAGGAAAGAAACAGTGTCCTTTTATTACTCTGTGCCACCTGCTCACAATAACACAGTGAAGAATAATTGACATCAAAGGCCTGCTATTTTTCTCTCCACACATTGTTCCTGAGCTGGAGTTTATGCCAAAGATGTGACTGTAAGATAGTTCACTTTAGGACACTTCAGAAGAAGCAAAGTAATAACTTGAGAGCTAAAGGCAGCTACCATAAAGGTAGGGAGAATTATAAATGATAAAAGGAAGGCCAAGAAAGCACTACTAGTCAGCCTTTTTTGATAATAAAAAAATAAATTGGTGGCCATTGAATGAAATTACAAAGCAACACATTGTGAGTGGATGAAAGGCAATGTTTACAAAAGGCATAATTAAACCATGGTATTCACTGGTCTAGATATTGAGAAGGATCACTCCCCATGTTCAAGTGGTTCAGCATTTATATAAATAAAAAGAACATCTGCAAGGACACTGGCTAAATACAATTACAAGGGCTATCAATTTTCATGCTTCAGGGCATGGTTACCTGCTGAGGTCAGGAAGAAATTTCTTCATGGTATAGCACTAAAAAGTAAAATGCATTATTGGGCATTGATGGGTATTGGGCACCTTATTAGAAGGACCTTTAATCTGCTCCACTATGCAATTATTTTGTTCCCTCATATCAAAAATCAGTGAAGTATTTGGTGTGTGCTTAAATTCCATTTTGAAATCAATAGGACTTAAATGTGCATAAATGTAAGTGCTCGATTAAGTGCTTTCCAGAATAGATATATTAAGCAACTGCTTAAATTTTTAGAGGTATCAAAGCAGTTTTTTGTTCTGGATTGATGTTTCGATGTCCAAATTACAGATGCAAAACCAGTAGAACTTACTGTATCTCATATATTATCAACTCACTGCAGAAACAACTTCAACCTTTCAACTCAAAAAATCAAAAGTTTGTGACTATACCTCTACAATTCATTTGTACAGGTAATCCAATATATATACAAACATAATCACACAGGTCTAAAATAGTTAGGGTCTTCATATTTGGATTTTCTTTTGTGGTAATAAAATGAGCTTTGCCATCTGCTATAGTCTCCTCCCTCATGTTTGTCTCCCACTGGTTTGTGTTGCAGTTCTAGGCAAGGTGTCAGCCAGACATGGAAGATCTTTGAAGATCTAAGTTGCCCTTTAAACTTTGAAGCCCATCCCTTTTTACTTTTCTTTCTTCTTAGAGGAGTTATCATTCAACCCTCACAATCTTTCAGAGTCAGTAGGAAGGCCCTGAACACAGAGGAAACACAGCAGTGATCTGATGTCCTACAGAGCCAGGACATAGCAGATACTCCCAATGTGGAAAGGGCTTTGATCTGGAGAAGGTCACAGAGAAGTATAAACAGAAGCTTAAGTGTTATTCACAGTTCATCTCACGTGTCGCTGACAGGTGATTAAAGGGTTTGATAGGTAAAGGGGATGAGGATAACTGAAGAGGCTGAAAAACAGATCTTACCAAAAAAGCAGGTTCTTGCAGCCTACAGATTTACTTGGTGAAAAGGCAACTTAAAATATAGCCATAATGGTGGGAAAGATTCCTCTGCTATGGGTCTGGCTCCTTTGATTTCCTCATTGGACCAATTGCTCCTTTTGGAGAGGCTGCAGCGACTTCACCGAGGGTGGCTGGGAGAGCTCCAGCGATGCACAGCAGGCAGCAATTCTTCCTTCCAGAGGCTGAACGTTCAGCCTGAGCAGCACTCAGAGGGACCTACATGCTGAGATCAAGGGAACATTTCCAATGACTTATGGAGGAGCTGAAACTAGGCCTTTATGGAATACTAAATAATTAAATCAGACCTCATGTAGACCTCTAACACTTAAGAATCAGCACTTAATAGCACACAGAAAGGCATAATTTTCAGATCTGTGCTAATAAGGAAAACCATAAATTGAGGGATTTTTCTTAAACAGCTCTTTTCTTCCCCTGATTGTTAAACATAAAAGTAAAGATGTTGCCTGCAGTAGTCAGGCATACATATTGAATTGCTATTTGCTTCCAGCTTCACTTAAGATAAAATTTAAACTGCTTAATTTAAATGCACAATCTTAGATGCCTATAAAAGACTGACTTGCAGGAAGTATTAACCAGATGCTTCTGCAAATCCGTTCTACTTTAGTCATTTCTACTTCAGTGTTCAAAACATTTCCAACCTGGTGCCTGACCAACCTGAAAACTTCTAGATGAAAGAACTGGCTTGGTAGATGAGAGAAAAGCAGTGGGCATTGTCTACCTGGGCCTTCCTAAGGCTATCAAGGAAGGCTTAGTCCTGTAAGATCCTCATAGATAAATTGTTGGAGTATGGGCCGGATGAGCAGGCAGAGAGCTGGATCAAAAACTGTCTGAACAGCTGGGCCCAGAGGGTGGTGATCCTCTGGCACAAAGTCTGCGTGGAGGCTAGTAACTCGCATTGTGCCCCAGGAGGAATACTGGGTCTGATTCTGATTAACATCTTCATTAATGATTTGGATGGTCAGGCAGAGTGTACCGTCTGCAGGTTTGCCAATGACACAAAACTGGGGCTAGGGGTGATACTCCAGAGGGTCGTGCTCCCATCCAGAGGGACCTGGAGAAACTGCAGGCTGGAGAAATGACCTGACAGAAACCTCATAAAATTTTACAAGGTAACCCAGGCACCAGTAAATGCTGAAGATTTCTGGAAAGCAGCATGACTGAAAATCCTTTGGGATCCTGTTGGACATGGAGTTGAGCATATGCCAGCATGCCCTTGCAGCAAAGAAGGGCCAGTGACATCCTGGGCTGCATAGGAGCAATGTTGCCAGCAGGTTGAGGGAGGGGATCCTTTCCATGTATTAGAAGATTTCCTCTATCCTTTAGAAAGAGAACTCCCTTGCACATGTAATGTTCTCCATAGTCCTGGTGATGTGTTCTGGCTCAGAATTTCCTGATCTTCTAAACCATTAACATTTCCCATAGAATAGTATATACACTAACAATTTCCTTTTAATATGTGATTTATAAAGACAATTTCAAAATGTGTACTCAGCACTTATAAAGAGTTCATGTTTCTTTACCTCCACTCTGCTCTCATCAGACAGAGCTCTACATCCCTTTCCTCCCCAGGTCTCATTTTCTGCAGGGCTGGCAGAAGTTCAGCATTCTCTGGGTTAACACTCAACACAAGTGAAAATCTTTATCTCACAGTGAGTGGATAAATTGGTTTTGAAACAGCTACAGAGGGTTATCAATTCTTCAAACAGACGTGGCGTGAGTATCCCATAAACTGAAACAGCCGGTGCTGCACAGATTCGTCTGGAGAGGTTATTATTAGGGAACTGGGGGTGCTTTCAAATGCAGAGATGTAATTTATCATGACCAGGTTTTGTTAGCATGGAATTTAGACAGTTTCTGTTACTGTAACCTAATAAGTCATTTTATCAGCATATTTGTTTCCTTGACTGCCGACACTTCGGCAACTTTCATACCTTCTTAGTATCACATGGCAGGAAAACAACTGACAAATAAAGAGAAATAACTGGTTGTGAACTCACCGAAATTGCATATTCTGTCTGGGAAGCTTGGATAATGCAGTTCAACTACAAAGCAGAGTCCATTGCAGGTACACAGGTCTCTTGCTCTCTTCCTGTCTCATCTTTTACAGAATAAAGAAGGAAGACTCTGTAACTAAGGGAATATGTCATGGAATCCTACCCAGATGCTTAGCTACAGGGGAAACTGGCAGCGATGTTCCTCAATACAGAACAGGCAAGGGTCCTAAGAGGAAACTCAGGGTAAATGACAGAACAGCTGGGCCTCCCTGCTTTACTCTATCACCAAAAGTTGGAAGACTTACAGAGATACCTGCCTTACCCTAGTTAGATTTCTGGATCTCTGCATAACCTAGGGTCACAAACAGGTGCTTGCTCCCCTTAGAAAAATCAGCTCCAATTATGTCCTGCAAGATCAATTTCTCCTAGTTTAGCTCATCTCTGCTGTTGCTGAATAATTAACCACTTATTTGACATGTACTTTGCATCTTCCTGGGTTCCCTGAATCCCCAACCACACACAGAAACAGAAGGCCAATTAAAAGTTCATTTACCTGTGACCCTCTGGGATTGCCACATGCTGTGAGAGTCAATATATATTTTTTCTATTAGGGTAGCAGAGAAGCAATTTCTGAGGTTTAAGAGCATCAAGGAAAAGTAACATGCAGACAGATTTGGCAGATCTCCCATCTGGAGATCAAATAGAGAAAAGTCCCAGCTTTTTTTCAATGCTGGAGTGTAATGAACAAAAACAGCCTTAGGAAGGGAAACCACAGCCCACAGCTAGAAGGGCTTTGTAAATCAGAGACAACTTCTTAAAGTGTTTCTAAAAGCTATGACAAAGCTGCAAAAGTACAGGAGTGATTTTCCATTTCCTCTGACAACCACAACAGAGTTAGCAGGCAGCCATAATCAGTGGCACAGGGTCCAGTTGTAGCCTGTCACTAGTCTTGTCCCACGAGCTACAGAACAGAGCCCAGTATCGTCTAACCCATTTATCAATGACTTGGATGAAGTGCACTGATGACACCAAGCTGGGAGGAGTGGCCAATACCCCAGAGGGCTGTGCAGTCCTTCAGAAGGACTTTGACAGGTTAGAGAGATGGGCAGAGAGGAACTATCTGAAATTCTACAAAGATAAATGTAGGGTTCTGCACCTGGGGAAGAGTAACCCTCTGCACTGGTACAGGCTGGGGTCTGACCTGCTGGAAAGCAGCTTTGTGGAGAAGGGCCTGGGAGTCCTGCTGGACAGCAAGCTGTCCATGAGCCAGCAGTGAGCCCTGGGCCAAGGAGGTCAGTGGTGTCCTGGGGTTCATTAGGAAGGGCATTTCCAGCAGGTCAAGGGAGATGATCTTGCCCCTCTATTCAACTCTAGTGAGGTACATCTGGAGTGTTGTGTCCAGTTCTGTGCTCCTCTGTACAAGAGAGACATGGCACAGAGAGGCTGGACCAGATGACCTACAGTGGTCCCTTCCAGCCTGATTCTGTGATGGTCCCTTCCAACCCAATCCAATCATTCTGTGATACTGCTACTTAAGTGAAGTTACTGCTGGTTTTACACCAGCAAGAGCAGAGCTGGAGGCAGTGTGAAAGAAAACAGCAATGAGAAGGGACAGCTCAATCCACCATCAGTGGACTTCTGTCCACCAATGGCAGTTGTGTGCACAGGAATGAATGGTCCACTATACTTAGTGAAATAATTTACTCTGAGCATACAGTAGTAGTTATTATCTATTATTTAAGTATTTATTAATAAACAACTATTTATTCCTGTACTTCACAAAAAGCTTTTTGCTTTTCCTTCCAGGTTGAAACTTTCTGGTTAGTTCTGGAAAGCTGACTGGTCAGAAATCCCTTTTGCTTATCAGTAAGCTCTGTTTGATACCCTTAGTGTCATTTCAGTTTTAAAGAAAGCATCTTTGTTGAGCTACGCCGCTGGAGCTACAGAATAGTCAAAAAGAAGAGCAGGAAACAAGTGGCCTGTGCAGGTTATATCCACCTGCCAGTGTAAAAACAAACCCTGAGCCAGCCTTATTTGTCTTTTCAAACCACTTTATGTCAGAGAGCAAGAGTCGTGTCAGAGCACAGGACCCCTGCAATGAACAAACAGGGGAATTAATGTTCTCTGTGAGGCAGGAATGGAAACAGGTGATGTGGCATTTGTGACAGCTTCCCTCATCCCTGGGAATTCACAGCACAGTTTTATATCAGTTCAAAGTGAAAACTAAGAACAGTAGGAGAGGCAGAGCTGGAAAGAAGCCTTGGCTTTAGGTGCCCATATCTGAAGGCAGGATATTGTTGTTGCAGAATATTTACCATGTACATAATTAAACCCCTAAGTGCCAGCTGAACTGGAAATCATGCTGTGTGGTGCCTCTCCTACCATCTGAATGACTGTTAGACAGTTGGCTCTGTTTTGACACAAAAAATGCAGTCCATCATAGGCCCATTCATCTGTCATCTGTTGCCTGCTTGTCTCTTTTCCCATTTAGTTGTGTACAAGATGAAATGTTTTCCTCCTGCTGCTTGTCTGGGTTTTTTTTACACTTCATTTTCTTTGCAGTTTTTTACATACCCACAAAGAAATAGCCTTAGAGAGTCATACTGCCAGCCACAATCATGGATTGACATTATATTGGCTTAACTAATAAACAGCCATCTTCATATTTTTCCTTTCTCTTTCTCATTACAAAGCTGAAATGAACAAATTATTAATTAGATGCCAGCCTCTGCCCCTTCCCTCCTTTCACTTTAAATAACTTGGAGACAAGCAGAGGAAAAGTTACCAGGCATTGTTATGCATTCATTACTGTTACATATTAAGCAGAGAGCCAAAGTAATGATAGGGTAATGCAGCCCAAGAAAATTACCTGTATTATATTGTCATAGGCGATTGAGACACAATCAGTTACATGTACACAAACCACAGGAATTGTTTAAAGAGCAAGTAGTTACAGGGCCAAAGGACAACGAGTTTAAGATAAATACTCTCATGAATTATTTACAGGAAGACTGTGGAAGATTTTTTTTTTCCAGAAAGTAATTGCAAAAAGTAGGCACAAATCAAGCTATTTGCTGAGCTGGTCTAAATGAATATGTAAGTATCTATCTGTTTCTGTGCTGAATTGTGCCAGAGCTGTTTGACCCACTCTGGCAAGAGCAGAAGTTCTCCTCTTGTCTATTTTTACTCCTCAGTGATGAAGAAAATAAGAAATGTTTATCCAAGAATTTAAGCTCTATTTGACCATCTTGATTTGCAAGGACAAAATCCTCCCAAATTTTGGAACACTGCCTTCTGGCCTCCTGGTGTGTTTTTACATACCACATGGATAGCTCCTGAAGCCCACTTCTTCCTAAAAAGCTTTTTCATTTTCAGACAGTGAAAAAGATGAAGAAACTTTTAAGAACCAGTGTACTCATGATTCATCATGAGTCATGATGCCTCAGTTTTGGAGTAGCCTAAACATAAAAGTTAAATTTATCTTTCATTTCTTTAAGGAAAGAATTGGGAATGGATTTGCAAATATATTTAGTCATCAGAAGATTCAAGAAAATGCTTTATAGCACCTTGATGGGTACCTCCTGCTCCCAATAGGCACAGATGGACAACATTTGTGCCATGCTCATCATGATATGCTCTCCCTTCCCCCAGTCTCCCTATCTGCCAGTGAAATCATACATCTGCAAAATAACCTGAGTATCCCCTGAACAAAAATTAAATAACTCAGTAAAACAAGAAATAATTAGGATTGGGCACAAGCAACTGCTGCATGCTCATTGTGCTGTGGGCACTGATTTTCTGGAGGAATCTGTGTGTAAAGATGAAGATGCTATCTCCTAGAGATACTCTGACATAAGGTTCATCAAAGTTTGAAAAGCCACTATATTGCTAGCAAAATTTATCAGGCTGCATGCTAGTCTCCCACTGGCTCTCACCCAGATTCCAAGCTATCTGAGGAATTATTAGCTTAAAAGCTTCTTTAGATCTTGTCAGCCTCATGCATCTAGCTCGCCATGGATGTAGATAAGATTCACAGTTCCTGACAAAGGAGATGGGATCTGACTCCAGGGCTCCCTGTCCTATTTTAAGAATGTAAATTCTTAATGGCTGTAATGAGGGGTGAAGGCGTACCATTAAACATATTGAACTGATAATTTTTAGATCCTTTTTTTCTCTTTGAAACAAAAGATGAAAGTTAAAAAGAGATTTATGAAATTCTCAGTGAAGGGGAAGGGTCAAAGTATCAGAAATACATAAGAGATAGGCAGTGAAAATCAAATCAAAATATTTAAAAATTATTTAAATGAAACACATCTCTCTTACTTGAAATATTTGTTGTGGACAGTTTCTCACAGTGAACATTTTTAAGAGATTGCTTTTATTTTTGCCCAAGTAAGGAATAAATCTGAAATTTAAAAAAACTTTATGGGGCTTGAAGTGTCTCCCACTCAATGTCATTAAAAATAAAAAAAAAGTAGAACTGATTGACTCATATATAATTTGGGTAACATAAACTTTGGATACCTCTGCCTGCCCTGACCAGACTACCATCATAGTGATTCTACTTATTCCATTTCCTGTCACACAGTTAGATTTACCCAAACTGGTATTTAACAGTCTACATGAGACCTTGCTAATGGTCCTGTTTAACTGTCCTCTGAGAGATCCTTGCATTCACATTGGAACTAGTGGTGATTTCAGGCAGTCAAAATATGCATTTATGAAACAGTGAGAAGAAAAATGTCTGACTGTGTGGAAGAATACAAGCTTTTAACTTCCATAGACTATCAAAAAAGGAAAAAAGAAACCAAAAATCCTCTCTGGGGTTTGTCTAACAAGCTTAATACAACAGATGAAACAAGACCTTTGCAAGGGGAGCTGCATGCAGCTCTGTGTCAGTTCATCAGAGGTGAGGTGGCAATGCTTCTGCCACACCAGCTGCATCCCGCCCCACAGCCTCCTGGATCCCAGGCAATGCCTCACCCATCTGCCCCTCCGGCCGAGCAAAGATGCTGGCATTTGAGGCTGAGCTGCCCTTGACACGGAGCAGGACAGCTCTGCTCCTCTCCAGGGTGCTGAGCCTTCCTGAGGGTTGGCTCCCATTGCCATCTTGCTCTTCCCTATGTAGCCCAGGTGGCCGCGTTGGATTATCCAGCTCCTGTGTTTCTGTCCTGACTCAGACTCTGTCTCCGCTCTGTCCACACCCTCCTGGGCCCTGTCACAGAGCATCTGACCTGCTTAAGCACTCTCTAATCCACTAGGGAGACTGGAAGCACAGGCCCATGTTCCTGTTTCTTTCCCAATTACTGAATCGTTTGCAAGCACCTTCAGAAAGGTCACTTACCCAGGTTTCCTGACACTTCTCTTTGTAAATCTTTATTTTCAACTTCTACTCACTTTGACTACCTGGGATTTTTTTCTCAGAATAAGAATATGCGGTTTTTTAAGTTTTGACAAAAATGGTTGAAAAATTCCCTAGAATGAGACTAAGGGGTGAAACCACTATTTTGCCATGACAGCAAGTAGGTGAAACTTTATTGTCAAAATTGTAGTGGCCCCATTCTTTGGAGAATGGACACAGTACCTGGTAGAGCTAGCCTTTCCTCCTTCTGCTGTTGCTATGGAAAAATGCTTTTATTTGGCAAGGTTGAGCATTTGAGACACTTGATTTGTGCTCGTTACAGCCTTGCTAGAGCTTGGCTGCTAATTGTTTGAGATGTTTATGTGGCTGGCTCTGTTGTGCAAGCATTGCCCTTGAGGAGGGCCTGGGTGAACAGGGCAGGAGAGGCCAAGCAGCACTCCAGGCAGACAGACAGGGGAAGCAGAGGGCTGCAACCTGGTTTTCCTACCTTTCCCAGCATGGAGATTTCTCCAACAGGGAAAAGGAAGGACAGTGCAGCATATTGTTCTGGTGGGAGAGGAGTTTACAGAGTTCTTGGTGAGAATAAATGCACAGAGAAGTGCAAAAGCCAAAGAGAGAGGGTAAGAAAGTGGAGAAAAAGAAGAGGAAAGATGAGAAAGCCCTCCGGCCCAGTTCTAGCTGCTGAGAATGCTGCTGTCTTTTCCAATTTGCTTTTCTTTTGGTTTTGGAGGAGACGTTCCAAAGTAGCAGGAGATAAGGTCAAATACTTGCTCCAGGATAACAGTAATATCAAAAAGCATATGCTATATTGTGTTATCACCAATTAGCAATTGCTTCCACTGTGATAAATGGTCTCTGAATCACCAAACTTTCAGGGTAAGGAACTCCTAGAGAGTAATTGCGAGTTGCATATATCTGAAGTGTTTATGTAAATGCTTATTGTTAATAATAACAACAACAATAATGACAATAGAAAATCCCCTGGTTTGTATGGTTGTGGTGCCTCAGAACAGCTGTTTTGATGAGACATCTGCCAGTGAAACAATTTAGCCTGAGGATAATGAATAACTGTTACTTAACTGAGACAGTATTAGCATAAACTCTGTTTAATGGGGACACATTTGGCCAGTGAATAGTGATTTCTTGGTACTTATCTAGGTGTTTAATAGTGAAAATTACAAGCTAGTGGCAAAAATAAATGAATTAATGAATAGTCATACAGGAAATACTGTGACTTTTTTCAGTTGCTTTAGTTTGAAATATCTTAAAGGGATCATGTCAGGGAGTGAATTATTCAAAACTTAGAGAACCTTTGTGGTGGGTGCTTAGAAATGGTGAAACATTGATGATCATTAAGAATCTTGGTCATTATCTTCTCCTCCAGAAATTATTAAATTATGGAGAAATGATCATTTGCATCCCTGGTTTATGGCATTATTTTCTCTCATCTGAATCTTTTCAGATATCCATTATACACACACACATATACATATATATATGTATACTTATTTTTGTGTGTTTGTGTGTGTGCCCACATGAGTGCTTCACCCACCTGACTCTGGATTGTTTCCAAGTTGGATAACTGAAGCATCCAAGATGGAATTTCAAGTAGAGAATTGTGTTCTGATAGACCCTGCTCAGCAGAATTCACAAATTTTTCTAGTTCCTATATAGATGTGTTTCAGAGTTCTGAGGCAATGGCAAAAAAATCTTGTAGGCAAGAACAGGGATATGTTGGGATCAATATTTTATCTGTGATTTTTGTAGATTACTGATAGTCCATGCAAAGAACATAACATTGCTTGTAAGTGATAATGTTATTTTCTTTCAAGGGAGATGGACTCTGCATGTGTGTGTCGGCTGTTATTCCCTGGCTTTAAAAGAATGCTAGCAAAGACTGTGCTCTTTATGAAATAAGCTAAAATAATGAGGTAAAGTGAGAGACCAGTGCAGTATGATTCAATTTGTTGGGTCAGACCTATGAATGAAGTTAATGTGAACCATGGGACCTTTGAGCACTGTGGAAAGCTAACTGCTATTTCTCTTGAGGAAACTGAATTTATTCTTTCTCTTGTAAGAAGAGTGGCTCTTACCCTGCTAGTGGCAGAATTTACTAGATTTAGAAGATTGGCAGATAGTCACTCCTCTCATATTTTCAGCTGTCTTTTCCTGGATATAAAGAATGCATCTCCTGTCATGGCGAATATAAAGGTAGAAGAGAGGTCTTGGGATGTGGAAGGTGGAGGAGACTTTGTTGACCTGTGAGTGACTGATGTTTGGAGCTCTCTAGAGAAATATTCACCATTTGGTCAGTATGCCTAACATTCCTAACATGTCTTCAATCTGGAACCTAAAATTATGAAATTATTCATAATTATTCATAATTTCATAATTTCAGAAATTATGAAATTACCATTTGGATAATGTTCATAAAAGAATTACAATTATTTCAAGTGCATAAAAATATCTAGTTTCATTATATTCATTACCTGACATGTCAATATATCTATACATGTACCATTCCTATTGTGGGTCGAGTGCCAGAACTGTCTGGTAAGAATCATTTGGATTGAAAAATTGTACTCAAGCAAGGCAAGTAGACTGTCTTTTAAGCAGGAATTTTAGGCTGTGATTCATTTGACCTATTTTAGACACCTACAGTAAGACAAGATGAGTCTGGAGAAGTGAATCATACCCGTGGTTTCTATATTGCTCTGGAGTCCTGTTGAAACTGAAGCAGTTTCTGGGAGCTGCTGTAATTTCCTCAAGACAGAGCACCCACAGGAAGGTTCTCCAGCAAGCAACATGAATCAGAGGCACCTTTGGAGTTTCTAGCATAGCTATGTTACCTGGAAATAAGAGAGTTTTGCTGCTGGTGGTTTTTCTGATGGAAGCCCTAAAATCAGTCCCAAAGGCAGTTTTGGTGGGACAGCAACAGATTTTGGAAAGTAAGAGAAGACCTACAGTCAAAAGACTTCTTTCACAGAGACAAGCCTTTCTTGTGTACACTTAGTTTGTCATGAGCAGGACACTACCGCTCCTTTCAGCACCTGAGGTAGGACCGAGGAAGCTTTGAAATCTGCAGGATGGAGATGCTTTTATCTGAGTGTAGGTGGCTGCTGCTTGCTCCAGAGTTGAAATCAGCACTCACAGATAGTGGCCTCGCTCCATAGCACTCCACCTTTCACCAAACATCTGAGTCAGTGGGATGGGGTGACTTTTGTTGGTGACCTGGTCACCTCTACACCAGTTCTAACAAATCAAGGCAGTCTGATTTTAATTCCACTTCACATCATACTCCTTGTTATGCCTAGCTTCCATGAAAAACCACGGAACACTTTAGATAGGAAGGGGTCTCAGCTGGATATCGAGTCCAACACTCATGCTTTAAACCGACTTCAAATTTACACTAAGTTCATTAAAGCCTTGTCTAGTCAAGTTCTCACTATGCCTGTGGACAGATATTTCAAGGTACAGCTCTATTCACTATAGAGACTGCAAATTCTGTTTACCTCTGTGCAGCCACAGGCTGATTTTGAGTAAAATGCTGCATCATGGCCTGGTGTAAAACCACAGGTGGAATGTGCCAACATACTTTTAGCATGTTACAAAAATTATCTAAAGGATATACAACTAAAAGGACCAAGGGCAAAGGAAGAGATGCTGCCCTGTAAATGGAAGGCCTTAGGGAAAGTGGTACAATATAGCAATTTGGGGAACTGGCACTGAACTGAACTCTTACTGGCTCCAACTTCACAGACTTACTCTTGGCCAGATACCTAAACCATTTGGCTCAGTATCATTCCAGAAGCAGTCACATTTTCAAAGTGATGCAACAAGGAAATAAATCACCTTTATTATGTGAAAAGCAATTGCTGTGCAGTCTCTGAGGAAAAGAAATGTAAGCAGGAGGATGCATTTGTCTTGGAAAACTCAGATTCCAATAAATACAGGTGATTGTGCATGACTAATTATACATACAGTCTTGTGCACAAAGTTATATACAGAAAACATGAGTACTTTATTGTACATAAGTACTTTATTGCTTGAGGACTCCTTGAACAGCTTTGAATTTTTTGTTGGAATTTGAAAACTAGTGCTGTGGCTGGCTGTCTCAAAGGACAACACAACAGATATAAGCTGTCAGAGTTAGTACAGAATAGTTTAGCTTTAGTTATTTTAAGAACTAACTAAAAAACTTAATTTTATTGTTTCTTCTTCTGCCTACCCCCCAGATACACACAGGTCCTCTGCACCATTTAGAAACATTGAAAAGACCTGATTTGATGAAGGATGTGCTGGTTAGTTTGCCATGTCCTAAGGTACTTGTGCTTGAATCAGAGGGTTCACACTATCAGCTTCCCCTGTCCTTGTTTTTGGAAGAACATCAAGCTTTTGTGTACACTTGTGTACAAGAAGGTTCTGCTGTGCTCTCACAAGCCTCTTGCTCCAGTCACAGAAAGATCACACAACTGGCAAAATTGCTTTAGCCCTCCCAACCTCTGGCTGATACGAGGTTCGTGTACTTTGACCACGGACACTACTGAAGTCCATTAATGGCCTGCTTTTATGATATTTGTCCCTGTTGACAGAAGTAATTACCAGGGACCTGCGCTTTCCCTGTGGCTCTTCGCAGATGAGCTCAGCCCTGAGCCAGAAGGACAATGTATATTCAGAGTGAGGAGTTAAGATCAATTCTTCATCCTCACAGGGTATTTTCACTGGCATTTTTGGAGATAGGAGGGAGGGACCTTCTGCATAAATTTAAAAACAAAACAAACAAACAACCTCACACACAGAGAAACAATAAACAAACAAATTAAAACCCTGAACAAATCCTTTGGTAATGGGTTAATAATTTCTTATTCTGTGTCCAATAAAGGCATATGCTTATTTATTGACTCTCTTTGTAAACTAGAAACAATTTTTTTGGCCTGATAATTGCTATGTATACTCACCTGAAGAGCTATAAGATCTCCCAGTAAGGGAAAGTGTGGAATTATTTGTACAATTGCTAACAAAAATAGGATTCTGATAGTGGAGTTCTCAAGTGTGCTCATGTTAATACTAAAACCAATAAGAAATGTCACTTAGCATGATTGCTGGAAGTACCTTAAAGGAGCTCTCTTCTGACACCTCTATTTATGAGTAGAAGAGCTTTCTTTCCCAGATGCACACACACAATTTGGGGAGCATTTCCTCTTGTTTTTTACTTTTTCCCCTCTGATTGAAGTAACCTTTCCACTGTGAATGTATAGGTCAACAATCCTTCCTTCTGCAACAGGGACTCAATTCATTGCTGAAGGGAAGAATAAAAAAAGAAACACATTCTGGATCTAAAGGGAACAAGTCTGCAGGTCTGAGCAAAGGCTTGCCCTTGGCATTTCCTCTTGCCCTGCTCCCACAGGCAAGCAAGGCTAGAGGGGCCCTCTGTCAGTCTTATGGAAATACATTTCATTTGAAGTAAATGTTACCCTACTCCACTGTTGCCATAAAGAAAAATGTTGGTCTAAAGTTTAAAGGAGTGATCTCAGTTGTGGAAAGGGCAGTGGCAAATTTGGGGAGGCTTTGCTTTGACCTCTCTTGATCTGGACTTTGTTGATTAATGCACTCAGAGCAGCCCAAAAAGGAATCCAATAATAAAGTGATTAAGAATGCCGAACCCAAGAGTCCCCCTGACTGGCCAAATGTGTGTGCTGTGTGAAACAGAAGGACTCCTGCTCACACCATGTTGTGGGTGAATGTAAAACAAGATTTTGGGGACTTCAGCTTCCCCTTTGGCAAACAAGAGGCTCCTGACAATAGTTGTGGTCATTGTACAGTTAGTTCTTCACTCAGAGGAATAGCTTTCAGGGATGAGTTTTAAACATGTCAACAAATCATAGCACTGACATGAGGTTTTTTAGCATTTCTTACTGGTTTTCCCCATACTATATGTCATCATTACAGAGTGTTATGATAATGGCAAATCAGAACTGAATGCACAGTGCTCTTTCTCCAGGAAGTCAGGCTCCACCTCTCTGAGGGGAAGGAAAACCTTTAACATACATGTGATCTCCCCACTATCCAGGAAACTTACTGGAAGTTCCCTGGTTTAGCCCACTCTTTACGTGCAAAAGCAAATTGTTGACAGGAGTTCTCATGCTTAAGTTCACAGTTTTAAAAGTACTTTTAATCCAAACACTTTTTTTTTGGTTTTAACTTTTTTTTTCCCCTCTCAAAGCTGTGTACTCTGGCAAAGAAACATCATAAAACTCTCTTCTGAATCTTCATGAGTACCCTAATCTGGGCATCAGTGAACCAAAATTCCTCAGGCCTGGAATGCTGACACCTTGCAGACTTTTCTGAAAGGATAAGAGAGACAGAGAGAAGAAGGACAGCTCTGAAAGCTCTCTCCTGGCAATCTTTACACAACAGAAAAAGTGAAAAGAAAAACATCACAGGAAATACCTGCTGCCTTTCTTCTACTCTCCCACCAATCATCACCATGTGGGAAGGCTTTCCTACTCCAGAAGCAAATAATCCTGGGAGGTAAAATGTTGCAGAAATTCCAGGTTGTAATGGACCAAGGGATTCTTGCTTTCATTCTTGCTTCCCAATGGTTCCATTTCACAGGAAGAGAAGAGAAAGCTCTGCTTTCCAGAGATGTTTACAGAAGCAATAGAGGCTCACTGGCTTCCAAGGAGATGTTTAATGCAGTATCATCATCACTGTCCTGGGGTGAGAGTGCAGCAGGAACTGTCAGCAAGATCTCTCCATAGGTTGAGGGATCAGTGTATAGAAACAAGTGGCAGTGCTCAAGCATGTCAGATTTAATTTGAAAAGCAATTTTATTATGTGGTTTCCAAGGTCCTATTACTATTCCAGCTAAAGGAAGGAGCACTCTGAATTGATGCATGCCACATCTTAATTGCTCGAGTGAGTATCTGCCAGTGCAGAGAAGGGCAAGAGGCTTGTGGAGAATGTCTTAGGTTGCAATGCAAGATGTAACTAAAACTATGTATTCTATTACCATCTGTTAAAACCAGATGGGGAGTGTTCTTTATCTCTTCCACAG
>VWYP01029832.1:181346-195648 GCA_013400435.1 Pycnonotus jocosus
TTTGGGTTTTTTTTTTTTTTTTTTTTTTTTTTTGTTTGGTTTGGTTTGTTGTTGTTGTTTTTTGGGGTTTTTTGTTTGGTTGGTTTTTTTTTTTCTTTCAGAAACCCTCTCACCAGTGCTTTAAATTTTTCTCCCTGGTCACTTTCTGGGGAAATGGTTTTCTAGCTGTAACTTTGTGACATTCCAGAGCCACGATCCTCCTGTGTCTTGGAGATGGGCAAGGACAATAAAATTCTCAGAAAGAGAAAATTGTATCTGTCTTAGGGATACAAAAGGGCTCTACATTCATCTCCAGTTTCTAGAATGCTGAGCCACTGTATTTTTTTCTTATCACTCTTTTAATTCCTGAAGTAATTTTCCTTTAGCTGCCTATTAGACTGGAGAAAATTCCCTTTATTCATCTGCTCCCTTTCCTACCTCAATGCAAGCATTGCAGCATCTGGCATTGCCCCTCCCTACCAGCTGGTTCATTACTGCATTCTCCAAGGAATAAGCCGCCATTTTCTAAAGACCCTTGAAGCCACAGAATTTCACTTCTAACTTCCTGAGCACTCTAACTTCAGTGTGACATTTGCTTATCTTTCTCTTAAAAATGCTCCCTCTACAATTTTATCTGGTCTAACATTGTATTGCAAACTCTGCATTATCCTTTTGCTAACTCAAATGTTTCATCTGCACTGCATTCTGCTAAAAGGGGCTCTGAAACCCTCATAACACAAAAATCTTAGCTGTACCTCAAATTGTACTTGACAAAGGAGCAGGAACTTCTTGCTGCCCCAGACTTATAGCATAACTGAATCTACCAGAGTCTCTCGCTACCTGCTGGAGGCAGATGTCGACTGTTAGACTTCAAATATTTGGGATAAAGTTCTGAGAAAAGGAATTCCATCCAGCAACAGTTGAGTCTAAGTTCTTACCTTGAGTTAGTTTGTTTGGTGGTTTGGCCATTGATGTGGTTAGAGTTTGGTTTTTGTTGCTTTTTTTTTTTTTTTTCAAACAATCTTTCTGTTAAAGCTGGAAGCAGAAAGGATGAGACCTTGGTAGTATGACTAAAGCAGCAGTTTCATTTGCATTTTGGTGGGGACTTCATCAGTTTACAGGGAGACACAAAAGCTTCTGCAAATATTTTCACAGTCTGCTTTGAGGAGAATTGTGAATGCCCACACTGGAGAAACTTTTGCCATAACTAGATATTATTAGTCTCAGTGGTCAACATTCATCAGGAGTTCATCCTGCATGACGCAGTCTTGGTCTGTGATGAAGCCTGGTATATCAGTCCTTGCCAAATTAACAGGAAACTAAGGAAAAGAGATATTGCTAAAGACTTTTGCTGCATATAAAATGTACTAATCATTTAGTAAAATCACAGGGAACAATCTGCTTAGATAAGATGCTAATGCATTTATTGGATTTGCTGACATTTAACAGACAAATTTACTTTGAACATAATCCATACTGGATACTAAAAGGGAGAGGAGTCCATGCAAGATGCCAAGAACTCCAGGAAATTAGGGATTGTTTTCCATACTGTGTTTATGAATCAAATATATCAGTCCCTGCTTACATTCTGAGTTCATTTACACTCGGAGACTGTATTCATAAAATGTCTTCTCCTTTTCATATGAGATCAGATCAGGGATAGGCTCAGATCTTGACTTCATTGTTGTGTGTAACAATTGGGGACTGACTGACTACACTTCTTTACTGCACAAATGCAGAGTGGTCAAGAGCCAGCATTGCTGTTTTGCCAATTCCATTTAACCTCTACAGAATGATCATGACTTTACTCACTAATAGTCCACTGTCATCACATTTACTGGTCTTCCTATTCAAATTGGTTACTGATGGGATGGTTGGGCTCAATAGTTTAAAACTTGTCAAATTAATCAATACTTCCACTTATGAGACACATATTTAGTGGTATAAAAAGTGTACTGCATTTCTAGGGAGGAGGTTACAAAATTAACTTATGGTATTTTAAATATTTCACAAGTTGAATGAGATTGTTGAGTCAGTCATTCAGCAGACTGGGAAAGCTATGAGCTGCAATGAGGTTTGTAGCCTTCTGTGTTTATTCTCTGTGATTTTCTCCCAGATTTCATCTTAATTGCTTCCTTCAGTACTCTGAAACATCAAATAATGTTTTTCCTTAATTTCTTTTCATTTGTTTTTGCATAGGTCTCTGGCTCCATTGTTCACCTTCACGTTTTCTTTTACCATGCTGCAATTTCTTCTTCCTGACCCCTCTCTCCACTGCCTCCTTTTTTGTTATTCCTTTCATGTGCTCTTAATACTTATTTTCGTTCAGTTTTGGAGATCTGCATGCAAGAACCATCTTCTCACTCAGACAGTCTCAACCTCTTCCAGAGTCCAGGTATCTGTCACTGCTCCTTAATGCTCCACCAAGCTGCTCCTGCTTATGGCTGGAGCATTGGCTTCTTAGTTGAAGAGGAAAGAGCAACAGTGACTTTTACTGTTGGCAGCCATCCTTCTTTTCCTCTCATGTGTTTCTTTTCATCTAGCTATTGCCATCAGTTTGGGGCAAACCATGAAAAAGTCACCAGACTGGCAATTTTCCACTTTCCAGCATGCTGTTCCCACCAGCACCTTAGTGGTTGAATTCTGCATTAGATACCAAAGATATATTAAGATTATGTAATATTCTAATCAGGTTGTGTCTTTTTGCTAAAGGAAAAAATCCTCTTATGGGCATTCCCTATGCTTTTTATAGAATAACAGTGTTTAAAAAAGGCTTGCTGAATTTCAGTGCCTGCAACAGTATGAGCATTTAAATGTGTCTATTCCCAGATGAGAAGCAGCATTAACAATGAGTTAGCTTTTAGACTGTAAATCCCACCAACGCAAGCCATAAAGGGGAAAAAAAAAAAAAAAAAAAAGAAATCAAGAAATAAGCAGCAAAGTTCTTCAGTGATTTGTCTGTGCTCCAGACAACTGTTCTTTATTCTAGCTACCTTTTACTCCCTCCCACTGACCAGATGTTTGCACTTGCAGCCATGAATAATTGCTTTTTAAAAAATCACGGGAATCTAGAAATATATGAATAGATGAGAAATTTGGAAAAGGGATTCCTATAACTACAGAAGTACAGAAGCCAGGCTGATTTTCTTCCCTTCTGAAGAAAATGTCAACTGGAAAATTACCTCTGTATCATATAGAGATTACTACCTCAGAACTTATTTTCCAAATCAGTGTCTTCATAACAGCAGTAGTAGCTTCCACCTAACTAGTTCTTTTTTACTAGTGCACATTTTTTATTCCCACTGGAACAATTTCTTGTGTGATAATTGTTTCAGACTGTTTAATTCTGTTCATCCTGACTGTTCTCTTAGTGGTGATAGCTGCAATCACAGCTGGTTTTCCATGGCCCTGGTATAGAACAAGCAGCCTGCTGGGCCACAGCTCACCTGGCCCACACATGGTGCTGCTCTGTTGCAAAGGTTTACATAATCCTGTAAAGGCCTTCTTGATTTTCCTGTCAAAACTGACAAAATGCAGTGCCCAGCATACCTGCATAGCTTTTCCAGAGCTGTAGTCTCAGCACCCATAGCCTTTGGTGACTCACTGAGGCTAGAAATGGGATCTTCAGTCTTGTCCCAAAGAGTCTCAGACCTCCACTGAGTCATAGCATTTGCAACAAGCTCTGGAAAATTTCTGAGCTCTTTCAGCTTGACATCACAAAAAATATGAAAGTATAAAGAATGTATTTGAGATTATTTGCAGTGACTGGTAAAATTCACTTGTTTAACCAGCAAGTTCCTCTCCTCTAAGTTCTGCTCATTGGGACTTATTTTACACAGCCTGTTCAGAATCCTATCTGATTTCCATTTGTTTGGGGCATGGCTTTTAACATGCATACCAATTAGAAGCGATGGAATTTTTCTCATCAACAGCCTTAGCCAGTCAAAAAGACCTTTCCAGCATCCAGACCTTGCCCACATTTCCAGCAACTACATTCCAGCCTGGTGTGCTGTTGTGTTCATTTCACCTCTTTGTAAGTGCATGATGCAGCTCTTTGATTCCATCCTCTTTGCTCACTGCCCAGTCCAAGTCCACACTGCAGTGTTATTTCTGGTGTCTGGTTTGCTTTGAGATGGTCACCCCCCTGTTTTAAAGAGCCAATGTACTGCTTCATTAGGAACTACTGTCTAGGTCTCAGGAAACCAACAGTTTTGAGCAGCAGTACCAGAGGCAGAGCTGGGAACAGTCAGAGTAGCTACAGGAAGAAGCTAAGGAATGAATTGTACATTATACCCAACTGTAAAAGGCTTTATTCTACTACCCACCTTAGCCTTGTCAGGCAGACAATATCATGCGAGATCCCCAGGCAATTGTTGTTGTTTGCCCTCAAGTACTGCTGAGGATCATATGGAATTTTGACACTCAGGTTGGCAGTCTGGTGTTGAAGAGTGGATCCTTCAGAAACATGGTAAGGTTTCAGAACTACCAACTGAAGATCTGGTGCTCAGTACTCAGGAGACAAATGAAGTTTCAAAAGCTGCAGATGGAAATGTTCCTTTTTCTCTTACCTACTCTGAGGAGTAGGTGTGAATTTAAACTGGTGGGGACAGGAGATTTTTAGTATTGGAGTTTAGTGATTTCTACTAACTACTTGTCCTCCTGCATTTGCTCTTGCCACTTCACCCATATCTTTCTGTCCCTGGTGTAATGACACACACCTATATGGAAAGCGTATTGCTTTCAGACTCCTAAAATGAACAGCCCTGCTAACAAACTGACACAACATTTCCAGACAAACTTCTTCAGTCTCCAGAGAAAGGCTGGTGACCCAGGGCTTACAAATGCAAGGGAGAAAGAAGATACAAAAAAAAAAAAAAACAACAAAAAAAAACCCCACACACAAAAAACCAACTACATGTTTGCATCAAAAAGGCTCGAGCATAGAAAGTGTCATTTTCTCACTAAACTTGCTGTGGATCTGCACAACTACTCCATGGACAGGCTGAAGACTGGGTCCACTGAAATTTTCTTCAAAGGATGCCTTTGAGACAGCATGTTAAGCATCAGTTATATCAGAGATGTACACTATGCTGAAACTCCATTGCACTCAAACTCCATTTGAGGCGTATTTGTGAAGTCTCAAGCTCTCTGGCCAACCTAAACATTTTGTGACGAATAGCTTCAAGCATGTCCTTCTTCTGAGGCTATTTTTTGCAGCAAAGGAGATTCAAAATTAATATTTTCCAAAAGGCTGCCTCCTTTCCTAGCAGAAGCAACATGTCTAGAAAATCAACCGAAACATAATATTAATTCAGCTGGTATATTCCTCTTTAAAATCAGCCTTCTAATGTCTTAAGACAGTAATATCTGCTTGCACCTCTGCTGGATTTCACATTTTGTCACCTGAAGTTAGTTATTTAGAGGTTTTTCCAGCCTAAATGGTTCTGTGATTGCGCGTTATGGACATTCTGCTATCAGTTACAGAATAGGTAGGTCAAAACTTTCTTTGTTCTGAGCCTAAATCTGCTCAAGAGTAGAGAGAGAGATTATCAAATTAATCATCATGTGTACCTGATTACTAGAACATATAACAACTGATCTACTGAGGTAATGGGGCAGGTGGATGGAAGTGAAGCAGTAATAGCTGTATGTTCCAGCATCCAATTTGTCATGCAGGTGTCACTTGCATCTAAACTTTTACCATGTGTATGCTGGGGGCTAGGGTTGTCTTTCTACTAATGCCCTGTTACACCAATCCTGTCAAAATATTCTTCAAAAAATGTCTTTTATTAACACACTGGTTTCTTCAAAAATGCTTAGAAGGGAGAACATGTGTTATATTATTTCAGGGATCAAACCCCAAATCTGATGGCAGAATTCTATTCTAACTGTAGCCTACAACAAATACAAACAGTTTGGACCATCATGATATTCTAAGACCTTCAATGATGTCTTGGCATCTGACTTTTACTCATGCCTATTAGTAGGTTTTGGGGATTTTTTTACCACAGGTGTCATCTTTAGAAAGAAACTATGGAAAAAAGCTTTCTGTTCATATCGGCACGTGTGAGCAATGCAGTCAGTACAAGCTCATAGCAATAAAATTTTTATTAAGACTCCACCTTCTCCATTCCTGTGATACCCGGCCTTACACTCCAAAGCTACATAGAGAAGGTCAGAACATTGCTGCGGTTGCAAACTCAAGTATACAAAACTAGGAAATGACAACTAAGTTCTCACATGCAAACAGATTTTGATACCCCTATTTCAAATGGTAACACAATTATTAATTGCATGATGAAGAGTGATTTCTACCAGACACTTACTTTACTTGATGTGTAAAAAGATCAGGTGCCGACTTCACAGCACTCTTAGGTATCCTCTTCTATCTTAGCAACACCTTATTTCTTCACCCAGATAATCCTGCTTTTCATCTTGTATCTCAACAACCTATCAAATATCTTTTCTTCTCTTTCTGTCTCCTATTGAAGAAATAAATTCACCATTGTTAATTCCAGTACCCACCCCTATCTGGGCTTGATTAGAGAGGGATAACCATCTCAGAAAAAAACTCAGTTTTACTCTTGCAGTGGTGAAGAGACTATTTTTTAAAAATCATTTGCTGTCAGGGATCAGCAAATGTAAAGCCTGGTAATGATTCTAAGGAGAGTGAGCTTTTTTAGCTGCTGTGTTAGTCAAGAAGGAAACGGAGGTCTGAGCTTACTTTATGGGTATAGATTCTTTAAGGATGCATTTGCTCCCTTTTATCAACTCTCTACTAAGCACATAGAGATTTTTAAAGGCTCAGTTAAGTTGGTCTTTTGTGGGGCTTTTTTTTTTTTTTTTTTTTTTTAATGCTCCCAGACTGGTATCATTGTTCCCTAGCAGAATTCGGAAAGGATTTATAAACCACCACTAGTTCTGAGGCTCCACCTGCCAATCACCCAGTAGTAAATATCCCAACACCTCTCAAATTTATCACAGATTATAGTGCAGGAAGAGGACTTGCACTAATCCTTCCTTTCAATGAGCTAATTGATAAAAGTGGGGTAATAATGAAGATTACTGATTGCCCTAACAAAGCTACCACTCTACTTGGCATAAAGCCCACTCCCAAAGAGTGGCTCCTTTTTCACCTAGATGTTCGTCCTGCTGATGATCAATTGTCTTGGCTGCATCTATTTTGCACCTGCTTATGCTGAGTGGAAGAAGGTGGGCAAAAGCTTCAGAAGGTCATTGGCACCAAGTCTGGTTCTGGAGAAATTTCTCAAGTTATAACCTCTCACTGGAACTGTTGTAATGTCAAGCTGCCATACAAACAATAAAGTAGCACACCTGGAAATATTTTCAAAATGGGTAAAGGGCACATGCCAGGCTAGTTTTCTGATTCCAGCACTGAGCTCTTGTATGTTGGTTGGAAAAGTGTTGTTTAAAATTATTTTCTCTGAGATTAAACTCTTCCCTTAACAGACTTAAATATGTGCTGATCTCACTGGAAAATTTGCTTGGTCTGGTCATTTCTTTTAGGTGATGCAGGAACTGTGAATTCTGACACCATCCATGGTGTAAGTAAAAGCATATTCCTTTTCTCAGTACACAATCTGCTAGAGACTGCAATTTCAGAGGAAGTAGCAATGCTAGCACCTGTGTGGCTGGCAAGCTCAAAAAGACAAGTACGTGCACAAAGGGAAAAATATCTTAAACTTCTTGGGCATTTTTTGTGTTTGATGCTGGATTCCTTCCATGTCACCTTCAGACTCTGAAGGTCTGTCCTTTTTCTGGCCTTGTCTGCTCGGCCGCTAGTAGAGGCCAAGTAGACAAGGCTTGCTGTCTGCTTGGTCTGCTTGCTGTCTGTAGTTCATTTCACCCAAATGAAAGGAAAACCCCCTACCATGTCAAGATACAGTCTGAAGCACAGACTATTGAAGCGTTGAAGTACGACTCTGAAAAAGAGGTGTTTAATGTTGACAGGTTCATTGGCACTAGCATTGGTCTTGCCTTGTTGCCTGACCTTAGCATCAGCTTCCCTGTAACTGCTGCTGAGACTGAGGAGAATTATCCTTGTTACTGACACTTTCACTGCTGAGATAGGGTGACCTGTCCTATTCTTTTGCTAAGGAAGCAAGTCCAGATCATACTCAGAACTTCTGAAACATCAGCAAGAACATAGAAACTTTCTTTAGCACTGACAGTCCTGAACAGAGAGCAGGATGAAGCTCTCAGTCACACCTCACCCCAGCAAGAGAACATTTTAGTTTATTCACAGTACATTTCTAAGGTACACAACCACTTGTGGCTACTTAAATAAGTTCAGTTAGCTGTTGAGACTATGTTTCCTGTTTATATTTGGAAGCATGTACATATGTTATCACTGTGCTTTTGTCTGACAAGGACATGAAAGTGGATTTTCTTCTACCAATTTTGGTAAATTACCAGAAAACTTTCATACTGGGCATTCTTACTGTTGCAATGGACAAAAAGCAAATAAGCCTCAGTCATTAGTCAGGATCTGGGGTTTATTTTACTCTCTATTCACTGGAAAGTAGCAGCTATAATGCACTTCTGTTTTCTAGAGAAATCCTCCTAGAAATATTTAAAACACAACCTTCATGGGAAAAAATATTAAAGTTCTAGGGTTTGACTGATAGTTACTGTCTTTTATTCTTGGCCAAAAAACTTTCCTATTTGATACATTAGGTAGTGATCCTTACAAAAAGGTCGGGGGTAATTTCTTTTCCATTAGTACCTATTTTCAATCCAAGTACCTTTTTCATAGAGATTCTAAAGGCCTGACCATCAGTACAAAACTTCAAATTATTTTAACAAGTCTTGATAACATGCTTCAACTTGTAACAGGATCTATTTTTATTATTCATCCATCTATTTTAATTTAGTTTACATTTTGTATTTACACTTACTCTTTAGTCCTGTATAGATTTATTTTGGTCAGACTTGGAACACGTTTAATATAAAGTCAGTGTAAATGTGACAAGGGCCGGATGTGTTACTACTGACAATCTGGATACCTGAGGAAGCAATCCAAGCATTCATAAGGCAATCTCCAAACACGCCCAACTCACCGAGTCAGGGACCTTGGAGCTGACACGCAGTGTTGGTCATAAAGGACATTGCTTGAACCACACGGATCTTGAATGGACATCTTAATGGACATTATTTACATAGTCGTTATTAGGCTCACTATTGTTGGTTGTCTGAAGAGGATGTTTCACTGTGGGGATAACTAATTTCTCACAGGTATTCTCTGAGTTAATACAATTGGCAGTTATTCCTACATTCTGGAAGAAACACTCTGTCAATGATGGAATGAGCCTTCCTGCTCTCTTAAAAAAAAGACACCACTCTTCAAACTACTGTAAGGCCAGTTTTCTTTCTAATTAGCATCCTGGCTCTGGGGAGGCCTGTATTGGTAACACTTTCAGAAGTTAATGAAGATGTTCTGGAAACAATTAAACCTTCCATGTGTAAAACAGGTACTGCTAATGGGAAAAAAAAGGTCTTGTGATCAAGTAGAGTATCCTCTCTTTCACCAAACAGTGAAAGGTGTCTTTAGATGAATTAAAATCTAAATGTGTAAGGCTAAGACTGGAGGAATAATACATCCTGTGCTGTAATATTTCTAGAAAGGCTGGCAGATATTAATTATACATGTCTACAATTCAGTTAAGGCTTTTCATAGTCTCAGCATTCAAAGTGCAGGGCAATAAATGGCCAAGTGTAACAAAGGAAACACAGTAATAAGAAAGAGACTCTAGATCCACTGTTTGCTTGAAAATGAGGTGAAGCAGTCAAATAGAAACATTTACTAAAAAAGAACCTTCTATAAATCTGTATGTATATATTTTTTCCCTGAACAGACTTGGACATCAAGGATAGTTCAGCTCGAATAGCACTGAAATCAATGCTGCTGCTCCACTGACTTTGCCATACCTTGATTTAGGCTTAAGAATGCCTGGGTCAGTCTCCCCTTCCTAGCCAGTGAAATTCATAAATATTTTAAAGTTTGTCAAGTGCTACTTTTCTTTCCCAGAGGATTCCGTAAAAGTAATGATACATGTTAACACAGAGCAGTTATGGTGCTGTAAATTATCCAGAATTTTGCTGCAAATAGCACAGGGGTTAAGATTCCTTTGGGAAAAAAAAAAAGTGAAAAAGAATATTGTGTATGAAATTAGGTATTTTCTAAGTTATACATGTCACATTATCAAAATAGTAATCAATTATTTCTGTAAGTAGAAACACAAGATTGTCTTGACCACGGTAGGTCAAGACTTAAAGTACCATCAACCTGAAATCAGATTATCTTCATAGAATTAAAGTTGCATCATATTTGTTTTGTGTATCTTCACTAGCTTTTATTGGTTTAAAATCACTAATCTTTAAAAAAGACCAACCAAAAGAACAAAACCCCCCAGCTCTTCCCTAAATGACTGAATCACAACAAATGGAAAGTAGTAAGTGGCAACAATGAAAGAAAAGTATACAGGGAGTTCTGTCAGAAATATAAACAAATATATTTCCTTCACAGTACTTTTCTTATAAGGCATAACTCTATGTAAGCCTCCAGTTATGGGTGTTTACCTTTTTACAACTAGAAGCACAACTGAAATCTGGGAGAAACCAATGTGAAAATGAAATTAACAGAGAACAATCTGTGTAAACTATTTCTAATCTAAACTATTATCTGAACTCTGTTTTGGTACAAGAGAATTGATTTCTGAATTAATAAGTAAATTTCCATTGCATTCTTAAAGTTTCAGGTTTTCATGGTGTTTTCTGATTATTTCAAGGCATTCAGTTTACCAGTATTTTTTTTCCCAGTTCCTATCATCCCAGGCAATCTGAATCTCATTCTTTCTTGAGTTTTGTTGATTTTACTTTTTTTTTTTTTTTTTTTTTTTTTTTTTTTTTTTTTTTTTTTTTTTTTTTTTTTTTCTTCTGTAACATGCACAAGAAAATCTCCATTAAATTTGAGTTTACTGCCCATTGTGGACAGCATATGTAACATGGCTTCTACTTCACGCTCATGAACTGGGAACTTATTTTTTCTGGAGTAGATTAAATGTCACTTTTTTCTTGTCTAAATGCCTTTTCCTACTACAAAACATGCCAGACAGCCTGTTCTGCAGTAGTGCTGTACTCATTGCAGCAGTAGATGGTAACAAGATCTCAAGGGTTAGGACTTGCTTCAGACTTCTGCTCTTGCTCTCCATGCTCTGACACTATCTACAAGTTGTGCAATTCAGCATTTAGAAGAGAAGCAATTCACAAAGAGAGTCACAACCTTCTGTGAATCAGTTAGCACAATCCAGCCAGCCTCCTAAATCAGACTTGACTATCTGTTTGCTGTGAGACCACCCTGAATGGTTGATTTTATGAAAAGTAGCTGTTTCATCAACGCCACATAAGAGAATGAAATGGAGAGCTTTGCTTTGTCCGTGCAAATCCCATATCTTGAGTGTGACACAGCAGCATCTACCTCACTAGGTATTCAAGATGCAGACTAGCCACAGGAGGATGTGTGTAGGAATGGGGACAAAAAAACCTCCTGGTTTTCAGGAATATTTTAGCTTCTATTTCAACTGGCACATAATGCACTATTTAACGTTGAAATGCACTTTTCAGTTGCCTCCTGAACAAAGCACTGTCTTTTTTTCTCAAAAGACCTCATAGTGGTTTAATTCATCTAGAACAATGAAGCAACTGTAAGAATGTAAAAAGGACTTCATTGGTGTTAAATGGGAGATGAACTTCACGCACTTTTATAAGTTTGAATACTTATGGGCCTTACAACTCCCTTTCACAAAAAATGGTAAAATTGAAAGTAATTTTTATTCTTTTCATCAAAAAACAGATAATCTATGTGTAGGGTCTTATGAATAGACTTATTACGATTTTATTTACTGATGTTCTGGTGTAATGAAAACATCATAATCTGTTTGGAGTTCTGAATTGTTATGCTTTTTATCTCTCATTCCAGTAAGTAAAAAAATAAGACCAAACACTTGTGTTATAATTTTACATCACTATAAATCAATCCTTTTACACCATCTCAAAATTAACATGTTCCTATTAAAAAATTAAACATCTTGTTTATAAAATTTTTAAATAATAAAACTATTAAAGCTTTGAGTGTTTTGACCTAACGAAATGATAATTTAAAATAATCTATATGCTTGACATTACTATAGGTTTTCCCTTTTTTGTTTGTTTGTTTTCTTTAAAATGCAAACAGATATCTCACTCTAGAACCTGTGTAGTTTCTAGAGAAACCTTCCTCCTAGCTGAAAGAAATCTGAAGTGCAAATATTTGCATCTAATTTCTTCTACCTGTCCTTGGCATAAGTATCCTTCTGCACTGCTTGTTTACTCTATGTCCAAAGCAATTGCCACTTCAGGATTTTCAAGGACAAAGACTGATAAAGCAATTTTATTGTGATGATAAAAAAGATTACTTGCTTATAAACACAATTTCTGAAAAACTCTATGTTCATAGGTAGTCATTCCTCCTGTCCCTATTAGGTTTTGTAACCTCGTGGTAAGCATTCTCAGCTAGAGCATCTGACAAACATTGCTCTGGGTTTGTCCTTTTGTGAGTAGGTCACCAGTCTGACAGATACAGAGCAATTCAAAGTAAGATATTTTGTCCCAGTATAAAGTTCCATCATTTGTCATGTATGGTGGCATATTAGATAATCCTAATAATCCATGCTGCTCTTGAACCATAAGAATTTTTGTGGGTGCTGAGAGTTCCCTGCTCTAAACACAAGAAAAGAATATTAAGAACCTCCAGAAATTGTTCAATATTTTGTAGGATCAGACTCTGGCAAGTTAGCAGTTTTGAGGACATAGCAGGAAGCTAGAAACTATGGAACTGATGAAAATTCTAGTAACAGAGAGTGGACAACCTGGTTTTCTTAATAGTGAGGCTGTACACACAGTCCATCTTCATCCTCCCTATACGTCCAGAAATTCATTAATTATGGCTGTCACCAAAGCAGTTACAATCCTCCCATAGTGCAAGAAAACATTATTACTTCAAGGCTGATCCTTTAGCTTCACACAGGAGAAAGGAGAGAATTAGCCAGTTCAGTATAGCTCATCTCTGGCTTTGATTTGCTCATGAAAATAAGCATATAGACAACAATCTCTGTTACCACAGCTATTCCAGAAAATCCTTCCTACTAGAATGAAAATATTTTTACAGATAAACAGAGATGTTGGTTTTGGGTGGGATTTTTGTTTGTTTGTTTTTGGGGGTTTTTTGGTTGTTTTTGTTTTGGGTTTTTTGGTGGGGTTTTTTTCTTTTTTTTTTTTGGTTTTTGGGTTTTTTTCCCTGCAAAATACTCTCCTATCCCTCAAAATATGTCACAATTTTCAGGTAGTAACACTTATGTGATATCAGTGGCATGTCCAACATCATGATTTACTTCAGTTCATCTGATACCACTCTTGACTAATGCAGCAGGAAAAGGATGCTGCTGGTGGTAGAAGAATAAGCTTGATGAACCAATTCCTTAACCAAGCCTGCCAAATACAATCTTGCTATGAATAACCTATTCCGGAGTTCACAATACTTTGATACACTATACTGCAAAACATAATTTCTGCCCAATAAAGAAACTTCTGCATGAGTTACAGCGCTCAAGTAGCTGATGTCATGAGAGAAATTAGCCTTCATGATATCTTTTAGAGAACAACACTCTTCTCTTAAACTATTCCCTAATCCTTCTAGAAGAAAGAAGAAGTCCTGATTACTAACCCAATTATTCATACTTTTGATTATTTACATTGTTACTCAAAGCACAGTATACTTTGTTTCATCTTCCATTCTAAGAATGGATCAATGCCTTTCTAAAATCGGATTGTACGCACATTTGTTCATTTCAGTTCTCCTTGCATATTCCTCTTGGAATTTCAGGCACTCTCTACAGCCACACAGAGAGGTTATTTTACAGTCCTCTCAGAATGTTGATGTATTCCAACAATCCATTTTACACCGCTAATGAAGTAAAATTATGAATTAAAAACAAAAACAAAAACGCTGATAGTTGCTCTATGCGCACGGGGAAAAAAAAAGAAGTAACAAAAGGTGCGCTCATCACTTGACTCTCAGCAGCTACCAGCACGCAGGGACACACCGCAGGAACACGCTCCGCCACATGTAAGCCAGAAGCCGTCATATTTATTCATTCCTGACGCGGTACCAGCGCTCGCAGTTGGGTCTTCCACCGCTGCCGGCGTCCGAGGCGGGGGCCAGACCGCCCCGCGCCCTCCCCGCACTCACCCGCGCCGGGCGGCGCTC
>VWYP01029832.1:195927-259954 GCA_013400435.1 Pycnonotus jocosus
GTGCCCGTGACCTTCCCGGAGCTGATCGCCAGGCCGGGGCAGGGCCTCTTCTCCCCGCGGAGAGTGTGCACCAGGCCCCGAGAAGAGGGCAGGAGGCTGAGCCGGAGTCCCCGTCGCCCCCGGGTCCTCCTGGCCGCCGGCGGGGCCTGTGCGCCGCGCGGTTCGCCGCCGGGGAGAGGGGCGGGGGAAGGCGAGCGGGACGGACGGACGTGGCCAGGCTGCACCTCGGGACACGGCGGGGGGGGGCGGGCCCGGGGGGGGGGNGCCGCGCGGTTCGCCGCCGGGGAGAGGGGCGGGGGAAGGCGAGCGGGACGGACGGACGTGGCCAGGCTGCACCTCGGGACACGGCGGGGCGGGCAGGCCCCGGAGAGAGCTGGGCTGGGCGGCGGAGGAGGCGGCCACCTCGGCAGCGCATCCCGAGAAGAGTCGGGACCTCCCCACCGCCCTCTTCCTCCCACCGTTAGCAGCTCCTCGTCCCTGGGAGAGTGGAGCTGTCGCTGCCGCCCCAGCTGGGACCTGCTGGCTGACACCTCCGGAACGTCGGGCTGCGGGGACGGAGCTGGAGCTGCCCGCCTGGAGCGGAGGAGGGGGAAGGACCGCTTGCCTGCGGGGGGCGGCGGGCGCTGAGCGCCCGTCCCGGCCGCCCGGGAGCCACCCGGGGAAGGTAAGTGCCTTCTCGTCCGAGTCTCTGCTGCTTTTGGAGGCGAGGGGCGGGGGAGGGCAAGAAACAATCGGTGAGTGTCTCCCTTCCAGCAGCTCAGGGAGGGGGCACCCAAGTCCAGTGGGCCACGCTGGCAGCTTTATCTGCTAGATTTTAATCCTCATCAGATCCGGAATCGAAGAGATGCTCAGGCGGAGGCGCGCGTGTCGCTTCCCGGCACAAAAAGGGCACGTCCCCCCCCGGCCGAGGAAGGCTGCTCCGCTCCGCTCGCTGGCTCGGCGCCGCACGCCCTCTCCTCCGGCCGGGCTGCGCTCCCGCTGCGCGCCGGCTCCAGCCCCGCTTCGGCGGGGTCCCGCCGGGTCCCGCTGCTCCGCGGCCAGGGGAGCCGGGGCCGGCGGCCGCGGGTGGGACGGGGCGAGTTGAGCCGCGGGGCGTGAGCGCTGTGCCCGCCGAACGGGACCCGGGGCAGAGCCGGAGTTCGGCTGGGACGCTAAGCTGAGCAGGGTGACTTTCTCATCACCCACTAGCCTCCCCTGCAAGCCTCCAACCCGGGAAGCGTTCCTTTGGGAAGGGTTCTGCTATTACCTCGTATCCGAGAACTGTGTCATTTAGATCATTAATCCCTGCGCACCGGGAGATGGGGCGAAATTAACAACTTGGGGCCCTGTGGAGGTGACGTGAAGTTTGACAATGCTTTATGTAACACTTTTTGGAGAGATTCCTAGTTTTTCTTCTGTGCCCAGTTTTAGTAAGCGTTTTTTCTTCTTTGTAGAGCATCACACAGGCGATTTTTATGTTTTCACCTGAGTAGAGTGTCTTCTGCTTTGTTCAGCTTAGAACAGGGGTACTGGTAGACAGCATATAAAGCCTACTTTTTCCCTACATGGATTTTTAAAATGAAAATTAGCCAGCAGAGGCATTTGAATGGTTCTTAGAAGGTCTTACCTTTTTCTGTATGTATTTCACAGAGCACTCCTAAAATTACTACAGGAAGCATTTTCACAGCACTTGATTGTCATGCATGTATTCTGGAATGTATGGGTGACAGGTTGGAAATAAAAATAAATCAAATGTCTTTTTTAAACATTGTTAGCTTCTTTTTAGATAGTATCACTGCTGGAAGTGCTGGAAAGAGCAGAAGGCACCAGGCTAAACAAAGTGCTATGTTAAATCAGACCTGCCAATTGCCAACAGGTCAGCATATTTTATTTAATGATTTCTGTTGGATAGAGATTTGATTTTCTGTGTACAAAGTATTTTTTTAACTTGTTCAGAAGTAGAAGCAGCAGGAAATTTGATAAATGGGTTGAAAGGTTGCCTAGTTTCCATAAGGGATTATGTCTTCTACCGGGAAAAAAATCCCAAAACAAAAATAAAAAGCTGGCCTCACTCACAAAAAGACAGGGTAGTGATCTGCGACATTTCTTCAGACTCCCACTGCATAAAGACGCTGAGAGGACTGGTTTGGGTGGGCTTCTTCCCCTCATTTAGTGGTGAAAATGCACAGTCTATTGTGATAATAGCTATGAACTTTCTCCTAGCCTTGTGGAGCTCCATCATTATACTGTAAGCTTAGAGGACAAATCATACGTAGAAACTTGGGTGATGAGTTAAGGGCAGGAGGTCTTCTAACAAAGTTGTTTTGTTCCCTGCTGCAAAGGAGATATATTATCAGAGGTTAGTTTACTTATAGAAGTAGGACAAACTAACAAAAAACCTTACCTTGAACGTCATCACAGTGTTTTTCATTTTTTTAAATGGAGAAATGTGAAACAGGTATCCCTATACTTCTTGAAAACTGGCAATTGCTGGTAGGTATTCCAAGTTTGAAATGTGAAATTCTTACCGCTTAGGTGTCCTGTGACGGCCCTTGATCAGAAAGACTGCAAGTCATGTAAGAGCCGCAGTAACTGCAGTCTCTGATGGATAACTGGATTGGTAGGTTGGTTTTGCTTTGTTTTTTTTCCTTTGTGTCTTTTAATTGCTTACAGTAGTAGCTGATGCCTTTTCTCCATCCTGTTGATGTTTAATTCTCATGACTTTTGGGTTATGTTGTGTGTGGCATCTTCTTTGTTCCAAGTATATGCCCTCTTCTCAGTTGCTGGTAGGGAAGGCATAGCTTGGAGGTATTTGAATGGCAGTATGGAGCAAGATACTTTTTTTTTTTTTAAATTAATGTCTGAAATATACATGACACCTTCTTTTCTTTGTTGTTTAGATGACGTAAGAAGATTGTAAATTTTCTCAGCTCTGGAGAAATATGCACTGGTTTTCTTTAAAGGAGCACTGAAAATAGTATTACTTTATATCTTGAATCCTCTGTGCCAGCTGTTCAATCTGCAGAAATTCCAGAGTGCCATCCTCAGAAAGGCAAAGTGCAGAGCAGTGATGAATGACTGCATGCCTCTTGGAAACATTAAGATCTGTCAGAGGCTTGATCTGCAATTTCAGTGTGTAGGACTTTAATATTAATAAAAGTAGTATTCCTTCTGAATTTACTCTTTTAGAAAACTGTAAGATTAGGTATCTCCCAAGTGCACTTAACTCACTGAACTGAAGTGTTCTTAAAAACAATGATTTTGAACTCATGAGACTACTTTCTGCTCAAATGTGTGGCTTTTATTTTTACCTGGGATAAACAATCAGTTATAAATAAACCCTTACTGGAACACTCTCCTATTTTATCCTTTGTCTGATTATGTTATTTTTTTAAATTAGGCCTTATATGAGCAATCTTAAAAAAGAAACACAGACACAAAACCAACAAAAAACAAGCTTTTTTTTAATCTGATGTTTATAAAGGCTAATAATTGATAAAATTCATAATCTGACTGCAGAGTCTTTGCACTGTATGCTAAACTCTCTCTACATGCAAACTCCTCGTGCTGTAGGAGTGATGGGAGTGTTTGTCTAGATCCACAACAGCAATTATTTTTTTTAAAAATGTGTGTTTATCCTTATTTCCTGTCTTGTATGAAAGCCTATGTTAATGAGCTCATCAGCCTTGAAGACCTTTCATCATCTGTGAAAGAATAAATTAACAAATGTCTGTTTTAAGGATATGAGATTTCTGGTGTATCTTCTTTTCTTGTAATGTGTCTGTGTTGATAACTATGTTGATAACATTTGTGTGAGAGGAGCACATAATGGCCAGTGCAAATTTGCAGTTGGTTGTTCTTCATGAGTTTGTCTCCATTCTCTTCAGAGTTGGCTCCATTGGTTATTTGCCTAATGCTGTGGCTAAAAAACTTTCTCAAAAGTTCTTGTGTAAGGAAACGTACACCATGTCCATTGCAAGGAAACCTGCAGGTGTCTATTGCGAGGAAACATGCACATTGCATGTCCATTGCAGAGAAATGTACATACGTGTCCATTGTAAGGAAACATGCACACATGGCCATTGCACTATTTTTGTTCTGTTGTCTGGGTTTGGCTCATCTTGCTTTTGGTAGTGAATGTTAGCTTTAAAAAACACCCATTGCTCATTAATGTTGGCCTTAAAAACGGTCATTGTTCATTATCCCACACTTGGCATAATTTAAGAGCTGGAGAGTCAGAGCTACCTCAAGAAAGATATGTTTACTTTTCCTTTTTTTAATTTCCTTTTCATTGGATCACTAATTTTTCTCTTCCTTGTGATACACACACCTGAAGATAAAGGTTAAGAAATGAGGGTTGTACCTTGGAGGGATTAATGACTCTTGGTGTCACTTGGTTCAGTATTTGAAGGTCTGTCTTGTCTTGTCAGAGCTTGTTCAATGCATGGCTGTAGAAAGGGAGCAGCAGATAAGAAATTCTATTTTATTTGGAAGTTGGTGGCGCAAAAATCGAGGAGAAAATTGCTAGAAAGGATTATCCTGGCCTTGGCACTGACTTTGAAGAAATCTGCCAAGGCTGGAATCCCTGTTTAAGTGCCATCTGTGTCAGAATTAGAAGCGAACTGTGTTTAAATAGTTCCATTACTCATTCTAATTTGTAGATCCGACCAGGTCTGATAATGTTTACAGTTGTATCCACGTCACCTTCTTTCTCGGCTATAACTACTATTTCCACAACAGCGGAGTTAACTGGGTAGAAACTACACATAAAATAATCAAAAAGAACCCCAGCAATGTCCAGCCAGTACTATAGCAAAAAGTCAGATCTGATCATGTAACCCGGGTGGTGGAGGAAGCTGGAAATCTCAGCTGATGCAGGCAGAACGCAGTCTTTGTTTCTAACCCCCTCATAAGATAGGTATGCCCAAAAATAATAAAAAGAAAGAGATTATTTTTTAAGGCTGGAGTTCCCTGTCCTCATGCCTCTGGTCTCTTGACTAGTGAGTGCTAGAAGATAGATTCCATTGCCCCTCTACTCCCATGCATTTTTTGTATTGATGAGTCATTTCTGTTACCCCACGTCTATATCAATTTTTTGTCCTCAGGGAATAGTTGCACATGATGACCAAGACTATGCATGCTGGTTGAGAGGCAGCTTGTCAAGGGTCACATCAAGGAAGAGTGGTTTGCTTTACTGTTTTCCCTAGAATCTATGAAAATTAGAGAAATCATAACAATTTCTGATCTGCTGTTGTTCAGCCAAACTGCAAGTAGCAGTGGTAACACCACAACCAGAGCTTTCTTAAATGAGGACAACCCCTGTATCAGTGTAAACCTGCTTTCACTCACCTGCACTGAGAATTACAAGAAAACCGGTGTTCAGAAAAAAAAAAAATAAGCAACCCTATGCTTCCTTCACAAATTTTATGCTGCTTAGAACTTCCAGGAAAGTTAAGTTGTTGAGTTGCATCTCTCAGTATTTCCTCTACAGTTTATCCCTGAATGAAATATTAACATACAGAGTGTCAACATAACACTTCTACCATTAGCTTTTAGATATTCTCTGCTGGTAAGCATTTGGCAGCTAAGACTTACGACTAGGAGAAAACTAGAAATTGTTACTGAGGAATTTTCATTTAAATACAAAGAAGGATGAATGATTTTGTTTTAGCAGGACGCAAGAGGAAGAGGGGAGAAAGGCACAGAAATTAAGGGAAGGAATTGTAGACTTTATTTATTGAAATATAAAACTGCTTACAATTTCTAGATGGACTTGGAAATGAATTTAAGTTGTCAGTTTGGAGAAATGAGTATTTGTCATAGTGGAATATAAAGTGTCACTCAGTGGTGGAATGGGGTGAGCAAGAAGAATTGAGGGCTGTTTAAATGAGGTGACATTTTCAGTGAATATTTAGACTTCTCAATCCAGCTTCTTCTGGTGAGGTTTCATTGTCTTCCTCTTTCTGATTCCCCTGCTGTGCCCCTGAACCTCACTGCTAAATGCTCTGTCTTCAGTTAATGCTGCTTCTAATCAGTACTGAAAATGGGATTGTATGTTTAAAAATTACTGGACTTCAGTGTATGAGTCTACTGAATGCGATATTTCACATGCTGAAGGTGCTAGAAAAGTGTGTGCCACTGGATAGAAATAAGAGATGAAACCCCATCATTTTAGCATTATTAAATACCCAAATGTATGTTCTTTAAATCATGTTCTTAAGAATATTAGCTTTCGTTGTTTTGTTAAAAGAAGGGATGTATGAGGCTTCCTGGTATTTTTATATAAAATGAACTGACATTCACCTTGAGGCTCTTCAAACAGCGGTTAAATTCTGTATTTCTGTAGTCTCATCGTCTTTCAGTCCTAAGACTGGTTCTAGAGTGTGACTGAGATTTAAACCTGTAGGTTGTCATTCATGGAAGACAGATTTTCAAAGATAAAATTCTTGGGAATTCTTAAATGAGATAAAGATGGTTCCTACTGCTTTAAAAGGGTGCAATTGTCTGTGGTTTTGGATTCTTCCATATTGAGCATACCATACAAGTAGGTGCTGTTTTATCGAAGTAGAGAATTGGAACATTGAAGAATGAGGTCCCTGTAAAGGTGGACTTTTTTTGTTGCTATTATTGGAATACGTTTTAACTTATGTCCTTGATCTCGATCTTCCAGAACTCTTTAATAACAACTGCATTTATGAGAAGTCTGTTTCTTTTCAGTGACTGTTCCAAGTAGTAGAAATCAGTAGGTGATGATGTAGTCAACAAGTTTTAATACTAGGAGAGCTGCATGTTGACATTAACTTCCACAAAGCAAAATGGTCAGTTTAAGAAGTGGTAGAAGGTTTTAGTTTGCAATGTCTTCCTCATTGAGATTTGTGTTGTCAAAATGGGGTTGCTACAAATGAAGAAAGAATGGAAAAAATGCAGTACTGATACTGAGTGCATTGGAATATAGGACATGCTAGTGGTTGAGCCAAACCATTTGGTGATGAGCACATACTTTGAGAAAGAAGCAATGTGTATGGGAATAAATTCACATCTTTCCATAGTTGCTCTCAAACCTCAAGTGTGAAGAAGGGAGTATAGCCACAGTGGCTTAAGTTCCTGCCTTTCCTTACAAACATTACAGTTTGCCTGCCTTTTCCCTTGTTCCTACTATAATTCTACTGGAGCTTAAAGGGTGCTAGATTAAAATAGCTTCTAGCAAACTTCTGGGGTCATTCAGTCTTAGGCTGTTGAGGTTAACCATGTAGTCCTTTGTTGTTGAAACACCTCCTTTCCACATGAAGGCATTGCTTTGGGAATGATTCCTGCATGGCCAAAATCAGGATGCTCTCCAGCTCGCTTGGAGAGTGGAGAACCATGCACAGTAATGTCTTGCACTATGGTTATTGCTGGAATTTACATCTCTACTGTTGCTATCCAGAGTCTTGCCCCTTGCTTTTGTGCACTATGCTAGCGCACAAAAATCTCAACCTGTTCATACTACAGTAGTGGCAGTTGCCGCTACTGTCATACCACTACTGTCAGCCTGACACCTGAGGTATATCCAAATGCATCGTATGCTAAAAGCATCTGAGATGCTGTTTAGTAAACTTAGATCTTGATTTATACTACTGTTGTAATGTAGCACATTAACTGTGCTGCAGTTGGTGAATGGGTTGATAAGAAATATGTTCCTAACATTTTTTCTTTATTAAGATGAGCAAAAATAGTAATATTGTGCCATTAGTATGTAAGGAATGGAAACTGATGACAGTATTTTTCATAGGCAGAATAACTTTGCCAATTTCCTAGTCTTAGACGTGTTGTGGAAATAAATGAGTAGGTTCCTGAATGCTTTACATAGCTGCTTAGAGTGAGGAAAATGACAGTGTAGAAAGATAAACCCATTCTGTGACAACAAACTGATGCACTGCAGGTGAAGTGATTTGAGCAAAGTTGCCCAAGTGGTTAATCAAAAAAGCAAAGAGATGAACTCTGATTTTCTGAAAGAGTCACTGTCCTGTGCCTTAAACATGTGAAAATGCCAATGTCTTTGGCAAGAACTATTGCTTTATATAGTTGTGCCTTAGATGATGAAACCAAGTCCCTAATGATACTCGGCATACAATAATACAATAATTATATTGTGTAAATATTCAGAATTTATGTGCATCTTAAAACAAACAAGCAGAAGTTAATTAACAAATGGAAAACAGACAAAATAAATGGATCAAAGTGAAATTTACAAATACAGTGTGTTGATTTAGAGGCAGTGCTGTGACCACACTGAAGAATGGAGAGTGTTTTACTTCTCAAAAATGGAAAATAATACAACACTTAAAGAAAGAAATAGGAAAATACTTGCAGGAGGAAATGAATATATATCTTGGTATTTAAAAGTTGTAGGTTATCGTTCTTTAAATATATGGAGTTTATCTGTGGTCAGGTGGTGCTAAAAACCTAGAGAGTGTAATTGGAAAAGGCCACTGCTATTTAGAAGAAAAGTGACTATAAATAAACAATAAGGAAGCCAGAGTTTCCACTGAATTACTGACACGTGTTAACTGGATTAAAAGTATGGCACTTTTGCATCATTTTTATCAGCTTTGACCCATGATGAGCAGGGGCAGATACAACATTTGTCTGAACAGAAAGCTAGTGCCGTGTCGCTGGGCAAATTTCTTAAGGGGGCAGGGATGGAAAGAATGGTGGAAACAGCATTGAGGTAAACCCATATTTGCCAGGTGTCTGAAGGTGATGTAGTTTGATACAGAACAGATTTTTCAGACATCCTAAAGCTCTTCAAGTTTTTCATAGTGAGTTTCTTCCCTTTCTGTTCTCAGTCTAAAAAATGCTGTATTACACATCAGCAGTAAAGATTTCCAAATATGAGCTTAGTATCAAGAATTCTTTAAAATAATTAATTATACAGCCTATTTTATTTCATGCGTTTGAGTTTTGTTCCTCAGTTTCATCTTCCCTGCTATTGGACACTGATATGTTAAGAAAGGCCCAAGTTTTACTTCTCCTAAGATTTTTTTCTTTTCCTTTTGTCCTTAACTTCATACTGTAAGTTGCTGTATATGAAAGTAGTATGAGCTGAGAAAAGATCTTGACATTCTGGTTGAAGTAGTGGAATTGTGAATGTAGTACAGAAAGCAGTTATTTATTCATTTTATTAAAATGCCTAGAGGCTCTGGTTGAGAGAGGGCTCCCTGCATGCTGGATGAAGCAGTGTACACTGAGTGTACCTGAAGGATACTTTATGATCAGAAGGGCTGGTTTAACCAGCAGCAAAACACTGCTTGGTGGCTGGAAGTTTTTTGAAACAGCAGTGCTTTAAAAGAGCTAGGTAATAGTTGAGGTTGGAAGGAGCTGCTGGAGGCTGTCCGGTCCATCACCTCTGCTCAAGCAGGGCCACCTAGACACGGGTGCCTAGGACAAAATCCAGATGGCTTTTGAGTATCTTCATGGATCAGGACTCTACAATCTCTCTGAGCAACCTGTGCCAGGGCTCAGTCACCCTCACAGTAAAAAAGTGTTTGCTGATATTCAGAGGGACTCCTTTGTTTCAGTTTGTTGCTTCTTTTCCTTGGATCACTTGGATCACAGGATCACTGAGAAGGATCTGGCTCTAGCATCTTTATGCCATCTCTTCAGATACTTGTTCTTGACATTTCTCACTAGTTTTAGCTCCGGGTGGGCATTGGCTTTCCTGACTGCATTTCTGCATGCTCAGGCAGTGTCTCTGTACTCCTTCCAGTCTGCCTGTTCCTGCTTCCTCATTTTGTATGCTTTCTTTTTGTGTTTGAGTTTTGCCAGGATCTCCTTTTTCATCTATATAGGCCTCCTGGGATTTTTGCGTGACTCCCTGTTCTTTGGGATTAATGTTTCTTGAGTTTGGAGGAGGTGATCCCTGAGTATCAAGCAGCTTTCTCTGACCCCTCTATCCCTCCAGGGCCCTATCCCATGGGGCTGTTTTTAAACAGGTCCCCAGAGAGGCCAAAGTCTGCCAAAGTCCTGAATGCCAGGACTGTGATCTTGACTTTTTTGCCCTTCTCCCTCCTGTTGGTGTTGTGAATGCCACCAGGGTCACTGCAACTTAAGGCTGCCTGTGACCTTCATGTCCCTAAAGAGCTGTTTCTTTTTAGTAAGTATGAGGTCCAGCACAGAATGTCTCATAGTTGGTTCCTCTATCACTTGGGTCAGGAATCTATCAGTGCTCTCTGGGAGCACTCTGGATACTTAACCCTGGGTGTGTTGTCCTTCCTGCAGACACCAGAATGGTTTAAGTCCTCCCCCACGAGGATCAGGTCCTGTGATTGTGAGTTTGCTGCTCTCTGTCTGTAGAGGGCCTTATCCACTTGATTTCCTGGCCAGGTGCCCTGTAGCAGATGCTCACTCACTGCAGTGTCACCCATACTGGTCTGCTCCCTAATCCGTGCCTGTAAGCTCTCACTGAGCTCATCATCCATGCCCAGGCACAGCTCCATGCATTCTGATGCCTCTCTCATGAAGTCTCCACCTCCAGGTGCTTTTGCTCTGCCCTTCCCAAAGAGCTTGTATCCCTCCTTTGCAGCACTCTACTCATGCAAGCCATTGCATTGTGTCTCCATTCATCCCAGCAAGATTTTAACCATGAAACTGCACATAAATCTTGAATTCCTCGTGTTTACAATGTTGATGTTTATTCATGCAAAAAACATTTTTCCACAATAGAGGGAAAAAATTCAGATGAAAGCACTGTTTTTGCTAGTATAACTGTGACTAGTGTGGCAGTTTCTGCTAGCCAAGTGACATCAATCAGCAGTCACTCTTCACACCATCAACCAACATGCCTGGGGTGTCAGAAATTCCCAACAAAAGAAAGCACTCCTGCCCCAAAGTGCTTAGAAAATACAGAAGAGTGTGCTGAAGTGTTTGAAAACTGGTAGTTTGTACTTTCTCCTGTTTAAAATTTTTTAGACTGTACTTTTAATCTCAGTAATTGTTGTTTGAGTAATGCATGCTTATTTGTTGGTGGCTTTGTTTGTTAAAATGCCTTTGGAAAAAATACAATCTGTATTCCTGTGTTGAGATCTGCTGGAAGCAGCAACATGGGACGATTCTGAAAAAATCACTGTAGTTCTGGGACACAACTGATTTTCTCTGTTAGATTGCATTTTTTTAAATTGATGTGGTATTTTAGGTATATTTTTATATTCAATTTGAAAGTGCTAGAATAAAATATAGCAATAGTAATTAATACCATTTTTGTACTATGTAAACAAACTAAACAAAAACCTTTAGCCAGATCGAGACAGATCCCACTGCACCTGCCATGTGATGGTAATTTATGAAGATGAAATGCATCTAATGTGGCAGGAACTGAGTCATTCATCACAGACAGCAAGAAATGTAAGGCTCCTTGTATTTTTTGTGTCTTTTCTTTACCTGTATTCACCATGGATCTCTGAGTTTGTGATACAGCTATATTGATCACCATGAACTTGTTCCATTTGGTCTGCTTTGAGTCAGCCTAAGATAATTTTTAGGACTTGGTGTCTTTGATTAATTGTAACAAAGTGGAATTTCTGATGGAGAATTAGTGGATTGAGCGCTGGTTTTGCAGCAGGTCAGAGATAACACAGTTAAGACAGAAGCATTTTCAAGATCTGTTTGTAATATTGATTTCCATCTTTCTAGTGAGAAATGGCTCTAATTGTTCTGGTTTTCTCAGACCTATTTTCAAATCCTCATTACTTCTGCCCAAGGAGATTGTTACACAATACCCTAGGATATTTTCAGTTAGAAGTCCTGTCAAATGCTAACCTGGAGCCAACTTCCATGCTTTTCTGCTGACAGGACCTTTCATCTGAGTCGACTGAGGTAACCCAGTGCAAATTCCCACTGGTAATCAAGCCTGCTGAACAACAGGAGGACATGAAACCTGTGCCTCTTACTGAGAAAGCAACAGAAGCTAGCTAATAGCATCAAGTTCAAGCTCCTAAATTTTCAAAGCCCTCCTCAAAATGTGGATGGGAATGTTTCTGTCAGGTTCACATGGCTTCAAGCTGGGCCGTTAATGAGCTGGATGTTAAATGCTGAAGTGAAAAACTTGGTCATTCTTGCTTTACTCTTTCTATGATCTGTCTCCCTCAAATCAGTGCTGCTAATAGTGGGGCGAGTGAGGTACTTACCAATCCAGATGAGGACCTGTCAGAGTCCTGGTGTTTGGGATTAACTCGTGTCCATCAGCTAGCAGTGTTTTCTGTGGGAGAATACTGGCATGCATACAGTGATGCTTCGGGATGGCGTGGAGTTCTCCAAAGAGATCCCAACATTGATCTACATTAGTAGTATTTGACACCCCAAATGAATATGAATGTAGCAGATAATGCTTTGTGATGAATCTTTTTGCATAATCTTTCCTGTTAGAGGTGGCTAAAGAGCTGCACAGCACCGTAGAAAAAGAAAATGGAATTCAGCAGAGCATGCAATGAGCAAACTTTAACAAATTACATCTTTGTATCTAGCATCTGGATTTCACTGGGCATGTGTACCTTTGGAAAGGCAGTAATCGAAACTGCAAAGGAAAAACACTGTTCTTAGTAAGAATGTAAAAGCTTTTTTTATAGTGGTATAGAATTAAAAAAGGTGTTGCAGGTTTAATTTGAGAAAAGCAACAGGAATTTTAGTGGAAAAAGTATTAGAATTGAAATTAAACCAGGTCTGCCAGAATCTCTCAATACTCAATAATATAGTATATCTTTGTTGTTCTGATACTGCAGAGCCTGTTTTGATGCATCACTATGATAGAAATGAAACCACAGTTTACAAACCTAAAATAGCAGCCAGCCATCCATTTTACTACCAACTTCTGCATCCTCTCTTATTGCTGCCTTTGACTGAAACAATGGTGCTTTTATATTTTGGCATATTAATATTTTCAAAGTGTTTTTGAAAGCTGAAATGCACAAGAAAGGTGCTAAGTATTCTTACTGAGAACTAATTTTCATTTGAGATGTTCTTGTCATGGCTTATACTTTGTGAAAACTGGGGGGGGATGCAGTGATTTTAAGAATTTTGGACTTATGGATAGGAGAGCTTTTGCTCTACTACTGTGGATTAGGAGTATCTTTTTGATGCAGGCAAAGATCTGTATTGTAGAAGCTGCTTTGCTAAGGTCTGGCATAGGAGTGTATCTGAGATTGTTATGTCAGAATGCAGAATGGGCTGCGCTTGATGCATTTAATTAATCTCTCTGAGCATCACTGGGTATCCAAGGTGGTGTCGTACTTGGGAGAGTTTTTTTCTTTTGTCTCCCTGCATGTCTGTAGCTAACAGGTAGACTGAAGTTTTGGATTCATCATAGGTATTTATTTCTTTAAAAAAACCTGAATGTTCAAATAAAGTAGAGATTCTCTATCCAGACTCGGCACAGTTACTGTAAAATTTGTTACCATTGTGAAACTACAGAAGGGAGGAAGAAGTTATACAGAAATTGAATTAGAATGTTGACATGTCTAACTGTTCGTCCCATGTTTATATTTATATATTAAACTGAAAATAAGTAAATGCTCTGGATCTATTAGGAATATCTTCCTTTGAGGTGAAGATAAGTATGGAATGTTACATGGTCAAATTTCTCATATGTAAGGTCATTAACTCCTATGAAATTATTTAGAATAAATGGTGATCTGTAGGCAATTTTCAAGTTGTTCTTAATTGGCTAGGAAATGCAGACTCATCTATGTTATTTTTATCTGCATGTACATCTGAAACATTCAGAGGTTGACAAACTGAAATGATAAAATTTAAACTAAGTATAAACTGATACAGGTCAAATTTCTGTAAATACAACTCAGGAAATTGTATTAGGCATATTGCAAATCCATTGAGGCTTGCTCCAACTGTGTAGGAATGTATGCATGATGTCTGTCAATTTAAATTTTGGAGCAGGACTTGAATACATGATCCTAAGTAGTTGCAAGAACTGCTTTCTTTGGCTGTGAGTGGTTTTCATTACCTCATAAGTTTTGCCTTCAGTAGTTGTCTTTATTCAAGTGTGTCTTGGTTTGGAAATGGTATTTCCCACTTAAGTGTTCTCAGTGAAACACTCCAAACCACATGCTGCTTGCTCACTTTGCCTTTTCCTTTCCCCATCTGGCTGGGGAGGAGAATTGGAGGCAAAAAGATAAAGGTCACAGGTTGAGATAAGAATGATTTATTGGTAACAGCAATGAACTAAGAAAATGAACAGTAACAATCCTAATGATAGAGTGTCCAAGGAAGAGGTCAGTGTACCCAGCTGTGTTCCTTTGTCCGGATGTGGTGCCCTGGGAAGGACTCTTTCCTCCATCCCCAGAAAATGACCTGAGGTGGTACAGAGTAACCTGCACCGGAGTAACCTACAGGTCCCAGCCCTGCCCCTCCTGGCTATTGCAAAAATTAACTCTATCCTGGCTAAAACCAGGACATAGTGCATATTTATTTACTGAAGGAGGTGATGGATTATTTCACAGGACAAATGCAAGGCTTAGACGGTGTTACATCTCCATGTGTTTTGTGGGAAATTTCATGTTGTAAGAAGCATATTTCCTCCCGTAAAAATGTGAAATTGTGTTGTAAATGAAATATCTTAATTACTGCTCATCTTTGCTAAGCTTTTTACTTTAGTCAGCAACTGCCTTGCTGAAAAGTACTGTAATTTTGAAGGATAAATTTAGGACTGAAGATTCCCAACCAATTTCTTTCTTCCTCATCATTACAAGAATAGTGGCTTAGTAGCCAAGAAGAAGAGCATTCTGGTTTTGTAAATAATATTGATATTTTCTTGTATTAGTAGATTAGAACAGCATACTTGTATTTCGTCTTCACCTCCTCACTGGCACTCTCACTTCTGATTTTACTTCTAGTTTTTGTACTCCGTCTTTCGCTATACTGCTTCATGTTTTTACTGATCAAGTTTTGATCCCCATTTTGGATCACATGTGTGTACATGTCTCTAGGAAAGAGGGCTTGCCTTGAGACCAAAAGTTTGCACTTTCTTACTGGGAGAAAAACAAAAAGAGATTGATGGTAAGATAGGTGTTTGGGATGTTTGTATTTATGTATTCTGAAAAGTATTCTTAAAAATTGAGAATGTATGTGTCTGTAGTGATGTCTGTAATTTGAATGGGATGAGGTGGCATGATGATCTGTATAAGGTTTGTGGGTTACTTGGTGAAATCTTCTAATTGTCTGCTTAGGGTTGCACAGAACATTGATTTTTCATTGTATCCGGAGTCCAGGTTAAAATCTGAATTTCTATGCTATATAATTGAAGCATGTTTGCTTAAGTTTTCATTTGGACTTGGACTGTGAGAAGTTTGCACACTGCAGTCTGTAGTGAATATTCTAGATATTGTCAATGACAGTAGTGGTCTTATTTGAGAGTTGATTACTCCCTTATTGCATTCCCAAATGTCTGGTGGCTGCTGATTGCTGTACTTGCCTGTTTAGTTTACAATTATATATTTCCCTGGTTTACCACTTGTTTTCCTTACCTTTGGATTTTGTGAGCACCTTTTGAACAAGCGTAGTTCCTTCATTAGATGTTTGCACCATGGTGAGCGCAAGAACTGTGGGTCTTTGGTGGTGCCTGGCAACCACAGTCTGTGGTGCTGAGCAGAGTGCTCTGTAATTAAAGCATACACAGTTGGACAAGACTGGGAGAGCTCATTAAAAACATACTACTAAATTAAATTTACTGAGTGTACCTTTAAATCTTTAAACCCTGGACGTTACCTTAACCTATGAGAGGGTTTTTCTGTTTGCCATTCATAACTATAGGGGACTCTAGCCTTCAGATAGCAGTGATAGTAACAGCTACAATATTAAAACAAATGTGGAGGTACTAAGAGCAAAGAGGGACAATGCAGAAACCTGTCTGTAATCCTCTAGGATAATAGCCTTAAGCCACATATCCCTGTGATTTATGCACTTGCTTTATTTGTTATCTTGAACAGAAAGCTTTGTCACTGAAGAGATTTGATAATAGCCTGTTCAGAATGATTGTGGTCTCTTGAATTCATGTAATAAACCAAATAACTTTGGGCCATGTATGGGTTTAGTCATCCTTGCTGTATGTATTCCACCTCTGACATCACTTTCAGTAGCTTAGATCAAGCTAGATAAGGACTTCCTGCTCACTTAGCTCTGTTCCATGGTGGTACTGTATAGAAAGGTCTTCCATTTTGTGCTTTGATATATTGGAACTTTAGTAAGATACACATGTACTGTACCTGCAGTGTGTGTTATGTGTAGTTGGCATATGTGAATATAGGTTGATAAAACTTGCAAATTGTGCACTTCTGACAAATACTGCAACCAGTAAAGGCCTATATTAAGATAAGCAATCAAAAGCAGAAGAAAAAATTTAGAAATTTCTTTACTTTCCAATTTTACTGCAGCTGATGTTTTACAGTAGTAAAGGATGCAGTAGTAGCATCTATAAAGAGTGACTTTCAGATCTTAGACACCCAGCTTATTCCAAGAGATGTGCACTCAAGTAGCTGAGGAAAGTGTATGTGGAAGAAAGGTTACATGCTGGAGCAGGGAACCATGAGATTGTAGTGCTGTTTTTGAGGTGGAAAATCTGTCTGAGAGGAATTTTTCTGGAAAGGAGTTTATTCTGGAAAGAAGTACAAATGGCACTTTTACCTTTTTCTCTGACTGTGCATCTTCTCACTACATGAAAACATTGCCTTTGTTTTTAATCCATAACCTTGTGCTGAAAAAGGTTGTTCTAGTGCTAGTCTTTTATGTCCTCTAAACTGAGTTGGCTTCCCTGCTGTGACTTCAATAATGCATCATTTCCTAAGTTCAGAGGATTTGATGTGTTTAGGGTGAATTTGTGACTTGCTGTTAGATGGTTAAAAGGAAAATAGCTATAATGGATTGGATGCAAAGCTGCTTCCCCAGCTTCTCCCATCCTGCCCACTACCATGCAGAAGCATCTGTCTCTCATCTCCTCTTTGCCATGTGCTATGTGCAAGTGCATTTTGACAAACATTTTATGAGCAGAGATATTTGAAAAACCTCTGAGACAAACTAACAGTGATGAGAAAGGCAGGTATTTCTGTCTTACTTACAGATAGCTGCTTGTGCAATAGTGGGTGATGCTATGGCAAATAAAAATATTTTTGTAGTAAATGTTACTACAGCAAGTGAACCTGTCTTCTCTAGCTCTACTGAAATACAGCATCTCTCCATTTGTAACTGTTACTTAAAACTTAAAAAACAATGCAGGGAATTTTGGCTGATATTCCTCGTATAAGTTAGAAGATACTTTTCTTTTTATGTCATTTCATGAATGTGTTCTGTCTTTTAAATTATCTGAGCGCTGTGTAAAGGATGACATTTTCCAGTTGAAGATTATGACTGTGTTGTGCTTTATTTTTAAAGTGGCATACTTTTTATATTTGCAGATATAATGATGACTGAAATATTTTCCATATCCTGAGGAAAGACTGATGATGGGCAGAAATTCATAGTAATTTAGGAGTGGTTTTCTAAATGTGCAGGATACATGTATTGCTTTATTATTTGGAACATGTGTGTCTGGTGCTTTCAGCTTGGGAGGATAAAGATGTGTAAACCTCTACTTTTTTATTTTTATGTGAAGTTGCTGCAAGTGATTTTACTTGTTACTTACCCCACTGATATGAGGAGGTTTTTTAGATAACACACCTGGAAAGAATGAAATAGCATGTTCTGGAAACACCCCCAAATCTTTTCCAAATAATGCTACAGAGAATGGCAGCAGTGTCAAACCAAATACTTTTTCTTGTTCTCACTGTGTGTCTCTTTGCACTGATATGGCAGAAGTATGTTGTTATGCTATTTATATTTCGAATCAGCTCTTTGCATACTTGTACTGTTGTACCTTACGTTGGAAAGAGGTATTGTGTAAATTCAGTCACACTTAAAACCAACCCAACAAAAGAAAATTAGAGCAATAAAACTTATCCTCTTTTAGATACCTGAGATATTTATTTATATCTTGTGGGTACTTTGTCAGCTCCTTGTGGAGGTACTTTCTTTATGGGAACACCCCAATCAGTGTGTTCAGTTACAACAGGCAGTAGAGCTTCTGGCCACAGAACTCCAGTGGTACCAAAAGTGGTCCAAATAGACCCAAAGCCCAAGCATTCATGTAGCTGGCTAGGAGATGTCACTTTCAGATTTGAAGGTCTTTATTTACAAATCCATCCAAACTCCCTGTAACTGAATGAAATGCCTCTGCTTTGCTTCACTGACAGGCTTACGAGATTGTCTAGAGTACAGATAATTTCTGTAAGAGGAAACCTTTTCATCCTACCAAAGCCTGGGGAGAACATTTTGTAGACTTGTCTAAAGTGCTGTAGTACTAGTTTGGTTTAATTTACTTCACACTTCTGTGTTAAAAAGGAAAGTTGTCTGAAGGTTTGGCCACATACATGTGATTTGGCTTTTATTGAGCTGAAGAGATAGGTAGGCTTCCTCACTTAGTTAGGATTTTTATTCTTTGCATATGCACTTTACTGTTGTGTTGCTATAATGTTTTTTGCTTTTATAAATTTGTTTTGATACAGCGTTTATATTCAGTTTTATTTCAATTTGATCCAATTCTGGTTTTCTGTTTCTATAGTTGTAATATTGAAAGTTCCTGTTGTCCAGGATCTATTTCCCTTTCTATTGTCCATCATTTAAAACAACAGCATGACAATAAATTGTATAGCATTTTGTTTTCCCCCTAGGGGTAGTTTCAGAGATTAGCAGGACAATGACATAATGGGGAAAGCATCTGGAAGGAAAAGACTTTCCAGAAGGATGTCTCGTTGAGATATAATAGGGGACGTGCTTGATACTTTAGTTTTGTTTTGCTGTTTAGGAGTGTACGGTGTAAAAATTTTGCTCTGCATTTCTTAGTCCTTTCATTTTTCATGTTTTTCTTTTTTCTATTTTTTTTCTCTTTTTCCCGATAACGAGATGTTTGCTGATGTCACTAAAAACAGATTGTCTGGCCTGATGATTCAGACTGTAGAATTCCAACAGCTATTCATAATTACAGGAGTCCCTAAATAAAGGTTAAGGTATATCTAGTGCTGAGGTTTTCATCTTTATTTTTGAGATTTTGAGTCAAAGAAGGTCCCACACTTTATGGTTTGCTCACTGATGGTTTTGTCTTGTATTATCAGTTGTATTTCCTGTTTTTTCCCCCAGATATTTCTGTAGGAAGCCAGTTGAGCATTATTGGCTAAAAGCATAGACCATTCAGAAAACAATGCTCAAATGTGCAGCTGGCCTAGAGAAAATACTGAAAGAGAATGAATATAATAAAAAACTATGGAAACTCAAAAGATTGGAGGAATAGCTGTACCTGTACTGAGGTTAGTAGTAGCAAATAGTGAATGGCACAAATGATCACAATTTTTCAAAGAAGCTTAAGAATATGGTAGCACATTTTATTAGTAGCTCTTTGAATAAAGTAGGTCAGTTGGAATAAGAAAAGACTTCACATTTCTCAACAAAACAAAAGGTAACTATATCCAGCAGATATTGGGAGAATGGGAGCCAGCTAAAAGTTTCAAATTAACTTCCCTAGCAAGATAAATGCTGTATGCTACAAGACATTCCTCTTTCCCACCATCCTTCTAAAATTCCTGTTTGCTTTCTGACTGGCCCAAGACTTAGTATTACCAGTTAAAGAACATTATCATCCCACATGATGACTTAAAATTGAAGGAAAAGTACAGTTAATGTTTCAGTAAGAGTTCTTAAAATCCATTTATTGAGATTTTAATTAACCTGTCCTATATCTGGAAAGAAGCAAATTCTTTTTCCCTGTAGGCCTTACCCTTTATTCTCTAACCCAAGCATTAGCCCGATATTTTTCTGAACAAAGTAAAAATCAATAAGTTCAGTAACTTGGACATTCTGCTCCCTTGATAAATACATAGTATACTGTTGCTCTCATGCATTGGAGCATTAAGTTGCAACACAGGTCCTTTTCTGGTCACAATAGAAAATCCTTTATAATTTCATGTGAGTTTTCTCGGATATTTTGTGATAATTGGTCAGTTCATTTTTTTTTTTTTAATGTGGTTACCTAAGTAATCTTTATAGGAGCATGAGAGAAATGAGAGGAGGAGGAGAAAGAAGGAAGACTACAAGACTAGCTAAATCCCAAAGCAACTCAGATTTGAATGTTCTGTTTTTGGGGTAGGCATCTGACTAGAGCCACCCCCAGCTGATATTTAGGGAGTGTGTGATCAGCTTTAAGCCATCCCTGAAATTCACTGTGGAAGCAGAGATCACGGTCAGTATCAGGTTCAGAAGACAGTACTACTCTCTGTCACCCTCAAGAGGTTTATTAGTAGGTAAAACTGTACTAAGGCACATTTCTGTGGAATTCTCTTCAGATACACAATAACTACTTCCCAGCACTTTTAAAGACTTCGTAGTGGATTAAAAACCACGCAAGTTCCTCCTTGAGCTTTTCATTCAATGATCTGTTATGGAAGTCCTTTTACAGTCTGTCCTCAGAGCATACAGGAATTTTGGTTATATTTGTGAGATGTTTTTCCTAGGAATGACAGTGAATCTCTAATTTTTCTTTTTCATCAAAATTGATCTCCTTCTGCTCTAAACATTTGCACTGTTCATGTTCTAAAATTTGTATTTAGTTTCATCTGCATGTGAATGGAAAATACTGAGCTGGTTTATGTTTTATGTTTAAAACTTCAGAGGGCTGATGAGGAAGTAAGTTTGTTTTATAGATGAAGTAACTCCCAGACCAAGCTAAAATGACTCTTTGACGTGCATTTTGTGGTCATATGATGTGTGCTAGAGCCATTCCATTTATTACCTCTGTTACAAGAGATAGTTCCCTAACTTATAGAACAAGGATTGCTTTGCATCATTCTATTAAATTTGCAAACACAAACAAGAAGCAGGGTAGATTAATTGCTTCTCCTTAAAAGCTTCATTTTAAAAGAAGTTGAGAACCTCAGTGGCTGCAAATACTGCACTTTTTCCTTTTTTTTTGTTCTTCTTTTCACCTTGTAGAGGCTTAAAAAAATATTTACTTAGTCCAGACTTGGGAATTCAAGAACAAACTGCTGCATTAGCATGTTTGGCCGTGTTTTGCTTTCTCTTGCCAAGAATTGTTATTCCATTTATTAATTGGAGTTGTCGCTGTCCATGTCAAAATAATAGCAATTTTTACATGCAGAACCAGGATACCAGTCAGTAATTAGCCACAAGTTCAGCGTTCCACTCTCTGGTGTATTGGTAAAGGTTCACAACTAAGGCATCATCTCATGGATTCTGTTTGTTTCCAGTTGATATTAGAAGCCGGGGGTAATTAGTGACAGTAGTTCCCTTGTAAGTGAGTATTAGAACCAAGTTAAGAAGCACCGTAGCTTAAAGAAGGGTGGTCTGTTGGGGTGAAAGCTGGTCTGGACACTGAGTGTGTAAATATTCCTTATGTTCCTAAATGGGAAATTGTAAGGAATTTTTGTAAAACACAAAAGAGATGATATGTTCAGTTAATGGTGTGTTTTTCAACTACTGATAATAAAAGTTTCACAAAGTTGATAGCTGGGTGCTGTCAGATTTCAGGCTGTAAATTTTATGATCTTGCTTGAATGACTTGAGGTGTTGTCCTCATGGATGAATTGTCCTTACTAATTTATGCAAAACACCAGAACTACTGCAGGGAGAAAAGCAACAGTTTGCAGATGGATATATTTTCATGCCCAGTGGAGGACGAAGTGAAGTGATTACTGCCTTCTTACTCTTCAGATTATATTATTTTAAAATCATGGCCAGACTGCCTTTATGATGATTTCAGGCTCTTTAAAACCTGAGATTCCTCTGTCAAGACTGGTATCAGTGCACATCAATAAAGTGATAGATAACAGCACCCTTAGACATACCTGACCACTGCTAGCATACAAGCTGAGATGTGTAAAAGAAATACTAACATTTTTATGAGTTTGGCATGGGTGGTAATGTGTGTGTTTGTAAGCACTACCTGGACCAAACAAAGCAGTTAAAAGCACAGAAACAATATACTTCCATGTATACTTTTGTATTATGATTTGCATTGGAAACTCATGATGATTTCATTAAAAGAAAAAATTCTTTTCCTTTTAGAGACATTTAAATTTTCCTTGTTTTCTTGTTCTTGAGCTTTGTAATCAATTCAGCTGTTCGTGAACTCTTGACCATCTGTCGTATGCAAGCCGAAAAGTCTGGCAGACAAGGGCTTGATTTGTTGAATAACTTCCTTTTGTAAATTTTGTTTGTGTCACTCAAGATTTTTAACTAATCTTTGGACTTTTTGTACTGTCAGTCACTATCATATGTGACCATTCTTGAGGGTAGTACATCTGTGTAACAAAATCCTCAAGAGCCTTTCTAGAATTTTGTGCCTTTATCCTACCTTAGTTGGGGAGAGGACTTTTTGGCTCTTGGGTGTGTTACTGTACATTTACAATCCCTTTTCTGGTCATCTTGTGAGGTCTTCTAAATGTTTTGGTTGCAAATGGTGTGGAATAAAGGCAAAATCAGTGCTAGCTCCTTCAGATGGCTAGTACACAACTGATAGGCATGAATATATGTTTTATTCCTGACTGTTGTTATCTGTGGTCTTTTTTTGAAATTTCTAGTAACTGGAGGAAATTTTACTTTTTTGTCTACACTGACAAGCTAGAAGACAAGGAAATAGTCAGTGTTGGAGCTGTGTTTGCCCTACTGCGAGGGACCTGCCAGGTCCCCTGCTGAAACCTGAAGGCAGCAGCAGAGGTGGATTTGGGGAACTCTATGAGATACTGCCTTGCAGTTGGGCTGTGAACTGACAGTAAGAAAGTCGCTTGCAGGCAAGATAGCTGCTGTGTTCTCCCAAGCTGGAATAAAGATTTTGAAGAAATTTCTTCCATTTTCTGGCCTAATTACGGTTAATTGTGATAATTTCGCCTGGAAGTGACTGATGCGGGGATCAATGTGAGGTTGCTGTGTTCTCATCTGAGAGATGTTTCCTTGTAGGCTGGAGGTTGTATAAAAGGTTTCTGATGACATGTGTGTTGACTTGTATGTTCTTTAGAAATTTTTACCTTTCCAGAACACAATACACATTGAGGTAAATAGGAAAGGGTTTTTTGTTGAATGTCTTTACACTTTGCAATAGTTCCAGCATGCTTTCTCAGAATTCTTTTAGTTTATTCCTTTGGAAATGTAGGCACAGATGGTGGAGCAATACACATATAGCAGTCATTCTTTCCTTTAGGCATTGCAAGAGAGGGCTCTGGTTGAGCCGTGGGGCTAAAAGCAGCTCCAGGGTCTCTATTCCCTCACATTTTGTGTTACGTGGCTATTACCTACCTGCATGTTGAAGGAGAAAATGTGTGCTTCTCAGCTTTGTATAGCAACTCTGTTTCTCTCCAGATTCCCACACAGGGGTCAGTGCTTCAGAGGTAATGTGGGTCAGTGTTACAGACACCTGAGATCCCAAGTTTGTGGCTGATGGTCCGTGCCAGAAATGTGCTCTACTGCTAAAAACTGCTGTTGAAAAAGAAACCAGTGTCAAGCTATGTGAGAGGAAAAATGAATTAAATGAAAGAGGGCAATCAGTGTTGAAATTTCTTGGATGTTATTCTCTGTTTTGTGAGGAGTTTTTTTTTTTTTAATTAATATGTACTGAAATTTATACAAAATAGAGAGAAAAAATGGCTTATTGAACTGTTAATTTGTGCTGAGTTTAACATGATTAAGTTCTCATCTATTTTTAGTATTTTGGTGCCACTAAAGAAAAAATACTGAAACAATAAACATAGGTATTTAGGAATTCAGTAAAAACAGAGGTACTGCATCTTAACTATTGAACTGTTAAGTTGCTCGTAAGCATGTCACATTAAATAATGTGAAAGATCAAAAAATTAAAACCAAAGCACTTTAAGACGTCATAATTAAAGTTGCCTGTGTCGCTGCTGGCTAAACATGTTGTGCAGGCATTTCCTGGAGGAGATAGTAAGCAGATACTTTACAATATGACTTGACAACTTGGAACTTCAATGAACATACTGTTCTGAAGAACATTTTGACCCAATCAATTTCTATGGTACTTCGCAGTCAGGAATGTAGTTTTTTTATTTTACAGACTGTAATATTCTGTTTGGGGCATTTGGGTGGCTGTGACTCTTATCCATGTCTTTTCCTAAAACATCTTGAGACACCTGCAAGATTGGCATGTTGATTGACCTCACTGGTTAGACTGCACGTTGTGTCAGAAGTGGTCATACAAACACTTGTTGCTCAGTGATTCATGACAGGAAATGTATAAAGCTCAACCAGCACCAATGAAATTATACAAGTGATCTCCTTATGTCACATTTAAAATTGCAAACCATGGTGTAACAATATGAACAAACTCAGAGTGTGGGAAGACAGGTAGCATAGAAAGCCCCTTAGATTTGCGATTTTGACAGCTGGAAATGAATGGAAACAGGACCTTGTGCTAATGGTTGTGTTTATTTTCCAATCTAAGTCACCACATGGAGTCTTTAAAATTGGATAAGCAAACCTTAATTGCTGTCTTTTGAAGAAAAAAAAGTTATTATATTTATTACACTTTCTTCTCTTTCTTACAGTTTTAAAAATTTTTTAAATACAGAATTGGAATACTGGCAGGTCCTGACTAATCACTCCAGATTCATGCATCTTCATGGGTCTGTTACAGTAGGAGAATTTCCCTTTCTGCTTGTTATCTGGAGACATTTAATGAAATGTAAGTGTGCGGAATATATTATTAACACTGGGAAGAACTGAGTAACGATCATGGTAATTCGTACATCAGATTTTTTTTCTTCTATGAGAGATATATAAATTTGTTCACTACTAGATTTAAGTGGTTTTTTTTCTTTGGTGATAGTGGTGATGGGGTCAATGGGAAGAGGAGTAATGGAAGTGGTAAAGTGAAAGGCAAGGTAGCTCTTTAAGAAGGGCTGAAGTTTGTCATCATCTTGATCTACAAGGACTGCACTGAACAGCTGAGCTGTTCTGCAGTATTAAATGCACTGTAACATTTTGAGTTCTGCTGGAGGAGGCATGGTTAGCAGTGGAGTGCACTTAGAGAGAAAAAGTTGAATTCTACTTGTTCCCTGTATTCATGCCTTACAAAACTGTGAATGTAAATGCTTTTAAGTCCCACCTTCAAAGTTCACTTTTCCATGTAAAAAATTGTCTTGATTTTTCTTTTTTTTTTTTGCAGAAGTCTGGGATGATATGTATTAATCTAGAGATATTTTTGAAGTTTTTGTTGGTAGTTAAAGACTGCAAAGCTGAAGTGCACAGGTTAGAAAAAATTGGTCCTGCAGATCTACAAGAACTCAGGTTCTTTGGGGTCTGTATACCAGGTGTTTCTGTCAGCTGTGCCAGTATCTTAAGTGTATGATACCAAAAAGTGAACTTTGCCAGCATTTGTACTTCGCCCATTCATAAGAATCAGTGGGCATCATGCCCGCTTTTTTTTTTTTTTTTTTTCCCTGAGCAGGCCTAACTGGAATTATTAGCAACTTTTGACAGTGTTTCTCATAATAAGAGAAAGCACCAGAAGGTTTTAGCTTTACTTCCTGGAGCAGGGAGGAGTACTCCTTTCGTCTCCAGCAGGCTGGTACAGAATTAGTGTCATCATTCCTGCCAGTTTGCCCATTTACTGGTGGGCAATAACTGTGTTTAGTGAATAATGAACAGTATGAGTCATGGGTTTTTTTACTGCCCCTAACTCTCTCAGTGGACAGCTGCCAACTTCATCTATCCTCAAAGTAAGCCAAGAGAATATGTAAGATTTAAAATGAGCTCAATGTAAGTGCTGCAAAAGAAGCTGTTTCCCTTAAAATAAGAAATACAAAAGCCCATAGAGTTGTAAAAAAAATGTGCTAGTAAAAAACTAATTTTAGAGGATGACAAAATTCTTACTGTCTGAAACCCAAATACTGCCACACTGACAATATGAAATTTAGTCTGACTTGACTGAGTTGTATTATCTGTCCCCTCTTCAGAGATGAGCAGAAAACAAGAAGGGGATTTCTAAGATACTTTTAAAAAGTCTGATTAATTGGCCTTATGTTAATAAATCTGTTTGCAACAGATAGGTCAACCTCATAATTTTAGTTAAACAGACAAATCAGTAGTAATGCTGATTCTTTTAAGCCCTTATGACTTCCTGAATATAAACACAGAAACGCTGCTCTTAAAAAAAAGAAGAAAGAAACTATATACCAAAATTTTGTATTTTATTTTAACACACTTGCCATGGCCCTCATTTCCATTGTCCTTCCTGAAAGCTGGATTTCATGTTGTGAGGGGCATATGTACCTTATTTCCCTCTGTTGTCTCAAAGATTCAATCCAACGTATTTACCCATAGTGAAATTTCAAAATCCTGAGTCCTGGCACTAGTGCCTCTGGGTTTAGCTAAGTTCTCATACTTTGATTATTTTCTCTTTTAGAAATACATGTCCAATGGTGCATAGAGCATAATCTTAAACAGTTTTAAGAGTAGAACAAAAACAGAAGGCAAAAAGTATTTTTAGAGTAGCATGTTGTCTACGAGCTCATTTATTGTTTCTAAGCATCGTGTCTAGATAAACTTTATCTACCAAGCTGTATGGATCTTTCTGGTGAGACTCCTGGAAGAGCTTCCCCAAAACTGTCTAGTCTTCCCTTCCTTCTGCAATGCCATGTTGAAGTCATCATGGAAATGTTGATTGTCGTGTGCTCCCAGGTCTCTAATGTCCAGCAGGAAATCTTAAGACTCCCTTAATGTTTTTTGTAGATTCGTCAAAGAATTTGGGTTGGAATGAACCTCAGGAAATCATCTAGTTCCGCCTCTTGCTCATGGTACAACTTATATTAAGCCAGTCACACCAGCTTTTTTGCTAATTAACTATTGAGTTAAAACATTATTAGACTTTAGGAACATTTTTATGGCAAAACCCCTGTAAACTTCTAAAACACATCTTATAAATGTTTTACTTTTCCTCAGTTGTATTTTATGAGCCTTTTAATTTTCTCTCCTTTCAAGCAGTACTTTCCTGAGTGTTCCGTTTGTAGCAGTGGAAATACATGTTTTTGCCTAATGACTTTGATTAAGTTGCATGCAGCTGGAACCACAGCTGCCTTTCTCTGCCAGTGTGGAGAAACAGGGGAGTGGGAGGAGAGACTCAGTGTGGAAAATGAAACAGAGAGGGGAGACAGGAGATACGGATCTTGTGTTCAGTATCATTGCAGTGTGTTAGGGTCCCTTTTCAAAATGTGTTTAGGAGAATCACACTCAATGGTGTTTGCTGGCAGTGTGCAAAGAGCCTGTAAGATTAGAGATTTGGACATGCAGTGCCACACCTTGAAGAGGGTAACTCCCACAGTGGAGGAAGGGGAGGTGCTGCCAGCTGTGGGACACCTGGCAGTACTCTTAAGAAGGTGGATTTTGTTGTTGAGAAATGAAAGTTATCTGTAATTTTAAGTGTCTGTGAGGAAGTTGGCCTGATGTCTTAGTGTACTTAGGGTTTTTGTTGCTGCTGCTTGTTTTATGAGCACTAAAGCTTCGTTGTGCTTTAGAGGAAACTAAGCAAGATGCTGTACTGTTTCAATTACTAGACAAAACAAACTTGCCAGTGTTCATGGGAAAGAAACTGCTTCCACAGAAGCTTAAAAGGAAAACCAAGGAGCTTGGCTTATCTTGTGCACCATTGAAGTGATGTTTGTCAGTGAAATAGTTTCAGAATTTGATCAACTAAGCTGAAGGGAAATTATTATTTGTATATACATAGCATTCTGTGAAGCTTTATAGTAAAGCAAACAGAACAGAAATAATTGCTAGTCTTGGAGTAATATGTGACCCCCTAAAGGGAGGGTTTAACTGGTATTGTATGTATGATTCATGGCAGGAGCAAAAGATGGGAAACTTAGACAGTTAGTTCTGGGTATCCTTCTGATACATATGAATTCCTAAAGTAGTGTTCCATTTGTTTAAACAAAAAAGAAAAACCCAGTGTTTTTTTACTCTGTTGGGGATGCTATGCAACCTCCCTTCTCTCAGGGGCCAGGAGACATGAAATATTGATGCAATGGGAGATACTTCTGTAGCATTTTTGACAGAGTACCGTGGGGTAGGTTCTTTCATCCCTTTTATGTCTGACGTGAGTTTTAAAATTCTGTTCTTCAGCAAGCCAAGTTGAGTTCCCTTAGGAAGTGGAAACTTCATCAAGTACTGGTGGTCATTCTGTTAAATACTCTAACTCAGGAGATAAAAAGGGAAGCTGGAGCTTTGTGGGAGAAGGCCTGCATCTGATTTTGAAAGGGCAAAGTTAGGCTACTTCAAAAAGGAAAAAAATAATCCCTCACACACCTTTCTCTTGTCTCAGGCTGCCTTTCTCGTTCTGGGGAGTGATAGTCTTACAGCAGGGCTTTGAGTATCTTTTGCAACCTTATGCAAGGATTGCAACCTTACGATATATGTAGATATGTATGTAAATGAAAATCTAAGATTTGCAGAAGGCAGTAAATCTTGTGTCCATTTGCCTTGCAGAGTTTCTTATCCACAGTTGGTGAGTGGGTGAGTGTATTTGTTACTGGCAGAGCCTGTTAAATCTATAATATACAATTGTTTCAAAGAAAGTGATATTGTAATCCAACTTTCTAGAATGTTTCCCAGTACTAAAAATTTTAAAAGAAATGAACTTAGTTTAGGCAAGAGATTTTGCCAAGATTGGTTTCCCTGTTTGGGAGTTGGCACAATTATTACTGTTATTAGATATTCATTTTACTGATGGTGCAATATGCTATTCTTTCAGTCACTGAAATTATTTATCCTGATCCCTTTATGTGAAAAATTTTGATCTGCCTTTCTATCTTGCCTTGTCTTAGCAGTTCATGATGTAACCTTTTTTATTCAGATCAAAGACAACTTTGTGGAGCTTTTATTTTTTAGATATTTATAGATGTGTATTTATTATTATTTTCGTATTCAGTGTCCAATTAATTTTAGGAATGTGTAGTGATTCTTCTTTTCAAGATGAGCTGTTTTCTTCCCTCCTACCTCACACCTCCAGTATGTATGACTTGTGACTAAGCTTCCATTTCTGCCCTCTCATCTTTGAAGCTGGCAACCTTATCTTTTCTTCATCCTATGCAAATGTACATAGCTGCAGTGTGCCTGTGCTGTAGAAGCTGTTTACCACAACTTCTTTCAGGGGAAATTATTTATATGGATGGTATATAATGCCAAAGAATTGTCTCATAAACTAGAATATCCTTTCTTGTACACCTATCAAATATGATTGTCTGCAGATAATCGGGCAGTCACAGATTGCAATTCTTTTTCATTAACGTGAATATTTTGTGTTTATTCCTTGCTGCAGGAGAGCATCAGAGTATTTGAAATTATAAAACTTAACTCTGTCCTGTACAGACAGAAATGGTTAGGAATTATTTTACTATGTTATTTTCCCATGCCATAGGTGTCAAAAACAAGAGGGCATTTGATGTTTTGATCTGTGGCATCTTGGTGAGTTTTGTTATTTAGTCACATGAGTAGACACAGTAGTCAGCAAGTAGATTGGCTCATTCTGACCTACTCCTAGAAGAGGAAGATCTAATCTGTATTTCTACCTAATTTAGGATTCGAGAGGTGCCTAGCAAAATGGTGTTTTGTACCTTGGAATACTTATGTGGCTTCATAGATGGTCTTATATTGTGGTGTTGGCTACTCTGCTGTGTTACTATTCCTTATCCTGTTGTAAAAAGGGGGTTTTAGATTAATTGTGTTTTGGTCTCAGTAACAGTTCACTTGAGCTTACTGTCCTTTTTGTAAAGGCGGTATTGATGTGGAGGCTTGTTATGGAATTTTCTTTTTATAGTGGTTAATTCCACATGAATATGACTTAATTCTTTGTCAGTGCATCCAAGTTAGCCCATGATGACCTTTTCCCTTCTCTTCCTCACAAAAGCATGCCTTCATTATAGAAGGGCTGGAGACTGCTGGGGAGAGGAGAGGAATTTGGTCTTTTTCTGGTGATACTCTGAAGGTCTGAATCCAGTGAAACAGGAAGAGCAGAAAGAAATATAAATGTCTTTCCTCAGCCACAGATGAATTTTTGAACAGCTTTTGTACATAGCAATTGAGAAATGCACTCTTAATAATGTGTCCCTTCTGGAGAAGTATGTAAACCATGTTTTTAATAAAATATTGTTAGGAGAATGGTACTAGGACTGTTAAAATTTTGGGGGAGTTTGCAGCCTACATTTTATGTATTACTCAAGGTCTTTACTGTGGGGATTGTGAGGCACTGGAACAGGTTGCCCAGTGGAGTTGTGGATGCTCCATCCTTGGAAGTGTTTAAGGCCAGGGTGGATGGGGCTCTGAGCAACCTGGTGTAGTGGAAAGTGTCCCTGCCCATGGGAGGGGATTGGAACGAAATGATCTTCAAGGTCCCTTCCAACCCATACTCTTATGATTCTATGATCTACAACAGGTATATCTTAACAGAAGCTGGTTTAGATGGGGAGGATTCTTTTGGAAGAATGGTGATATATGACTCCTTAAATAAGTCAGATTCAAATGTGTCTTGTGCAACAAAAATTTTTGGAAGTCTGAGGCCTGCCTTCCATACATGGGAGATCTGTGTTTAAACTGAGGAGATACCTTTGCTTCTCCCAGTGATTGCATAAGCCATGACCTGACAGCACTGGACAGCAAGCCCCTGAACCCCAGCTCCTTTCTTCAGGGGAGATGCTAAAGCAGTAATACAGCTAAGTCACCAAGTGCAGTCAGTGCTCCAGACAGGACCTTTCATGCCTAGGCTAATGCTGCCTGAACTAGAGTAGTGCTCAGACTAGTGCTGTCTTAGGTTCCTGCTGAAACATCTTCACTGAAGATACAGGCCTCAGACAGTAGACTTACTCCCAGTGGCTTTCAGAAGCAGTTTAATTCCTGATTTGTGTCTGTGCATTTGAAAATACCCTACCCACCTTCAATCTTGGAAGTTCAGTATTTCATTGATGAAGTTTTTCTAAACTGTTGAGTTTAATTAAAAAAACATGATAAATCACTAAAATAGAAGTTCTTTAAGACAGTGAAGGAGGATAATGAATAATCAAATAGGCAGCTGTTGTTCTGGTAGTTGGAAATAAAGTATATTTGAAAGATATTCCTTGTCCTTTGTATTACTGTAGAGGAAGAAAAATCAAAGTTGTTGGAAGGCAAATTTGGTTAAATCCATATTCTTGCCCTCTGCTCCAGTAATTGACATTGCATATATATCTCAGAGCCAGGTATATTTGAGAGAAATACAGGGTTCATTTGTCACCTAGACTCCATATTGTGAGGCTTGAAATCTCTGAGAAGAAAGAAGATGCAACTGGAGGTGTCACTGTGGTATTATGCCTTTAATTATGTGCATATGCTCGCAAGCTGACATACCTATATAAATAGATAAAACTGAATTATGTACAGTCTTTCACATCCAAGCCAACATGTGAGGACATAATTTGTCTCTTCTGACTTCATATGGAAGTTTGCTGGGCAGAGCCAAGGAATCTGAAACACATATAAGTAATTGCATGTGTGAAATTATGCAAAGCTATGGCAGATAAAAGCCATGGTTAGGAGGTGTGATCGCAGCTTCTGAATAAACAAACCCCAGATTTAGTGAGTGTAGGAACAAGCAGAGGGTGGTCTGCAGGTTTCATCAGCAATGGCACTGGTCTGGGGCACCTGATTGTTGAGTACTTGGCCACTGCAACCTGAATGTGCATGTACCCAGTGCATGTCAGATGCGTTTTACAGGCATGTTGCATCTGTTTGCAAGATGGTTCAGGACTCTTGCAACACACAGGGAGATTTCTGATGCATTTTTTTTTCCTCTAGAAGGGTAAGTCTTGCTGTTGTATTCTAGCTAAGCACAGTGACTGGATGTTACTTGTATGACCAGGTGACCCACCAAGTGGATGCGGGAAAGGCTGTGGAAGTATTCTGCTTGGACTTTGATGTCATCTCCCACAGCATTCTGGAGAAGCTGGCAGTCTATAGCTTGGGCAAATACACCCTTCCCTGGGTTAAAAACTGGATGGCCAGGCCTAGAGAGTGTTGCTGGATGATGTCACATTCACTTGGCTTCCAGTCATTCTTGGTGTTCCCAGAGCTCAGTATTCAGTCCTGTCCTGCTTAATATCTTTATCAGTGATCTGGATGAGGGGATCAAGTGCACCCTCACCACATTTACGGATGACACTAAGTTGGGCAGGAGTACTGATCTGCTGGGGGGCTGGAAGGCTCTGCAGAAGGTTCTGGACAGGCTGGATCCATAGGCCAAGGCCCAATAATACGAGATTCAATAAGGCCAAATTCTGGGTCCTGTACTCTGAGCAGTCTGCTCTACTTGAAGGTGTCTCTGCCCACAGCGGGGAGGTTGGAACTAGATGATTTTCAAGGTCCCCTTCCAATCCAAACTTTTCTATGATCACAACCCCAGGCAGTGCTACAAGCTGGGGGAAGAGCAGCTGGAAAGCAGCCCAGATAGAAAAGGGCCTTGGGGATGCTGGTTAACTGCAGCTGAACATGAGTCAGGTGTGCCCAGGTGGCCAAGAAAGCCAGTGGCATCCTGGCCTGTATCAGCTTTAGGGTGGCCAGCAGGACCAGGGCAGGGATTGTCCCCCTGTGCTCAGCAATGGTGAGGCTGTGCCTCCAGTTCTGTGTGCAGTTCTGGGCCCCTCACTGCAAGGAAGACATTGAGATGATGGAGTGTGTCTAGAGAAGGGCAATGGAGCTGGTGAAGAGTTTGGTGAGTGAGTCATATGAAATGTAGCTGAGGGAACTGGAGGTGTTTAGTCTGGAGGAGTCTCAGGGGTGACCTTATTGCTCTGCAGTTGCCTAAAAGGCTGTAGTCAGGTGGGGATCAGCCTCTTCTCCCAGGCAACTGGTGACAAGGGGAAATGGCCTCAAGCTGCAGCAGGGTAGGTTCGGTTTAGAAATAAAAAAGAATTTCTTCACTGAAAGGTTGTCAAGCGTTGGAGCAGGCGCCCAGGGAAGTGGTGGAGTCACCATCTCTGGAAGTGTTCAAGAAACAAGTGAATGTGGCGCTTAGTAGCATGGTGGTGTCTGGTCAGAGCTTGGACTTGATGATCTTGGAGATCTTTTCCAACTTTAATGATTCTGTGATTATATGATACGAATTTTGCTCCCATTCCATGAGTTCCAATTCTATGTCCTAAAGCAGTTAGCAGTAAAGGATAGGCAATCCTTGGGCCAAGGCTCCTGTAAAAATTTCATGTGTGAAGTCAAGGATTGCATACATGGCAACTCTGGAAAACAGAGCTATATTATTAAACGTGTCAATTTGAAAGAAGTTAGTTTAACTTGACTAAATCTATTCTGTGGATACTTTCTTCTTCCAGTTGAATTGTTTCAAACCAATAGAGCTCGTGATTCTGAGCAAGTGTGTTCATAAAGTTACTAAATGTAGTCTAGTTAATCTACTCAAATTCCATATGTGTAGTTAACATGAATTGATTGATTTTTCCCAATGTCCCCAGGTAGACAAACCAGTCTCACTGACTCTTATCTGTTTACTGCTAGCACTGATTCTTGAAAGCCTGTCTGACTTCTACTGAGGGAAGTTAGTGTTTCTTCTGTGCTCTGTACTAGCTTTTATCCACAGAAGTTAACCGAGTGAAAATGAGTTACCCTTTATCTTCTTACAGCTGTCAGTTTTATCTTTAATGTGGTGCTCAGCTGAATACCAAATTTGCTCCCATGCTCACTGACCTTTCCTCATCAGCTTACTAGGATAAGAATGGGTGGTGAAAGGCTAAATGGAAGATGCAAAGTAAAAATAACTCCAAAGTAAATATACTTATTGAGTAACTATCTTGTTAATGAATTTTATTCATTAAGTAAGTGCAGGCCCATGCTTTAAAAATAAGCAACATGAATATGAGAGAATCTTTGAAGCATAAAGAGAAACAAAATCATGTTTGATATATTTACGGAAGTATGATTTGCAGCCCACTCAATACCTGATTGCTCTGGGACTGAAGACCTCCCATATGGAAGTAGGGGGTAAGAACAGCCCTGGCTATTTTTGCAAATGCTGCATTGTGTTTTTTACTAAGTTAGGCTGCTTTTACTCCTGATACAGGCTTCTTCTTCTGCAGTGGTTCTAAACTTAATGCTGCATCTGTACTTCATCAAGTCATCTGTGCAACTGTGTTCTTAAACTGACGGTTTTATTTTTAAATAAAAAAGTAGAGAATGTTATTTCTCTTCATACAGTGAGGTCAGAGTATAAATTTAGATTCAGAATTGCATAAAATTATAAAATGTGCATTCATTTATACTAAGTTTTCTAAAATAACAGTGATGAGATGCTGAAAGCCAGAACTGTGCAGCGGTGAATGTTGATTGTATAGAATTGACAAGAGAACCATGAACAGTGGCAGAAACATGTAATTGACACTGTCCTTACTGGGCTTCTTTTGTAATGTCTTTTCAAAATTTCCCCACTCTTCTCAGTTCATATTGCATCTTTTCACCATTCATTTGACTGTATTGCTGTCTCCTAATGGTTTTATCAGGAATGGAACTTAATGTGGCATACAATGTGTTGATGTTTGTTTCTTTTATTTGCACGTGATAATCACCAACTATCTCAGCAAAGATCTGGGAATAGTTTCTTAGCTGCAGCTGCAGAGGAAGTAAAAAAATAAATATATTTGCGTGTGTCCTATGTAAACGGGCTTTTAAAAAAATAATTTCTCAGCATCTGTTATAACATATGAGAATTATTTTATCTTAGAAGCAGATTTCTCAAGTCTGGAAAATTTTTCCTGCTGCCACTTCTTCACAACTATTATTTGTGCCTTTTAAAAGGCACTATTTAAACCAATGCTTGCTGTATTAATTGTGAAAGGGAAAACTTCATCTGTGACCCCCATAACAAGCAGTGTTATCAAATAAAGTTACCCGAGAAGGTTCCCAGTACTGCAGATTTGGAACAGAATGAGTTACAGACTTGCTGTAATTGAAACATTGCATGTTTTATTTGTCATCTTGGTTAGATTATGGTGGAAATGTAATAATTCTGGTAGTTAAAAAAAATACATGCTTATAATACAGTGGTTTCCTGAGGCAGATGCTGTTCTTTGGGCTATTTCATGGGGTGAATTCTAGGTGAGGTTAGTAGAGGGTGCTACAGCAAGGCAGCTGGTGCATTGATACAAATCCTGTCCTCCATATACTGCTAATTGAACTTAGAGTCTCTGGGCCTTGCATTCTTCCAAGGGCTGTGTTCCCTTCATCCTGCTGATCCAATAGTATTGGAATTGCCTTGCTGTGGAGCTTGTTTTCTCATGTGTAGATGTCGATGTCTGGCTTTAGTAAGAATTTGAAATGTCCTTTAATAGGTTAGAAATTCTACTGAAAGCATAATAGAATACATCAACTTCTAGGTCTCCTAAAAATAAGTACATTGTTTAACAGAAACAGCAATATATATAATAATATATACAATATATAGTATAAAACCATGGTGATTTCAAAGTAGCTTGTGGAAACTCTAATAAAGTGTTTCTCTGACCCTTTTTGTTGAGGCAAAGTCTCTCTAAACAAAATCCCATTTAAGCAGTGCTGTGCTATGTGCCTATCACCTTATTTTTAGACTTGGCTCTCCTGAAAATAGAAAGGGAAGGTGGGGTTGAATAAAAAAGCCCTTCGAAATAGTAATAGCACAGATTATTTCTAGACTTCCCCAATTATAAGTAGTTTGTGGACAGGTGGTCGCTGTTCTCTGTCTAACAGAGATGGAACTTACCAATCAAAATCAGTTTTGATTATATGTTGTCACTTTTTTCTCTCAGTTCTACTCCAAATGTTATTTAGATTATTGCAGTCACAAATTGTTTTGGATCATTAGGGCTACAGTAAATGCTTATTTTACTACCAGTCTTTTAACTGTGATACACATTTTGAAACCTGCAGATAATAACAGTCAAAAATCCCAACCAAAAATCTGTTCACTGTCCCTTTACAACCATGTCGCAAAAATGGTTCTTCCTGGAAAAGTTCATGGCTTAACAAAAAGAAAAGCTGGACATAGGATTAGGGGGAAGTTAGCGTTAGCTCATGATGTAGATGGAAAACGCGAACAACTGTAATATGACTAAATGGTGTAAGTCTTAATCCAAAGTTATAGGTAGAACTCTTACCTCTTGAGTCACAGTCCATTGTTTTTTTTCTAGGAAACCATCATTGTTTTTAATCTTAATCTGTCAGTTAAGAAAGTTAACAAGGAGTTGCAGTGCCACTGAAAATTGCACTGAAGTGTAATTGTACACACTATGCAGGAAGTGCTATTTTACAGCTCTTATTATTTGAATTCATTGCTTGATCATCATAAGATTTTCTATACTTCAGTGCCCAAATCTGTGCTTTTTCACTTACCTGGTCAAGGAAGCATTTCTATACCCATTGTTGTCCTGTCTAAGTACCAGGTCAAACAGTTGCAGTTTAAACATTTTAGCATTATATCTGAAATTAATTTCATCTTTTTTGTCAGTAATCCCTCCTGATTGATTGCACATTTCTGACTGTTTTAAAGCCATGTACTAACTTGTCCGTATAAATACTTTCCAGTAGAAATTGCGTTAAAAGTTTTGAATTATGTTTGTTGCCATAGCAATACTCAGTTAAAGATTCATAGAATGGTTTTTCATTTTCTGCCTGCCATGAGGGAATTCAAAAAGTAGATTCTAAATCTATTTCATATACAGGGGCTTCAGTGGTACTGTGTGCAGGGGAGATTGCTGGGAGAAAGGGAAGGAAAAAGGTTGTCCAGAGTTTATTTCTGGAGCACTGATGGTATCTGCAGTGATGGGAAGGCTTATTTGCTCCTGTCTATTTAGGTTTCAGGAGTCCTTGTCTTAAAGCTGTAACTGATACAGAAAAGAAGCACCTTACAGAACAAATCAGTGTTCTTTGCCCATTCTTGTTTTCTCACCTAAAATACAATATGCATTTTTATTTCTTTCTTTTGGACTTCAAGAATTTGAAATGGTGCCATTTTTCTGTGGATTACGAATTCAGGCTGGGCAAAAACTAGGCTCCAAAATCATCATTCGTTCCTAATATCTCATCAGTTTTCTTCAAAAATCTGTTTTGAGTAGTATCCCTGTCAATTCTTAAGTTTTTATTGGAGCATCAGCAATTGCAACCTTAGTAAACAGCTGAAACTCCACATAACGCTAAATTTTGAACACCTTTGATTAACTATAATCTGAATTCTCTTCCCAGTTTCAAGACTAGTAGGAGGCCTTGGGAGAGTTTTCCTTGAATGAGTTCACGCTCTTGCTGACTTTTTCTACACTTGGCTGGTCATAGAATGCTGAACAAAAAAAGTCTAGATCAATTGTATGTGATATTTCATATTTTGTTATTGAATACTTATTCGACAAGTGTGGTAGTTTACAATGAGATCTCAGTACTTTTATTTCTTCTGTGGAGGATTTCACCTCTAAAAGTCTGAAAGAGCTGTTTGAATTTCATGTGGTGCCAAGAGCAGCTGTTTGTATGTGCCCAAAGAGCTGTAAGAATATAAAAAAAATGGGGACAGTGTTGGAGTTAAGGAGAAAAAGCAAAATCAAGTTCAATATTTTGTCTGTATCTGTTGATTACAGAAGCGAAAAAACAGTGTAGTATCCAGGTTTTCTTTTTTCTTTTTTTTTTTTTTTTCTTTTTTGATTGGAAAATGTAAAGTTTGAACCAATACTACTGTAATCCACACTGGCATTGCTCCTGTTCAAGAAGCGTCTCTTTTTTTCTTTCTTTAATTGAAAATAAGCCCTCAACTTCCCATTATTCTAGGAAATTCCATTTAAGCTTTTGTAATGTTGCATTTATTTAAAGGGTTAGGGGGAGTTGGGGGATATTATTAAATGCTGCACTTCATGGAAGTTCCCCAGCTGCTATCAGAATCCATGTGCAGACTCAGAAATGAGATCAGTCCTTGCAGCACCCTCCTGTAATTTTTAAAATTGGAAGATTGCTAAAAAAAAATGCATTTTTAAATAGATTCTTCTTATTTACATCTGGGTTTTTTGAGCTGTTATGGTTCAATTCTTCAAGCTCTTAAAGCTCTTATGATTTGGAAGAAGAAAAACAAATATCAGGCAACTTGTAGTAATTGCAAGAGCTGCAACACTGAGATAACAAAATTTTCAGAACATAGTTCCTCTTCACTTAGGCCATAATTCTGCAAGTACATAAACCATGCATTCACTTTAATAAAGCAAGCAATCCTGTAGAGAGTGGAAAATTCTTGATGTTGAAGTTAAGTGTTTGAAAAGATGTTGCCAGGATCAAAGCTGTATCTCTCTTGGTTTCAAGGGCTTCTGGGTGTTCTTTTAAGATACTGACAATTCAGTGTACTCTGGATTTGCAGAAGACCTATTGTAACTTAAGGAATATCATATATTTGGCTGGTTTGTAGAAAGTCTGGGAGAGCTGTTAAACAATAATCTTATTACAGAATGGATAAATCTAGAGCAAGAAATGTGAAAGAGAAATGTTGCAAACTGCAGACAGGTCCAGGTGCTGATCTCTTCTCTGGTCACCAGTGACAGGACCCCAGGGTACGGCATGAAGCCAGATCAAGGGCGACTGTGGAAAAGACATCAGGAAAAGGTTCTTCACCCAGAGAATGTTTGGGCCCTGGAGTGGGCTTCCCTGGGAAGCAGTCACAGCAGCAAGCCTGACATAGTTCAAGAAGCATTTGAATAAGGCTCTCAGGCACATGGTGTGACTCTTCGGGCTGTCCTGGGCAGAGCCAAGAGCTGGACTTGATGATTCCTATGGGTCCGTTCCAGCTCAGGATGTTCTATGATTTAATTTTCTTGAACTTGGAGGTTAGCCAGTGTAAAACACAGAAAAATTGCGGGTTAGCCAGTGTAAAACACAGAAAAATTGCGTGTGGGATCTCCACTCTCAGGCTATATTCTTCCTGGTTCATATATAACTAGGAATTCTTTTCAGATTTCTAAATTTATCAATCGAAACCAAAGCTCTCATCCTACTATAAACTGCATGGGCAATTCCACATTAGAGGAATGGAATTCCGTCTACATGTTTCTCTCTGCCTTGAGTTGAACCAGAATCTGGTTTGCTACACAATAATTTTCCCCATCACCTAAGAATGCAAACATAATGCTTCCTGCAAGTCTACAGTAATCCTGATGAGCAGAAGAGTCAAATATTTCCCTTTACAGTGTTACTGTCAGTTCCAGAATTGCATATCGGAAACCTGCCTTCCCTCAAAAAAGCAATTATGAGATTCAAATCCATGGAAATAAGTACTGTGCCTTTATTATTTTACTACTTCATCTTTTAAGATTTTATTTTTCCCTGCAGTAATTAAAACTAGAAGTTACTTCTTAATAAATATATAGCTCTTCATTCAGTGGCTTTGTGCACTCTGTAGGATTGCTGGAGACTGGGGGTCAGGGTTAGAAATCTCCGTCACCTAGAAGACTTGGGAATAATAGAAATGCTTCTCTAAGTACGACATTGGTTACGGCAAGTAACGTGATCTTTGAACTGTAGGTATTTCCTTGTTTGTATTGTAGCTCTTCCTTATGATCCCAGTAAGGAGGTTTCTGAATCAGGCTCATGCTTTGAGTCCAAGAGAGGATGAAAGTGGAAGGGGGAAGGGGAATAAAGAGTCTTCTGGATTTTTGATGTTTCTGAGCTAGAATAGCTAAGTGTTGATACTTCTCAGTGAGAAAACACTGTTGCTTATTAAATACTCTTAGTAGGCTTGTTGATGTAGTCACAAAAGGACTCAGGGAGATAATAAAAAACCAAAGATGTAATAGGAGGGAGAAAGAAGATGATGAAAAAGTAGACGGGGCAGCAAAAGAAAACAGGAAGGGAGAAGGATAGAGAAAGGCAAACAGAAGGCATTTTTTATTTAGCAAATCACCATGCTTCTTTCAGCCATCTACAAATTATTTTTGAGAAAAAATGCCTGATCTGCAGACCTCTCTTGTTCTTTATTAATTTGGTACTTGGTGCAGTTCTCATTAGTTTTTCCTACCTTCAGCTAGTTTAAAGGTAGAACTGTTAGATTTTGTTAGGGTAGGAGAATTCTTCACCAGTTGTTCTTTGTGCACTACATCAGTGAAGACTGATGAAGACTGGCATATTCAAGTTGTTTTAAGAAAAATTCTGGACTAACAACTTGTGAGTTGGTGTTTTGTTTTAATGGAGTAAATAAAACATGATGCTGGAACGGGATCCTATGTTTTGTGAATTGCCTTGTTTTGAACAGTAAGGGGTTGCTGAGTCATAGATGCTGTTCATAATAAAATATTACATAGAAATTAAATTGCATGAATATAAATAAAGTAACCATTTCTATCTTAAAAATGGCTGAATTAAACCAGCTTAATACTAATAGAATGAAACACGATGTGCAGTGTCGTGGAACCTGTTTTGAAAATATAAGGAGAACAAATATTTATCGGTTTTTAAAAAATTTTAAAATGCTGCTAAATACTGTCAGTAGCTATTACTGATTAATTATTATGAATCCAGATATTCTTTGGATTCTGTATCAGATGTTCAGGTGCATGTTTGCATGCATGTGTGTATAGAAATAATGTGTGCATTTTTTTCTTTGCTACATAACAGTTTTTGAAAAATATTTTTATTGATTCACAGAAAATAAACTTTGCTGTAGCATTCACACAAAATATATACTCTTTCTCCTGGCATATTTAACAAATGGGAATTCTAGAGCAGTATTGTTCATGAGAACACGTAGACATTTATTGTTCTTTATTTGATAAAGGATTTTGGTAAAATGTGAATGAGGAACTACGTAAAATTTAACTATGTTAACTTCAATTGTTATTACAGGTACTAGGGAGAAAAGTAACTGTGTCAAAAATAAGAGAATAAAAGTGGCGGGAGAAATAACCACTTGTGTTTGACCCTTTAAACCTGATCCATGAATAGCTGAAAATTTGGGTTCTTATGTTTTTCAAGTTTGTCATAGTATCCTGGTAGCTGATGGGTAAGTATGGAAAGGAGTTTTGACCTATTTGCCTTGATACTCACATGACTAAATGTCAGCTTCCACAGCTGGTGGCTGATGCAGCAGTCTGTTGGCAATTGATAGCAACAATTTTGGATTCAACTTTGTCAGTCAAACCAGGACCATTTGTCTCTGTCATGTCACTTTTTTTTTGAGATGCACTGTGATGAACTCCAGCTACAAGAGTTAACTCCAACTTGGAGACCCAAGTGCAGACACCAGCAAGTGTTTCTAGTAAAAGAAGCCAGGCCACATAATAGACCAGTTGCCAGCCATCCTCTGTACAAAGTTGGGAGAAGTACCAGCAATCCCAGAGGGAAATGCAAGGGGCCTGGCTATGATTGAAATAGCTGAAAAATTTGGAGCAGCTAGAGGTGTGACAACTACTACAGCTCATGGAGTGTCCAAGCATAATTACTGTTTATCAGAAATGTGTTTTGGTTTTTGTATTTTAACCATTTATGATTTGTAGCCCTAGAAGGAACAGACTCAGAACTTCAAAAACTTAAGAAATGTTGTGGAAATACAACCACCTAGGGGTTTTATTTAATTACCTAAATCCTTTTTTATGTTCCAGCCCAAAGAAACTTTTCTAGTTATGATTTGATAGTTGTGACTGAAAACAGGTGCATCATCAAGTGTTGGTCCTTGGACCTCTGTTTCTTACATGTTACCTGTTACCTTGCAGAACAAAACGGCCTGGAAGGCTGGGGTGTTTGTTATTTCCTAACTTCACCAACATGACCTATTCATTCCTATTTTATGCAGTGATTGCATTCTCTTCTTGCCTGTTATTCTCAAGGGAAAGTTTCTGGTTGACTAATTATGCCCAGAAGCATATGGTAGCAGGGCAGCTTCATGCACACTTCCAGTATCCTTGCCTTTAAAAAAGTTAAACAGCACGATTCCCATCTCCTCTTGAGGAACATGTACTACTTTCTGTGTTACCAGCACAAGAATGTTGTGTTCTTGCAAGGCCCCTTGGTTAGTCAGGTGGCAGTCTCCCATGGTAACTTTTTTGGGGTTTTTTTGATGGGGCAGGAAAAAAGGAAGAGAATACTTCAGCTTGTTCATTGTTTACAAACACAAGAAAAACAACGATGTTGAGAGCAAGAGAGATGAATAGTGAAATTTTTGAATATTTGTTTACCAAAGGCTTTCTGAAAAACTTGGAAAAATGGAAAAAATCTAAATTTTCTCTTGTGCCTGGATGATTTTCCATTCAGAAAGCTGTATTTCAGGATAGAAATTGGATCTGGGAAACTGCATGATTCTGGATTGCAGAGTGGTAAGATAATTGGCTGAGCTATGCAAGGTCTTCATTACTTAACTAGATACTTGGTTATAACACAGCTTGTCACATTCAGTCCATCCAGGATTCCTGGGGAAATTTACCATTTCTCCTAATGCAGGTATGGTTTTTATTTTAACCTTGGGTAAAGTAGCAATCTCTAGAAAGTCCTGCTGTTTTGATACCTGCAAAACTAAATAGTACAGAGCTATTAAAAGAGACTGTGATATGTAACAGCACCTAGGAGCTCAGCTCTGTCTTGGAGTGAGAAGCAGAATTATTCAGGAAGAAGATCTGTGGACAAGCAAAGGACTTGTCTCTGCTCATAAAATGGTAATTAACATAGTCAGTGAAGTGCGATGTAAACCACTGCGGGACATGCCTGCAGTACTTTGCTTTCCATTTGATAATTTGCAAAACAGACCTTACTTATTTATCACCGATTCTGTCATATTACATTTAGCAATTTGACTTTCTCTTGTGGCTTGGCTTTCCCTGTGAGATTCTGGATCTAGGGCCCCTGTTTTCCTTTCAGGGGGATTTTCTAGTATGCTCTCAATTTGTTTGAAACCTTCCAGCCAATTACTGCTGTTGCTGTTTTTTAGATTTGCTGTTTGTGTTTTTAATGAGGATAGTCAATATAGCACATTCTCCACGTTTAGCACATTATCCAAATTCTTTTATAACGAGGATTGATTTTTAAGCAAAAAAATGGGCACAGGGATTTCTTGTTAATGTTGATTTATCTAGTAATACATTGTGATATTTAAGTTTATGCTGTACTACTTTATAAAGTCTCTAATAATTTGGTTTGTAAGTACTACTGCATCCATTGTAGCATTATCAGTAAAGCATAAGATAACAAGGGTAATTTACTCTACATTTTCAGGAAAACGTGTTTTGTTCTTCTTTGCTTCTTGTTGGGTTGTTAAAGTGTTTCAGTTACGTGACTGTCTTAGTTATGTGTTTGGAGTGCTCAAGATACTAAATAACTTCATCTTGGCTTCTTTTCTCATGGAACTTTGAATTAGATGATTCTTCAAGATCCCCTTCAACCCAGGCTGTTCTAATATTTTGTGATGCTGTGTGACTCTCGATAGAAAATATAGGTTTATTTCCAGAGTTAAGAAGCAGAGTGGAAAGAGCAATATATTCTCATCTTTTCTGTGTGGGTAACAAAGAGATGATGGACATTGGCATGAAGTTGGCCCTGGTTGAAGTCTGTGTATATAACCAAATTTGCAAAGAAGGGGTGTAATGAGAAAAGGTAAAAAATGGGTTTGCTTATTTGTAGGCTTTAGTTTCTATAGTTTGACAGACTTCACTTCTATGCCTTCTAGTACGTAACACTTCATTACCTGCATAGTTTGCATGACAAATGGAATTAATTTCTAAATTTAAAAAAAAAGTACAGAATACTTGAGAAGTATAATTTTGGGGTTAAATGTCTTTTATTTGTTTGTTCTGGTTTTTTTTTATTCCATGAAGCAGAAGTGCAGGCTACCCAAACCGAGTCAGTAGCCTCCTCCAGCTCAAGACAGTTAAGATATTGGGTTTAAGACTCCAATGACATTCTTTAAGAGCATGGTTGTTGCACAGACTAACTCAAAATGTTTCTGCTCTGTGGGTTGTACACTAAGAATTTTAGAAGAAAAATCAGCTTTCTAGCAAGTGTTGGACCATGAGATCTGGGAAAACAGGAAAGAAAATCCCAAAGGATGAGAAAAAAATCCCCTTAAGGTGAACATCCTATATATGTAACCTGTCTTTTGTGGTTAAGTGCTCTTTAGAATAAACAGAAGTGTAGTTGTCTAAGAGCTTTGTTTTCCAACATCAGCAGGCGGGAGAAATATGTTAAACATGGTCAGTGCCAAAATTTCTATCTTCTCTGTGAGTCTGTTCTATGTGATTTACAGCAGCTTGATCCAAATTGCAGCTCATGGGCCAGTAAGGCCTCTAGCATGATTCCTTCCATTCATCCTCCCACCTTTTCCTCAGAGGAGATGGACAGTGACTCTTCTGGGCTTCAAAGTCAAATGACTGTATATATAGGCAACTCCTTGGAGCAAGACCTGTTCCTGCAGCAATACTGAATAAAAAGTGATAGAGATTAAACAGTGGCGTGCCCCATTGTCCATGTCTTGTGTGTTCCAGTCAGTTTCCCCACTGGAACAGCTCACAGCTAGGATGTAGGAGTCTCGTAGTTGTGAACTGAAAGTTTAGCTACATTAATGGAGTCATGCAGATTTAAGTTATGATTCTCTAAAGTGTGATTTATACTCTAATCTGAAAGAAATAGTGGTATAGATAAGGGTAGGAGAGTCTTTACCTGAATGAAGAATCACCATCCAGCTTTACATGGAGATGATTTGTGCAAGACTTCTGACAGATTTTTGCTTTGTCTTTGGCTGAACATCTGTGTGGGTTTTGTTGACTCAGTTGAAGAATTACTTGCAATGTTTTCTGATTGGTTTCCACCTCATTCATACATCATTTATTCTATGCTTAACTTTATGTCCTTGATTAGTCCTGCTGAGGTGCAAAGAACAACTGTTGTGTGTCAAAGTACCTTGACTATTGAACTAATTTTTTGGCCATGTCCAAGCTACCTGACAGTAGGATGCTGGAAGTCTTTGCCTGTACCATTAGTCCCCCTAGTTCCCTCCCTCCCTGCATTGCAGCCTTATTGTAGGTTCTTCTTGCTTATTACCACCTTTTCTCATGTTGACCCTTAGGCTTAGAATTTCTCTCTGCATCAGAAAGCTGTTCTTACTTTATATGTATTTGCAAACAGTAATCTGTCTTTCTTGACTGAATTCCTCCTAAAAACACACATCCTGTGCAACCACATCATTTTGTGTATGAAAGAATAGAAAAAATGGTATATATTAAACTAAAATCTATCATTTTCCCTGCCTGATCTATACTGAATACCTAATCCGTGTTTCCTCTTTTTGTTGCATATTTTAAGTTGGTTTGGACAGAGGTCATCTCCTTCAGTGGTTTACAAAGTGTCATGTAGGTTGATTGTAGTAATAGGATCCTGTTAAATTTTCTTTTGCCTTTGATGCTGCAGCTGTCTTTGAGAAGGGGTCAATACCACAGTATTCAGCTCCAAGTGAAAGAGTTATTCTGTTGGACATCTTTTCTTAAATCTGTCTGCCCCATAATCTAGGACCCCTTTTTCCAGGGAGAGCTATAACTTAAATAAAGAGTTGCTGCAGATTAAAAGAGGGGTGCCTTGGCAAAAGCTGGGTGAGGTTAGCATACTGCAGGCTTTTGTCTTTGGCCAATGCTGCATTTTCCTCATTTTAGGTAACTTCCAAATAAATGTAAGGATAAATAAATAAAATTTTAAGTATTGGCAATTACAGCATTGTTTTGGAATAATTGTGATGAGTATTTATTGGGGATTTTGTACTGCTTTTGACCTGGCTTACTAATACTGTGTTATATTAGCACTGATATATTCCTCACTGACCGTACTTTTCCTTCCCAGAAAAGAAATCTGAAACAAACAAATTTAAGTCTGTTGACAGCATATCCATTCGTCTGAGTTACCTTCTTTAAACTGCTTCAAAATAGTCCACATGTTCCCAGGGTGTCTGCTACAGGGTATTTGGATGACAGAGAAAGACATAAGAATTTTGCATAATGGTACTTTCTAGACTCTGAGAGATATTTAGGGAATGGGGAAAAAAGTTCTGTTGTACTGATTTTATATATGTTTTCTCTTGTGTTTGTCAGATCCCTTGAGTAATTGTCTTGATAAATAGGGCACCATTTTTTTTATTTGCCAGCTGTAGAGGTCCGAAGACTGCACGATTAGTGTATAAAGCTATTATGTAAATCCTCTTTGCCCCAGTTTAAGTTAATGCTCTACATATGGCATGCCTGGTAGGATGAGAATTCATGTTGACTCCTTACTCAATCAATGCATGACTGTGCTGCTCTTGGTGTGTTGCTAGAATAGGAGAGCTGGTCAAGGGGTTTGTAAATACTGAAGCAATCATTTTAGTTTTTCACGTACAGGATACAGATGACTCACTCCTTCTGTGTTTTAGCACTGACATGAGACTGTTCTGTAAATAGCACATGTTCAGAAATAGGACATCTCCCACCCCCATTAGCTATGAAATCAAGGTAATGTAGCTATTTAATTTTGAAACAAAAAGCAGGAGGAAATTTCAGCACTAGTGGCAATCTAGAATTGCAATCTGAGACAAAGGAAAAATTTATTTCCACTTTATGACAAGAAGCCAGATTACTAGTTATCTTCTAGTAGATAAAGAAAAAAGAAATAAGGGTGATTAAGTGCCAAGAAGACTGGTAGAAGAGGAGAACAGTGTTTTCTTTTTTTTTCTTTTGGAACAGCACTTAAGGATTTTGCAATAAAGTCTGAAAGTTTCTGAAAGGAAAAAATGTATGATTGGTAAAAGTAGTTTACAAGGTAGTGTGCTGGTAGCTGAAGAGTTCAAAAGAAGTTTCGTTATGCTGTATGCTTTTTTTTTTTTTTTTAATATAATAGTCATGTTGTGACTAAGAAATCTTTGATTACACAGCTGAGAAAGTAGAGAGTCATCTCTTGATCTCTCTCCTGGAAATTCTGGATTCCTATCACATTTACCTGTGTCTCTCAACCTGGATACAGAGGGGGAATAAGAAAGAACCCAAATCAAAAAGGGAATGGAAGGCAAGCATGAAGTCCTGTGCCTGACATGGAATTACCTCTGCAGTAACTACAGGATCGGGGCAGACTAGGTGGACAGTAGTTCTGCAGAAGATGACCTGGGAACCCTGCTTGTTGACAAATTGGACATCAGTCAGCTCTTTGTCCTCGAAGTGCAGAAGACCAATTACATGCTGGGTTGTATTAGCAAGAGTGTAGCCAGCAGGGCGAGGTAGATGATTATTCCCCTCTGTTCAGTGTCTGTGAGACTGTGTGTACAGTACTGGGCCTGCACTGGGGCTCCACAGCTCAGAACAGCCAGACTTGCATGTTTGTAGTGGTGAACTGCCGTGTTGCATCATGCTATGGCGTGTCCCTGAGAGCTACCAGCACCTCAGTGCCCGGGGCACTCTGCTAATGAAGGGCTGATGATAACGGGGACAGGGTCCTGTTAGAAAATCCGAGCGCTGTTCATTGTCGGCACTTGCATCGTGGGTGCAGCCTTGAATGTGTTGCAGGGACAAGAGCCAAAATGGGGCCAAGGATACAGGGTTATATAGTAGATAATGGGTGGTCTTGAGGGTCAGGGTCCAGTAGACATGGTGAAAAGTGGTGCAGAGGGCTGGCCAGAAACCAGGGAAACTAATAGCATCATGGGGGCAGAGTACTGTGGCAAAAATAACCCAGGGGGTCCTGAGGGAAGGAAGAACATTCTGGGAGGTGTGCATATATGGTAACAAGGTGACATAACAAACCAACAGAACAATGAAACCCAAGAAATATTAATGTGTGGCTGCAGAGGTCCGTGGAAGGAAAGTTTTTCTCACCCCAGTCTGAAAAGGTATCTTTCCCCATTTGTCTCAATCCTTCCAGGGTTCAGGCACAGCTACCTTAGGGATAAGCCCCTGGGTCTGCACACTACTGATAACTTTTGAGTAGATTTAGAGGATTCTGATACTTAAGCAGATTAATACGAATAACAAGATTCTGTGTTCCAGCTACCTGTGTTGATTGTGTACATGCTTACCCTGACTCCAGAAGAGAGCGCCTGGATGGCAGCTTCTTTTTCAGCTGAGGACTGAAGTGCCTCATACCTGCTGTGTTTTAGCATAGGGTACAAATGTGGATACTTGTTGTTTCTCAGTAGTTGGTAGAAGTTAACCACCTGCCTCTTGGTAACCTGTGCACACATCACAGGTGAGAATTAACCTATTTACTTGTACCTTGCAGCAGTACAATGATTTCTGAATCATTCAAGTTCCCGTTAATATTTTCCTCATATATTCACTGCTGTGAAAGAAAGACCAAAATCTGCTCAAAGATAGAAGATTCAGTTTTATTTATGAAAATATGCAATATATTTAAAAGCTCCACAGCTGCTGCATGGACCTCTCTATTACTTCTTTGCACATATTTTTGCTTAATCTCCATAGCCCAGTTTTCAGGTTGAAGGGTGTACCAATTTCACAAATTCTTAAACTTCATCTTTTTTTGGGATTAATTCAGTGATTCCTAGTGGTGAATGAGATTGTTCCTATTTATAGAATAGCCTTGAACACATGTTCAGTGCTGAAGTTTGTCACCAATGCAGAAGAGTGTTACATGTGGTCATAGGTTGGAGACAGAAATCATGACTTAAATCCTCTTGGTCATAAGGCAAAGAGGCTGTTTTATTGTTGGGAACCTTCTTAAGTAGGGAGTTCAAAACTCCTGGATCTGGACCAATCAAAACACTGATTGGTCTGGGTCTTAACCCCACCCAGCTCCCTGGCAAATGATACATTTGCATTTAGGGTTGGAAGGGATTGGTTGAGGTCTCTAAGTTTAAATCTGTCCTGTGATTGTTCACTTAGGACTTGTTTATCAAACTAGGAGAGCCAAATTGGTTTTCTTATTATCACCAGATTTATCTGTCCAGCTACAGACTACCTGTACTGTGACAGAAGAGTAGATCTCTTTTTAAGAAAGTCAAAGTACAGAGTAGACAGCTCTGTTAACTCTTAATGTAATCAGAGGATGAGTAAGGAAACATGAAAACACCATACAGAAATGATTGGCTGGTGATTAAAGTGTAATCTGCATCTGTCTTGAAACCTTAATGAATGCTCTGCTGTTGTTTACAGTAAAGATGATAATGCAAGGTGTGTAGGGAAGGCAAGCTAGCTCTTGGGAAGAAGTGTATGTACAGACATAAAAAATAACTTTTCTGAGGTGAAAGCAAACGGCAAAGAATTTAATGTGTTGGAACTGAGCAGACCTGAAAATCCCTACTTCAGAATATTGAAGTAACCAGCTCTTGAAATTGTGAATCCACTGGTTAGGATTTTTTTAGAACTGACAGATAAGAGGTTGTTTTATATGGCTAGAAAAGGGTAGCTGTGGTTTCTCTCCTTAAAACCAGAACACAGATGTTCCCTTGACAGCATTCTCCTTTTTAGTTTGATCTCAGTGCATTAGTTTAGAACATACTTTGAGGAAGGGAGTACTTACAGACATGGAGGTGAACAGGAAATGACATAAAATGCATCAGGAGTTGACCAAGAGAGGTGCTAATACCACACTAACCTGCTATCTAACATGGCAACTAATTTTTTTAAAAAGGAGCAGGAATCTTTATTTATCTGGATTTCAAAACGTGATGCACTGTTACATGGAAAAATTCTAGGAAGATTAAACAAAATGAAGTTTAGAATAAGGGGTGAAACGGGGCAAGAGAAATCACTGATGATATGGAGCACTGGAATAGTAGACAGGAGTACTGGGCAGGAAAAGAACATGCATTATATGGATAGTATGGAAATGTAACACACCTGTTTATATGTTGGAGATGCTATTGTTTAAAAATGACCAATGAAGGGAAAGAATGGCATGTGGTTGTCAGCTGCAAGGTGATTATGAACTGTGTGTGGGATGCAATCTTAAAGGAGAGCAAATATCTTAAAAAGGATCAGGCAGGAAAGGTGTTTTTGCAAAATGGGGAAATACTGAAACCATTGTACTTTTGTAGCTTCCCTGCAATGCTTTACATCCAGAACACTACATACTGTGCTCAGAAAAGGTGGTTGTAATGTGGCAAATAAGCAGAGAGGAGATATTGCTTTGGCTTGACTGGTTATTGAAACAGTGGCAGAGGAGTGGTATGCTGCCTTCTGTGAATGCCTTGTGGAGAGAACAGCACAGCTCTGGGAAGAGCTGTGTATGCTGAAAGGAAGTACAGTGCCATCCTTGAGGTCTAAAACACATTGCCAAAAATACTTTTCTGGATTATGAGACATTTAATTATTTGATATTCTGTAAAACATTGAAGATAACATTTTTTAAGTCTGTTCCAAAGACTGCTGTGTTTGGAAAGTCCCTGGTAAGTTTACATGTCTTCTTAGAATGGAGAGCATTGCTGGTCTTGGAGAATAGGATTTTTCTACTCTCTCATTTGACCTGGTGGCAGGAAAAATTGCAGTTGCAAAGTTAGAATGTTATTTGGTTTGAAATGTATAAAGTAGATGTTTAGGGCATTATCTGGATAGTTGCTTTATTTATTGAAAGAACCTCTTTTAAACTCTGAACTATAAACAGAACTGAGAGAGTTCTTGAATCTCTTCTTCCTGACATTCTAATTTGGCATTCATTCAGGAGGGCAAGGAAGCTCAGATCTCTACTTCCATGACACCCCTCAACTAGTTGCTTTTCAGACTCCTGTCTGATACCTTTTTACAGATCTTCTGGGTTTTATATCCGTAAAGAGTTGTCATAACTCTGACTAAATTTCTCCTTCTTTTTTGATAGTTCAGTTTTCAATCTCTTCTAATGTCAAAACACTATTTGTTCTGCTAACCACAGTGCTCAATAGTACACTGAGCATGGAATTTAAATGTAAAACAGGATGTTTCATAAACAGCTGAACTAATGAGGACTGATTTTCTATTGAAATGTATCCTGTTATCCTAATTTACCTCTCTACAAAACATTCACAGATCCCACTCATATCACCTATTTACTTGGAGAATTAACAACAGACAGGGTGGTTAGTGCAAACCCATTTACATGCTAAAGTGTTGGATAAAGATTGAGGTGTAATTGCCATCCTTCACTGGGAATGCTCACTGTTTTCTTCCTCCTATGCTCTCTTTGTTGCCGATTTTCACAAAACTAGCAGGAATTTCATCTGTTGAAAATGCTGACACTCTGTCAAATTTAGATGAAATTATCCAGAAGCTATGAATGGGTAATACCTAAAGAGACAAGCATTCCTTTTCACAAGAAACCAAGTTGAAGACCTTCAGAAGAAAGAAATCTCCAGTCCCTTCAGATCTCAATCATACCTAATAGAAGAGGTGAAAGTCTCTGTGTTTTCTTTCCCAAATGATTTTAAAAATACAGCTCTGAAAAGTCTTGCGAGGGTGAAAAAAAGATGACGCAGAAAGTTGTGTGGTGCAGGAGAGACAAGTTCTGATTTTGTCTCTCTATCTCGATTCTCTGTGCTAGATACCTTGCAGGCAACAAAAGCATTTCTCTGGAGACACTGAGGTATGCATCTTATTTGAATCTTATTTCAGACAATAGGACTAAAGGACTGACAGACTTGTTGGTGTTTCTAGACAATTGGTAAAAACAGAGGAGATTCTGGAGACTTGTAAGGGACTTGTTCTTTTTCCCTGAGTGTGAATTGTATAGCCAGGATCTGCATCTTTGCCTCCTGACATTGTTGCTGTTTAACACTGAGTTGACAGATTCCACTGAATCTGCTATGTGTATGGTGAAAACGAAGAATCAGATACTGTTTAACCATTCTGGTCCACAGACTCTCAACCAACTAATCATCTTTCTCTCAGCTGACTGAATGATAAAACTGAATGAAAGAGGACACATTTTGAGATAATTGGGCTCAGGAGGCTTGCTTTTACCTTTTTACCTCCAAAGTGGACAACCTGTTGATGTTCTTTTAAAAGTGCTTATGATACATGAAATATCTAGTATTTTTTAGAAATACATTTCTTGTTCCTTAAAATACTGTGTGTATAGTGTGTATATTTTAAAATGTCAACCCATTTATTAACACAAGTGTGAACACAGTAGACTTAAACAAGTTGTGTATATTGTATTTAATATGAATGCAAACGTGTATATATAGAGTAAGAGGTGTGTATGTTTTTCTGTCACATCTGTGCATAATTCCATGATTCCATAGGTGGGTTGGGTGGCTTTGGAAGTACTGAGACACAAACAAAATTTTGTGTTATGCTTCCAAATAATAGGATGCTGTTAAAAAGGTTCCTATTTTTGAAATTCTGGATTACTTGAAAATGAAAATGTTTAGGGTAAATTTGGGTTACTTAACGTTTGCAGACCACGTATACTTTCCATCTTAGTAGAAGCCAGTTGTAGCAGCAACTGAATCCTCCTTTTCCTACGTGCTTTGAGTTTATTGAAATTACCAAGTAACTTGTACTGATGTAGACAGTTTGAGGGTTTTTTTTTTCTCCATGTGCTTTTTTGCAGCCAGAGTAAGGAAAGAGGGAAACGGGACAGAGAGGATGTGAATCCTTTCATCCTTTTGGCTGGGCAGGAGCTGGATGTGAAGCCATTGAATAAGGGGGGGGAGTTCCTAGTAGTCTTCTTCACTTACCTATAGAATTCATATACCTAATGTTTCTGGTATTGACAGTCTTTTTGGCTGTAAAGAGAGCAGGTGTGGTTTAGTACAGTTTACAATAGAATTCTTGTTCTCCTAAATTCTCATCTCACCTTGTCTGTAGATTTGCTGATGATCCTAAATGATATGTCTCAGGTTTGACTTCTGTTTGGTGGATGACACTGCTTTCAAAATGTAATGAGCAGCAGTCAGGGGAGAGCTTGTGAGTAAACAAGGGAATTGAAACTTCATTTTTTTTAGGCAATGTGTACATTGCAAGGGGAAGGAATCCATATTCTGTAATCCTGGGCAAGTATAAAACAACTGTTTCAGAAAATCAATTTTCAAAAATTCACTTGTTTCTAAGGACCAGGCAAGATTACCAGTCTTGAATGTAGGTAGCTCTAGAATAGTACCATTGTTTACAATTTAGACTTAGGATTTTTCCTCTGTTTACTTTGTTGGTACATGTAGGAAGGAGTAGAGAGAGACCTTAACTCAGGCTACTTTTTATTTGGAAGGCTTAATTTTTATGAAGGGATTAAATTGAACTATGTAAGTATAAATATAAAGGATGTATGTACACGCATTTTGTGTCTTAGAGGCTTTTTCATACTTGCCCTTTGCTTTGTATGAAGACAGCTGTGTATGAATGATTCTTGGAAGAAGGACTGTTAAGTGGTAAAGATGTTTTTCTCCATAGGATTGCTTAAAATGGTTGTTGAACTATGATTCTACTTCATGTTCTAATGGAAAATTTCAATTGAAAATTAAGATTAGGATTCAGATACCCCTCAGAATAAAACTGAGAAGAGAGTGCTGTTTTCAGAACAATGATTTCTAAGAATGCGTATTGTTTTGTTTTCCTCTAGGTCGTGGCAAAACCGTCATCCTTTTTAGCGAGGTTATAGCTGGGCTTGTACTGAGCATTTATAGAGATCTCAATTTTACGTGTTGTCTGAAGAAATACTTAGGTGGAAATGGAGATTTTCACACAAGGATAAAACAAACCAATGCTCTCTTTTTATGTTGGGGAAACTGGCCAAATGCAATGAAAGTTACTTGGGTAACTTTTACTCTGTCAATATGGTAGTGCCAGCTTCTCACATCCTGCTTAGCTGATCCTGTGCATCTTGTTTTGAATAGCAAATCTTCAATGAACTGGCTCACAAAGTCTCAGATGGATTTTTGTAAGACTGCAGATGTCTAAAATTGGAAAAGTTGCTGTAGATTTTGTGCACTGTAAGCAAGGATTTGTACAAAGAATGTGTTGGCCATATCCATGTTAGGTTTTTGGTGTTCTTCCCTACGTGCTTCGCAGTGCTATTCAATCTTTGTACCCTGAAAAGTGTGTGCAAACTACAGAGGTATAGCACAAAACCTTCCCTAGTATCATCTCATTAAAATCACAGGGTAGGTGGTCCAAAAATTAAAAATCCAGTGGCCCACAGAACATTTAAACAGATAGTTTCAGGAGCAGGTAAGACCTCTGCTGTAGGGACATTTGCTTTCTTGGTAGTTCTTGCTTTTGAATGATGATCCAAGAATGAATGAAGCATTTCATATTGAGGTACCATGCCCAACAGTTACTGAAGTTATTAGAGACAACAAAGTAATTGCACAAGCTTTGTTTCTTTAGGAACTTAATTAAACACAGAGGTGAAGTTTGATTTTTACAAGGTAGTAGTGTGTATTTAGCTCTTGGCATGTGTTTTCTAAGAATGAGAACATTGTAACACTTTGTAACATTGTTACTCTGGTTCTGCTTTGTGTTCTGGAAGCATTCTTTTTTTACTGAACTTACTCCACCACAATTATTTTTTCCCTCAGCATTCCTCTGAGTTCTTTTCCATTTTTATCAATAGCTAAAATTGGCTGCATTTGTTCTAGTTCATCTTCTATTGTCCCTGTGGACTGGAAAGTGTGTTGAGCTTATAAACCCCTTGGACTGCACAAAGACCTAATTGCTTGTGCAACCAGACTTTTTAATCATCACACTCAATTGGAATGAATATTTAAAAATGCACATCATCTATACTCTAAAGCCAGAGGCAAGCTCATGCTCACATTGTAATGTGAGAGGTGATTGTTACAAAAATTATATATGTGTAACTATACATATAATGGGTTTTTTCTCCTACTTAATATTGATGCTCATTCTTTTGTGCTCTTAAACTGGTTAAAACTCTTATCTATTGATAGACTACAAGCATAAAGAGCAAATCAAATGGATATGAAATTACTTTTCCTCAGAAATCATCAGCAAAGAGCTATTCTCTAACTAGATCATGTATATCAATTTTCTTACAAACATGATATGAAAGCATGATTTTTTTTCTTAGTTTTTTGATTGTTTTTCAAAATGTTGAGCATCGTTGCAGCAAAATATGAGACTTTAAGTAGGCATTGATTGTTTACTTTGATTAGATGTAAATAGTATTATTGGTATTCCCAGCAACTTCAGACTTTGTAGTCATGTGTACATAATTCAGTAGTAATCAAACAAATGCAAACAGCCTACTTGAGTTCTTGTTTGTTTTTTTTGTTTGTTTGGTTGGTTTTTTTTAAGAAGAAGAAGAAAGTTAATAGGAATATGGATTGCATCCTCCTAGCTTGTATGATAGGAATTATTATACTATTGAAGTTAGGGTTGGCAGTTAAGTGTGCAACCCTTTCATTCTCCTCTTAGGCCTTAATATTTGGGTCACCAGGGCAGAGGACTGGACTGAGAAGAGAGTAACTACACAGACTGTCTTCTAAACCTTACAGTATGTCATTTTCCAAGTACAGCAGCATCTCAAAGGAATCCTGGTGCTTATCAGTTTGGCTGCACCTTACTTGATTAGGGCTTTTTGAGTTACTGATATTCAAAGTACTGTGATAGCAACTGATAAAGGCTATAATGAGTCATTTGTAGGAAACATGGTAATACTGACAGCTTTGAAACCAGCTGACTGAAAGGGCACTGGAATGGTCTTTATCCCATCTCCACATATGGTAAACAATCTTGGTTAACCCTCAAAATAACTCTTGGGCAGCTTCTGCTCTCTCAGCTGTTCATTAGCTGCTACAGGAGAAGCCCCAGGACTTTCAGAGAATGTTGCCATATCCTGCAGCTCTGGGTACCTCTTTCTTAAGGCAAAGACACTGAATTTCTATTCTGGCTTGGTGTTTACGTGCCCCAAAAGTGACTGCAGTGTAGAACGTGTGACAATTAAAGCTCTCTGTAATTAGGACAAGGTGCAGAGGCGACAGGCATAGGAGTGAGATGAGGGTGGCTGCTTTACATCTCTTCTTCTGTTAGCAGTGGAATATAATTTGAATAAGGAAAGTTGGTATTTTTTTCTCTCCTGTCCTTGGAGGTTACTGTTTTGAGGGAGGTTGCTGCTTCCCCACCCCCAGTAGTATCCTGGCATTTGGGTGTGGGAAGGAATTATTCTATTACAGTACAAAAGTGCATCTGTTAATAGTAAATTAAGGTTAATGAATTTCAATGTATGTATTATATATTTTTATTTTTAAAAGGTTTTGTAGAAATAATTTGAATCAGGTAAATCACAGTCCTGAATTAATTTTGTGTCATGCAAAGGATTTTATCAATATGAATCCATGTTTCCTGACTGGAAAAAGGAATTAATGAAAAGAAAACCTGAAAAATTAGCCCGTTTTCTCAGAGGTCCTCCATTTTCCCACCTCTGCCAGTTGTGCCTTACTAACAGCATGGGTTTGAGACCCTGTGCCAAGCAAAATGAGGTTTTCAGTCTTTCCAGGCTGAATTCCCATGTAAATAGTTGCACAACATAATTTTCAATTCCTTTTGTCCTTTTCAGATACGGAGATAACTTCAGCCTTTATTCATATGAATAGAACCTTGGCCAATCTTGTGGCCACGTATCAAGAGTTATGATACATGATTTATATTCAGTAAATCAGTTTTGTCTTGAAGAGTGCATGAGGCTTCTTTCTGCTTCATTGAAGACTGAAACAATACATTTCATGAACTCTAGGTAGATTTTATATATATGCTGATAATCTGGTCAAGCCATCAGCAGTTTGTCTCTTAGTTTCAGTGGATGGAAACTGGGATCGGGTTGTAATTTTATTCTAAAAGATGTTGTTTCTTACTATCAGAATTGATAAGACCTTGTAAAAATTGAAGAAAATAAAGTTCTAGTGCCTGTTGCTATTCCAAGATTCTGAAGGAAGGACCCAGCTCATTATCTTTCTGCCTGATGCTTAGAGATACTGGGTTTGGGTGTACCTCTTTCTAACTGCTGTTCTAGAATCGACAGCCTTCTTAGCAAAAATTGAGGTTTGAAACCATAAGGTTAAAAAAAATAAATTTAAACCCTATTACATGGTTGTAAAAAAACATATATAATGTCAGAGTGGTTTGGGGACAAACCACAACATGATTTGGATTTAGCACCATCTTTTCCCCCAGGTTGCTCTCACACTGTGCCTTGTCTCTCTTCATTCTCCCCTGCCCCTGTCTTTACTTGACTTTACTAAAGGAATGGAATTGCCTTGGTGGTAAAAAAGCATTTTCTCAAGGACTGGCCTCAGCCTGTAGTTGCATTGCTGGAAAGCAGAGATGTGTAAAGCCAGATCTAGTGTATATGCAAGTTTGTTTTGTTAATCTTTGGCAAGTTCTACTCTCCTCTTCTTTTAGAGACTATGAAAAGGACTGCACTGTCAGTAGGTAATACTGAACATATTATTTAACTAGGAGATGCAGAAAACATGCATGGTTTTATTTGCAGGTTTGAGGCCAATACTGTGGACTGTGTTGATACCATCTGTGAGGCAGTTGCTTTTATTCCCCTGCAAGGTAGAAATGGCCCCAGCAGACAAACTGGATCATTTTGAAAATGCAAAGTTATGGACCTCTCATGGGAAATGCACCATTTAGTAAAATGGTGTGGAATTTCTCCACGACAAAGTGCCTAAATACAAATGATGTTACACTGCCTGTGTTCTGTGTTCTGTGTTCTTGCATGTTGTAACATCAGCCCCATTTATCACACTAGCCATGCAACAACTTAGATTATGCACTTCATTGTTCACACTTTGTGTCCCATCACAGAATACAGAAACAAGGTTTTCTAGTGCTCAGAGGGGTTTGTTTCAAATGTTGTTCTATTCTCTTGAAAAAGAAGGACAGACAGCTCCATTCATGCCTGAAGTACTTTGTTTAATATATCCTCTCTCTGAGACACATTTTGAAAGGGTACAGCCTTAAATACGGTGCTGTCAAGGAGAGTTATGGCTACAACTTTTATTACTGCTACTTTCAAGAGCAAAGAGATAAAGCGCAGGAAACATGCAATAATAATGGACATGTTGTTCTGATGCATGCTGCTGTAGCTGCAGTCACTGAGTTTCTGTTAGTGGAAGATGCTTCCCAGAATATAATGGCATATCATAGTCAGAATGCTCATGGGAGAAATTACACCTTTGGTAAGTTTTGTTAAAGAGAAAAGAAAAAAACCTTCAACATCTTAACAGCTGTTGGAATTACAGCCTTCCAGCAGTACTGAACTGAGATGAAAATGAGCCAATAACTAGACCTGAAAAGATTTGTATGTAGTTACCAGCCTTTTTTATTTTATTGCAGTGATCTGACTTCAGTAGCCAAAGTAGTGGAATCCCTGTTTTGGTATCTCCATGGTAGTTGCACCATCTGCCATCCCACACAAAGCAGCAGACAAATTCTCCCAGAAACTGCCAGCTGCAGGATGCAGCATCTTCTCAGCACACAGAGCTTGTGCAGAGAGCAGGAGTGGAGGGCGTCTTCTGCTCAGTGCAGAAGGCTTCCTGGTGGTCCCACTGCCCTTGACATAATGGGAGACATGGAACTGCAAGTGAGAACAACCACTTGTACTACACCTTTCTCTTCCCACTTAAGTGCTTTTAAGTGCACTTAAAAAGGCACTTGGTACAAATTAAAAATAACTCTCTGGCATCTGTGGTACTAGCTGGGACTGCTCTAATGTCCATGATGCACCTAGCTTTCTAAAAATACAGATCTTGCAAGTGAACCCCACAGTGTAGAAATGCAATTGATACTATTAGACGTGAACTTCTGCAATTTAACATTAAGACTCCTGCTACCACCATAACACAAGTTTGTTTGCCCTTTGAGATTGCTATCATCTTGTGTCAGCATCCTACAAATGCTGAACATCACCGTGATCATTGTGGAAGAGTATATTTCTTCCTTTGCTTAGGCTAGAAAGAGCTGAAGTTTGAGTAAGAAATGCAGAAGCTACTTGTGGATGGCTGAACACTGGGAGGTAATTTCTATAATGTTAAAGAAGTCTTCTGCATGCCACTGTTGCAAAGGTTTCACCAATGATAGGAGGGATAGTTAATCCTAAGAGTTACAAGTATGGTGGTCTGTTGCAGTGTATTCTTTCAGTGTGCAGTGCAGCTATGGCTATTGCTGTCAAGGCAGCTAGAATGGAGTCCTTATGGTTCGGGTGTCTGTGCTTCTTTCCTAAGGAGCTGAGCTGCCTTTGATAACAATCTCTCATTTGCTGAGGGATCACAGGAGACTGTTGGAAGAGTCACTCTGTCAATGCTCTGTCTGTCTGCAGTGCTTGTGTGTCCTGCCCAGGGTGTCCTTACCCCTCAGTCTCTGTACTTAAGTAGAAATCCTGACAAAGGCCTAGAGCATCTATCAAAGCGTGCATCCAATATCCTGCTCCTCTTCAGTTCCTGCTCCATTTTTCTTTACTGCTTTCTCACCTTCCACTTCTTTGCACCACAGTGGCTAGGAGGCTCTGAGAATGATTGATTATGTCAAAAAAGGGATGGCGAGGAGGGAATGGCTGTGGATAAAGTTGTTCTCAAGCAAATGACCACATGACTGCAGTTTTTTCAGTCATGACTGCAGTTTTTTCACTTTCTAACCTTTCAATTACCTAATTGCTTGCTAGAGTACCTAATATTCCTTTGAGTTTTCATCCTGATTTCTCAGTGATTTTTCTTTGTAAAGAAACTTGCACTCTGCTGTTGTGTTTTAATACTTACATGCATGAAGCTTTCCAATAAATGAAATTTTGATTCAAAAGGGAGTATGCAGAGGGCATAAAGAAGGTACACGATGTGCAGACTCAGAGTTACCATGGATAGGGCTTAGGTTCAACATTTCATGGCCACAGTTGAGGCTTGGTGGCACAGCATGTTTCAGGGGCCCGTTTTCTTCTGACAGCAATGATGCAAGAGTTTTCTCCTGCAGAAAACTGATTTTCTTGCATTTATTTTTAACCTGTCAGGCATGTGAGTTTAACTAAAAGGGGCCTGATTTTCATGGAATATTGAATTTTACTTTATGAAAGTGGGACCTCCCTCTAGGAGGTCTTAAATTAGATTCTCACAAGCAATAATTCAAAAAGCTTTGCCACCTTAGGAACTGTGTATCTCTATTATGGAACGAAGTGGCAGGCAATATTGAAGGCTCAACAGAGGTATGCCAGTTGAGGTATAAGAGATACATACAATTCCTGCTTACGGAGGGCCTGTGCAATACCATTCATCACTACACAGACATTTTTATGGATGTTAAAAATCTAACCATTATTTGAGACAAAGACAAAACAAACAGGCTTAAACCCACAAGTAATATGAATAGGTAGAAGTTTTAAAAAATGAATAGTATTTGAAATGACTCAGTAAGTGCTATCAGGAGAACTCTGGAATAATCATAGCATAAGAAGCAAAGAGAAATTACTTGTATTCATAGGCACTGCTGCTGTATAATTATCAAAAGGCTGAGTCAAAACCGAGCAAGTCTGTCAAAAATTCAGCATGCGTCAGGAATTATTTCCTAGCTAATAAATAACATGGCAAAAATCTTCCCCTGATGAAATTACAAGCTCCTTTGCATATCTGAATGGTATGTAATGGGAATAAGCGAATACAGAGTCAGCAATTGTGTGAGGAAAGAAGCCACATTACTCCTTGTATTTTTGGCTGTGCCTGAGGTCAGAAGTTCCTTTGTTCTTTCTTTACCTCCCATTAGAGCAAACACAGTCTGCTTCTTTTCTCTTAAGGCCCTTATTTTCCCCTTCCAACTTTTTTGTTTTGTTCATATAAATAAAAATGTCTATCTGTGTTGTGAACTATGACTGTGTGGGCTCATTATTTTCAACACTTGCATGTTAATGAAATGTTGCCTTATCCTACACTGTAATACTTTTCAAAGGAAAAAACCCTTATTTTAAAGAGGCAGAGTAGTGGAGCTGTAATTTATTGAGTTAAAACTTCAAACAGTAATACTTAATGTGCATGTTGTTAAAGCACTAACCATCAAGTGTTTACTACATAAGTCTACTTATGTAGTAACATGCTTTCTTTACCATTGCTTCCACAATTTTGAATACTAGAGCTTTGTGGGAAATGGCGTCTCTTTATTTTGCCTTTCAGCTTTCAAGGTCTTTGTGGCCCATGTTGTTTGCTTAAAAGTTGTTGGTGCTCCATCAAATGCAATGGGGAATCCATTCATTTGCTGTAGGTGCTTACAGCAGGAAGACATTAAATAATATAATTGAGTGTGTATGTGATGCCACGTTTGTAAGCATAGTTCCATCTGTGGAACTGGAAGGGGAAGCAAAAATGTTTCTTGTATCACTGTTAACCAGTGTCTGAACTGTAACAAATGTGTAGCTGCTTCATGGTTGTCAGTCTGTCTTTACCATGACCATATGGAATTTCACAGTGACAGCAGGGGTAGCACTTGGATCTGCACGCATCACAGATCTTGGCCTGTTGCCGCTGAGGAGGGACTCTGACTGGTTTTGGTATTCATGGATGGAGCTCCATTAGGGGGAGCTGCCACGTGTGAGAAAAGGGAATTAATTACTGCATTAGTACAAGTAATAACAGGAGCTGTTACTGGCTTTTATTGGCTGTATAGCATTTAGTTGCTGTATCCTTTCCCAGTCATTCATTTTATCGAAGACAGCAAGAAAAGGCTTGCATGACAAGGGTGTTTATACTCGAGTGACACATAGCTTGTTTTCCTGTTTATGAACAGATTTCCCTAATTATTAAAATCCCAGCATGTAAGATGCTTAAAGATAGTTATTTGATTGTGTGGCATATGTTTTCACATGAGACTATGCAGTAAGCATGCATTTGTGAATGGGATCCTAAGATTCAGCATCCCCAAGCATGTTGGCTTCTGCAGCAAGTACTAAGTTCCCTGCTGTGAACAGGGCAAGTGTCCTGGCCTGAGTGCACAAGTGATCATAGGTTTAGCAGCTAGCGTAACAAAATATAATGGGGGAGACCTATTGAAGGGAAAGGTCATTTTAGTTCAACAAAACACATTTTTCCTTCTCATACTTACTCTTTCACTGATTTCACTTTCCCATTACATGTTCAGAAGCACCAAGATGTGTGATCAGGTGATGGGGCTGGGATTACTTACAGGGACAGGAAGGATAGAAGATGCTGGCTATTAAGTCCTCATCATATCTTGTGCATTTTTTTTTTTCTTGATTGGTGATCACATGGGTTTTTTTTGACTGTACATTTTGTACTCTTTAGGAGTTGACAGTGATTGCAATCTTAGCCCTTTCATTCTGTAGCATCACTGTAAGTCAATAGGCAATGCTGCTGATTACCATACTGACCTTGTCTGGGTGTTTTATAGCTCTGATCTTTATTTTCCTTTCACCTTCTCTTAATGTTTTAATTTTGTCCTTTACTTTCTAAAACCAGACCTCTTGAGAAACTGCATATGGAAGTGCAGTTGATAACTGGTGTATTTGGGGGTGCCCATCAATATGTGATACCTCTTACTGATTCTTTGGCTGTTTCTTTTGGTCCTTTCACAACACATACATTTCCATTTGTACTTCATTCAAACTCTTTTTCATAGTCCTGCTGTCTCCACATTTAATTGATTGATGGCATGAAAAAACATCCTTTGCTAAAGTACAAGTGAGTTCCGTAATCCCTTTGATCTCTCTAGTTCTCTGCTGTACGTATGTCCTCTGTTTTATTTTCTCACAGCCATGAGTAGGGACACCTTTCACTAGACCAGGTTGCTCAGAGCCCCATCCAACCTGACCTTGAACACTTCTAGGGATGGAGCACCCACAACTTTTCTGGGCAACCTGTTCCAGTGTCTCAGCACCCACACAGTAAAGAATTTCTTCCTAATATTTCATCTAAACCTGATCTCATGGCTTTGAAGCCATTCCCTCTTGTCCTGTCACTACATGTCCTTTTAAAAAATACCTTGCCATCTTTCTTTTAGGCTCCCTTCAGGTACCAAAAGGCTGCAGTTAGGTCACCTGGAGGCCTTCTCCAGGCTGAACAAAACCAATTCTTTCAGCCTTTCCATGTAGGAGAGATGTTCCATCCCTCTAATCATCTTCATGGATGGACTCACCCTGGTCTCACTCCAGGTTAATGTCCTTCCTGTGCTGGGCACTTCCCTCACCCTGTCCAAGATACAATTGGCTTTCTGAGCTTTTTCTGGCACTTTATTAATTGAAATCCTTGCCTGAAAAATGAGACTTTTACGCTCCTTATGAAAGCATCCTGGACTAAGAAAAATATGGAAGATACTGAATTAATTAGCTTATATTATAAATTAATGATCTGAAAGAGAGGAAGAGTGTGCATATATTACATACATAATAACCAGAAGAAATAATGTATTATATGGGAGAAATTACTTTTGTGAAAAGGTTGGAGGTTGTTTGTTTATTTTCCTAAGAGGCATTATCAGTGCTAGAAACGTGAGTCAGAACACCTATTCTGCAATAACAGCTAATCTTTTATAGAAGATTTTTGTTTCTTGCTGATATATTTGAGTGATAGCAGATTATGTGTCTTTCCTATTTACAGACGCTTGTATATTATGATTAGCTCTTGCTGTTCCAGGGCTAAGATCACAGCTAGTGAGTGATGAAGGAACCTTGCTTTTATTTGAGCTCAGATAGAAAAAAGGTCTTTCATTTCCTTTCCAAAATCTTGGTGTTTGCCAAACAGTATGAAGATGATTCAAAATGATGTGTAAAAATGCACTAAAATTAAAATGAAATGGTAAAAGATATTTTTAATGCTTCTACAACCCCTGTCTCCTTTTTGCTGAGGGAAGGGGTGACTCGACCTTTCCCTTCTGGGGCCTATTTTTTCATTATAATGTAGGCCATAACTTCTTAAAACCTACATATTTTAAGTTAGTTGCTAATTCTGTCTGTATTAATTTTACTTCTGAACTTGAGACTTCTGCATATAACTTCTGTGAAAGTCTCTAAATCTAGAACTTGACCTTTAATACAAAATGAGCTTTTTTTTTTTTTT